>OU426987.1:151258269-151678246 GCA_911387755.1 Chrysotoxum bicinctum | reverse complement strand
AAAAATTAAATTATATGAAAAGTTAAAGATATTAGAATTTGAAAATCAAATAAAAAAAATTGAAATGAAATCGAAAAACCTGAAGATGGAGTTGCGGTTTCCATGAGTGATTTGCCCTCCCACAGTCTTTAACAAAACAAAAGATCTGATAAAGACTGCCTATGCTACTGCTACACTCAGGTAAATGGTGTTCTGAGTGACTTAAAAGACTGCTTTGATGTAGGTGTTCCACAAGGCTCTGTCCTTGGCCCACTTTTCTTCGTTGTGTACATCAACTCAATCTTCAATGTCCCTGTAAATGGTAAGCTAACTGCATTTGCTGACGACTTAGCGTTGTCTTATGAGACATGTACATTAGAAAGCTTAACAACGCAAATCAAAAATGATCTAGTGCTGCTTGGCATGTGGTTGAACTCGCATAATATGGTTTTAAGTTCAAAATCTAAGGCTATTATTTTTTCCTTGACTAAATCGTTTGAAGCTCCACCTATAAAACATCATCACCCTTTATGTGACAATGCTCGTTGTGATAAGTTTTGTTTTCAACTGGAATTTGTTTCTGAATACAAATACTTAGGTATAAAAATTGACAGAGGACTCACTTGGAAACCTCATATCAATCAAGTAAAACAATCTCTATACCATTCGATAAACAAATTATATTACTTGCGCAAAGTTGTTCCGAGTAAGTTGCTTCAAACCATATACTTTGCGCTGGTAAATTCACGACTAGAGTATGGATTGACATGTTGGGGAAGTGCTTACTTAAGCAACTTGAAACCTATCATAGTGATGCAAAAAAGAGCACTTAGGTTAATATTGCGTCGAGGAAGACTTGAACCCTCACTACCCTTGTTCCAAACCACTAGAATACTGCCTCTTCGTTATTTATATAAGTTAATAACGATTACATTAGGTATTCATTTATGAACCTAATTTCCCATTCCCACACTCACATTCCTATACCCAGCACCTTACACCTTATTTCCTGTCCACTTTTATATTAGTCAGCGCAATATCATTAAGTTAATAATTTGTAAAACCATGCAAGCAAATCGATTATTTGCATTGCTAGCTATTTTAAATGCAAGCAAATCAATCATTTGCTTTGCAAATTTGTAAATCATTGAATAAAGAACCAGTTATAAACTCAACAGACGAGAATAAACATCTTTTTATTCACTGGCGCCCAACTTTTTATTCGAATAGTATCTGTGGCTTCAAAATATTTCGGTAAAGAAATAGCAAGCAAACAAATTACAGAAAACGCGATAACTAAAACCCACAACCAAACCAACTTTTTTTTTTTTCGATTAGTATCTGTAGCTTCAAAATTTTTCGGTAAAGAAATAGCAAGCAAACAAATTACAGAAAACGCGAAAATTAAAACTCACAACCAAATATTTTTGTTCTATTAGTACTATGTGGCTTCAAAATATTTCAATAAAGAAATAGTAAGCAAAAATACCACAAAAAAAACGCGAATTAAAAAAAAGAACAACAACTACTTAACCGCAAGATCAACCTAAAAGTGTATCTCGACAGAGAGTTTTTATGTAAAAAGAAACCTTAAGAACATTAAATTACTCCTAGTTGCCTGAGATCACTTTTATCGTGTTATTGTTGATTTCACCCCTCTCATCCACAATTAACTTTATCTCGTTGTGCTTTAAAAACATTTTTGTGTAAAAATATTAAGTCAGCAAAAACAAAAACACGCGAATTAAAATACTTTAATAAGATCCATCGTTCGTCGGCTCATCAACCCACCTGTATTTCGACACAGTGTTTTTCTGTAAAAAGAAACCTAAGGAACATTAAAATAAAAAAAAAAAACCTTCTGCTGCGGATGTGAGTCAAGCTTGAAACGAAGAAAAATGATGCAGCTAATTTATGTAATGTATGTGTAAAGATATATTGTCATTTCATTATTAATTATTATTACTATTATCTATTTCTATACTATCGATTATTAAATTATTATTAATTTATGTAATGTATTTGTAAATTTATATTGTGTCATTAAGTATTAATCATTATCAAATAATATTATTGCAATTAATACTATCGATTATAAAATTATAATTCTTTGAAATCAAAAAATGTCTGAACTTTCACAGACAATAGCGTCAGCCGTGCGGGTAGCTGTTGAAGCAGCATGTGAGACAATAGTCAGGAGAATGGGGGATCAGATAACAGAAAGTAGACAGGCAGTAGATAGTGTAAATTCAAGAATCGCAGAGCTATCCGATAAATTAAATTCTGTACATTTATCCCCAACCCCAATTTTATACGAACCTATTTCTGTAGCACCTGACATATCGTGTCAAATATCACTCGATGTTGTAAAATCCATACCGGATTTTGCAGGTGAACGCGCGAAATACATTTCGTGGCGTCAAGCAGCTAAGACCGCAATCAAGTTATTCGACCCATATAAGGGATCGGAAAGGTACTATCAGGCAGTTGCCATTATAAGGAATAAAATTGTCAGTTCCGCCGATTTAATACTTTCTTCTTATAATACGGTCCTTAATTTCGACGCAATCATTGCGCGTCTCGACAATTCATACGCAGACAAACGACCACTTCATGTATTAGAAAATCAAATGAGCATTTTATGCCAGGGAAATTTGTCCATCCACCACTTTTACGACAAAATAGAAAAACATCTCACTTCAATAACGAATAAGATATCAATGGATTTTTCAGGCAATAATGAACTAATTAATTCTTTAGCCTCAAAATACCGAGCAGATGCACTACGGGTATTCATTTCTGGTCTTAATAAGCCTATTTGTAACATATTATTTTCTGCTGGCTGTGAAGATTTACCTTCTGCATTGGCGAAGGCACAGGAACTCGAAGCAAACCAATACAGGTATAATTTTGCCAGAGCATTTGATAAAAACTTATCATATGCTAGTCCTAGTGGTCTGTCAAGAAGCAACACTCAATTTAAGAGAGTAGAGCAGGCCCAAAGCCAACCCCAACCCCAAGCACAAGTTTCCTCAACCATAGATAACCAACAGAAGCAAAGCCACCAAGCAGAACCATATGATCATATGAGCGTTGATAACTCGTCAATTTATAGACGCAGCAAAAGATCAAATATTCAAGCAGCGGTGCCCGAGGCTAGTAATAAACAGACCCTCAGGCAACAGCCGCAAACTTATGAAAACAGGACACCAAAACGCCCACGCGAGTCCGATAGAGTGCCATTTTCGAAAGCTCAACGAATTAATTTCGTTAAATCCAAAAGTACTGACCAGGAACTGAAGAAAAGTTCCGAGTACGAAACAGAATATGAAGACGTAGACGAATATGATGAAGAATTCCAAGATCAGATTAATTTTTTAGAATAAAGTCGGCTCTCCCATATGTTGAAAAGAAACTAAATGGTAAAGCTCCAATTAGAATCCTAGTAGACACTGGTACAGCCAAAAACTATATTAGACAAATACCCTATTTGAAAACAATTCCTAATAATAAAAATTTTAAGGTAAAGACCATTCACGGTGAAAATAAAATAACTCACAAATGTAAAATGCAGTTTTGTGATAAGATTACAGATTTTTTTATCCTTCCCCAATTATCAACCTTCGATGCGATTGTAGGATATGATTTTCTCATGGAAATAAAAGCACAAATCGATACAAGACGCTCATTGTTAATTTATGAAAATGGCGAAATGCAAATTAAATTCTTAGAATGCGAGCAGGTAAATAATTTAGAAATCGATATAAAAACAATTCCTGAGACCATCAGAAATGAATTTAAAAAATTGATAGAAGACTTTTCAGAAGTATTCGCTCAACCAGATGAAAGATTACCTTTTAATACAGACATAAAAGCTACCATTAGAACATTAGATTCTGAACCAATCTATTCTAAACCAAGACCATACAATATTGCAGCAATTCCTTTTGTAAACAAAGAAATTAAGAGATTGCTCAATGATGGTATAATTCGGCCATCACATTCCCCTTATAACACCCCTATATTAGTGGTAGGGAAAAAAGGAATTAATGAAGACGGTACTCCGAAATCTAGATTAGTGTTTGACTATAGAAAATTAAATGAACGCACTATACCAGATCGGTACCCGATTCCTGAAGCTTCCGTTATTTTATCCAATTTAGGGCAAGCAAAATATTATACAACGATCGATTTAAAATCCGGCTTCCATCAAATTCTCCTAGAAGAAAAGGACCGAGAAAAAACGGCGTTTTCCATAAATAATGGAAAGTATGAGTTTTGCAGATTGCCTTTCGGCTTGAAAAACGCTCCAAGTATATTTCAGCGAACAATTGATAACATACTACGGAGCGATATAGGCAAAATGTGTCATGTATATATCGATGACGTAATTATTTTTTCTCAAACAGAGGAAGAGCATTTGAAAGATATAAAAACTATATTTTCTAAACTTTTCAACGCCAACATGCGTATATCCCCAGAAAAATGTAAATTTTTCAGGCATGAGGTTGAATTTTTAGGATTTCTTGTATCTGGAGACGGTATTAAAACCTGCCCCAATAAAGTCAAAGATATTATTGACTTTGAAGTACCAAAAACACTTCGAGCACTAAGATCTTTTCTTGGTCTTTCTGGTTATTACCGTCGATTTGTAAAAGACTATGCTCTGATAACCAAACCATTAACAAAATATCTCAGAGGAGAAAACGGAAATGTAGGAACGAACAAGTCTAAGAACATCAAAATCACTCTTGATGCTGAGGCTATATGTGCCTTTAATAGAATAAAGAACATTTTAGCCTCCGAAGATGTATTACTATTCTATCCCGACTTTCGTAAGCCCTTAGATTTGACTACCGATGCTTCATCACAAGCAATAGGCGCAGTGCTCTCTCAAGGTGGTAGACCTATCACAATGATATCTCGAACTTTGAGTAAATCCGAAGAGAACTTTGCTACAAATGAACGAGAAATGCTAGCGATAGTTTGGGCATTGCAATCTTTGAGAAATTATTTATATGGTGCTCCTGATATTCATATTTATACAGATCACCAACCACTCACGTTTGCGATTTCCGAAAAAAATCCTAATACTAAACTAAAGAGATGGAGATCATTTATTGAGGAATATTCTCCAACCTTTCATTATAAACCTGGTAAAGAAAACAAGGTAGCAGACGCATTATCTCGTCAACATATTAACACTCACTCTTCCTCCGGACAAACCGTGCATAGTGAGGAGTCCCTTACGAAAGTAATACCTACGGTAGAGAATCCCATAAATTGCTTCAAGAACCAAATCTTTATTAGTCAAGGTTCTGAGAAAAGCAAAAAAGTTAAAATTCTTTTCCAAAAACAGGTTAGGCATATAATAACATTCAGATCAGTCGAAGAACTTATCGAAATAATGCGTGATGTTATTAATACGAACACAGTCAATGGCATCTATTGCGACCTTGAAACTTTAGGAAAAGTACAAAATACTCTTATGATAGCTTTCCCCAAAGTAAAAATGAAATATGCAAAAAAGTTTGTTCAAGATGTGTTTAACGAACACGATCAAGAAGAACTTATTATAACCGAGCATAACAGAGCTCATAGAGGACCACACGAAAATTACAGACAAATAATATCTGAATACTATTTCCCAAATCTTATGAAGCTATGTAACACATACGTTTCTAAATGTATAATTTGCAAGGAAAATAAATATCAGCGCAGACCAGCACAACATCCAATCGGTGCAACACCAATTCCCACGTATGTAGGAGAGATTCTGCACTTAGATATTTACAATACCAGCCAAAAATATTTCATAACATGTATAGACAAATTTTCCAAATTTGCTATTATAAAACACATTCCGTCTAGAAACTCTATTGACATAAAAAATCCATTGATTGAAATTATCTCCCAATTTCGAAACACGAAAATAATAGTTATAGATAATGAAGGTGCTTTTACATCAATTGCAACACAAGCATTACTAAAAAATGAATTTAATATTTCAACACATTCTGTACCAGCTCTCCACAGCCAAAGCAATGGACAGGTTGAAAGATTTCATTCTACTCTTGCCGAAATAGCTAGGTGTACTAAAGAAACTACAACAGATATTGTTGAACTAATGCTCCTAGCAACCTTCAAATACAATAACTCAATACATTCAGTTACAGGTTGTAAGCCCTCAGACATTTTTCATGACATTTCTAAGGAAATGAAGAATGAAATAATTTCGAAACTCAAAACCAAACAAGATAAAGACCTTGAATTTCACAATAATAACACCAAGCCCAAAGAATTCAAACCAGGAGAAAAGGTATATTTAAAAACGAATAAGAGAATAGGAAATAAATTATCCAAATTATATAATCAAAAAACTGTTCAGGCAGATCTAGGCACAGCCGTTGTAATTGACGGAAGGCAAGCTCACAAAAATAATTTGAGATAATACTCTACTTTCAGATTTACCCTAATATCGCTAGGATCTACGAGGATAACTGACTATTCTTCTGCCCTATTTATTCCGATACCAGCAGGCGACGTTGCTATTTATGAAGAATATTTTTATTTGAAGCATGTAACAAATTTTTCGCTCATCGAAACCATCATATCTGATAATAGCAATGTGTTAAATAAACTAAACGATGAAAGATGTAAGGAAGTACTGCTGCAGGATGTACACGAAATAGAGCGTTTGCTCCAACTGCTGAAATCCCCTATTAGAAAAAGGCGATCCATAGATTTCATAGGTTCTGCAATAAAGTTTATCGCAGGTACTCCCGATCACCAAGATATGGAAATATTAAAAATGCAAGAAGATGAGTTGACTAGATCCAATAACAGACAGATTGATATAAACACCCTTATTCAGAATAAATTAGATGAAATAACAGATAGAATTAATAATTTTAATATAAATGATATCAATAAACACGACGCGGCTGATGACTATGAAAAGTTGACTTCTATCATGTCTAGAAGAAACAGAATTGTAATAAATAGTTTAAGCACGGATGTTTACTCTTTACTTTTAGCAAAAAATAATATTGTTAATCCTCTCATTTTAAATATAGAAGAAATAGAATACATTAAAATAAGAGAAAAGGTTATTACTGAATTAATCGACCTATTAAATGTCGCTGATGTTAAAATGTACTATCAAAATGAAACCTTAGTTTACTTAATTAAAATTCCTAAAGTACAAGAAATTTGTAAATTATTCAAAATTGCTCCAGTTGTTCACAATAACAAAATTTTAGATTTAAGTTCTAATATATCCGCAAATTGTAATAAAATAGAATATCCCCTAAGTTCATGTAGAAAAGCTCCATTATATTCTTACTGTAAAATAGATCACCAAAATCCTTGCCTTTCCCAGCTCCTTAATAATCACACGGCACAATGTCCAACTACTCAAGCTGATCACCTCTTAAAAATTGAAGCGTTCGCTGATGGAATTATTATCGCCAGAGACGAAAATATAACAATTGATGACAAAGACCAGCACATTATACTAAATGGTACCTTCCTGATAACCTTCGATTCCAAAATTAAAATAAATGGAAATGAATATCGAACAAACCAGCCATCCGATGTGATTCACCTTCCAGCCCCGAAGAAGACAGTTCTGAACGAAGTCGCTTACAACGAAAAGATTTCCCTACCCTACTTGCACAAGTTACATTTTATCAACAACCAAAAAATTAAGGAATTTAACGTTACCTTAGAGACGAGTAAGTGGATGTGGTACGCCATCGCAGGAATACTCACCATGGTCATTTTTGTTCTACTATATACAAAAATTAAACCAAGAATAGTTACATTTAGATGCAACTCAGATCATGTGGAACCACCATTAGATAAAGACCTTATAAAAATGCAAGTTTTAAAAATGATGAACGAGGACGTTCAAAATTAAGAAAGGGAGGAGTTAATAACGATTACATTAGGTATTCATTTATGAACCTAATTTCCCATTCCCACACTCACATTCCTATACCCAGCACCTTACACCTTATTTCCTGTCCACTTTTATATTAGTCAGCGCAATATCATTAAGTTAATAATTTGTAAAACCATGCAAGCAAATCGATTATTTGCATTGCTAGCTATTTTAAATGCAAGCAAATCAATCATTTGCTTTGCAAATTTGTAAATCATTGAATAAAGAACCAGTTATAAACTCAACAGACGAGAATAAACATCTTTTTATTCACTTATATACTTAAAATTCTCAAATCATATTTCATCAGAAACAACAATACACAGATAAGATTCAATGCTTTATATCCCCTTCGTAGTAACTTACAAAATGATGTTAACGTTCCTGCTGTAAGAAAAGAGCACTGTAGGAGATTTCTTAGTACAATGGGTCCACACATTTTCAACAAGTTGCCAGTTGACATAAAGGGTACAGTATTGCAAAAATACGTGTTCATTAAGAAAGTAAAACAATGGTTACTCTCAAGGTCTGAAGTTGAGACACTTTTCCAAATTATTAGTTAATAAAAAAAAAAAAAAAAAAAAAGAAAAAACAAAAAAAAAACAATTCCTGCTTCATTTTTTCCTCACAATTCAATTCATGTACCAATTTCCTAAGAGCACTTGATACTGGTATCTGCACCACAAAGTGTTCATTTAATTTATTAATAAAACCGTTGATTAAAAAAACCCAACTTTCCTCCTATTTAACGCAACATCGATCAGTTCATTAATGCTAAAATGTAAATTGTAAAAATCAGTCATCGTAAATTTGATTATTATTGTCATTGTTACTGTATATTTAAATAGGATAAGCAAATAATAAATAAAAAAAAAAAAAAAAAAAAAAAAAAAAAAAAAAAAAAAAAAAAACTCGTTATTCTTGCAGTAGCCCCTAACTGAAATACAGACTATATTATCACCAAAACTTCACTCACACAACACACTGAAACGAAATTTAGCACAAAATCATCCTAAATTCTTTTATTCAGGGATGATAAAAAAATGAAGAAATCTGTTTGATTCATTTTAAAATATAATAAATGACAAATTTATTGGTAATTTTTGTTTAAATGTTAAAATTAAATACATAAGAAAAATGCTGATAGTTGTTATGAAAAATTGAATCAATTAGAAAAAAAATTAATTTGGTTATGTTAAATAAAAAAAAATTAATGAAAATAGTTGTGGAAAGTTAGTATAAATATTTTTATATTTAGAATAAAATTCAAGAAAAGTTAAGAAAAATTAAGTTAAATAAAAAAAAATCAAAGTAACAAATATTCAAAATTATTTAATGTTGAAAAAAAAATTCTTTTCTATTATTTCTATTTATTGTTCTGGTAAATATGCCAGAAGGATATTTTAATATTTTGTTTCGTTTTAAATACAAAAATGAGATAATGATGACTTACCAAAAAAAACTTTGTTTATACTTTTCTTATAATTTAAAACTTCAAACCATTAAATTTTATTTTGAAATCATAAAGTCAACTTCTGGTTTATGATTCCAAAGGATGTGCACAAACTCCTGGTCTCGAACCTGTTGAACCTAGTTTTCTACACAACAAAAGAAATTATATATTTTTATATTTAAACGAAACAAGAAATGAAATCAAAATAGACTATAAACAAGGAAATGGAAAAAAAAAAAATAAGAAAACTGGAAAATTTAAGTATACTTAGCTTTTTTTGTTAAAAAAAATAAGGAACTATAATCAGCAGACGTCAAAGAAAAATAAAATAATATGTAAATATGTTTTGTTGTTCAAAACCCATCAATATATTGGTTAGGCTTTATTAATATGAAACGGTTTTCCTTGTCCAAAACCAGAGAATTCATTTGTTGGAAAGACTATTTTCCACTGATTGAATTATTTATTGAAACACAATCCAAGGAAAAGTCTTAAGAGATAAATGTTCCAGAAAGTTTTATTTTGATTCTTGAATCTTTTGAATTTCGTTGGGTTTTCAATGAAAATGTATTTGCAGCACGCACAAATAAGAGACAAAACAAAAATTTCCGAAAATTCGAATCTCAAAGGAATTGCACAAATATTTTTATTTATACAAAACAAAACTTGAAACTTTCTTTACTTTTGAAAATTTGACAAAATACTGAATAAAATTTAAACGTTTTGACCCCTTATATAGTGAATCAAAGTCACACACATATCTTTAAATTTATTCATTAATTTAATTATTTTTAAATTTCAAACACGACATCCTGAAGTTTATTTTGTTTGAATTGCAAGTAGAAAACATTTTTGAATACTTGATCAAAAAAAAAATTTATTATTGAACAAAGTAGATTTTTGTTTAAGCTAAAATTTTTAAAGAGGTCCCTTACAAAGTTGCATATGCCTCCGGAAGTGTCTGAGGTTTTTATATTCCTATAATTTTCACTTAACGCTGTTATTGTCTCAGATGAATAATCTTCTGATTTTAGTTTATATATTATTAGTGAAAACTGGTGGTTTATACTGGCATAGAATTCATCTAAAGAAGAATTCTTAAGTTGATTCCGGTGGACAAAAGTCATATTAAAAGTTCGTTAATTATGGAGGAACCTTTCAGTTATATAAGTTTATACACAAAAAAGTGAAAGAAAAATAAAAAGATAGTGAAACGACATCAAAATTTAAAAATTATAAGAAGGAAATCAAAAATTGAAAAATAAACTAAAATTCAAAGTATAAAAAATAAGATTGTGAAACGAAATTAAAATTAAAAGATTATAATTAAAGAATCAAATTGAAATAATATATTGAAAAAATAAATTAAAAAGTGAAAGAAAAAATTAAATCGATGAAAAAAATTAGAAACTAAAATTTGAACTTTTTTAATATTTAAAGAACAATCAAGAAAAATAAAGACAAAATAGACATTAAACAACGAAACTAACGAAAACAATAATTCCGAATCTTCAAGGAAACTGGTAAAATTTAAAATTTTTTGATTTGTAGAATTATATTAAATATTTAGATATAAGGAAAAATTTCATAAATTTGTTTTTAAGTATAAAAAGCATAAATTGTGTGTGTGATACATTGGAATTTAGACACACACGAGCTCCAAGTTATAATTAAAAAAAAATTAAATTTACATTTAATTGAAAAAAAAACTTATTTGTAAAAATCCTGGGTATATATTAATTTGCAAATTACTATCCCTTATTCTTGTATCCTTAAACCATAGTATAATATAAAAAATATGTCTATCAAAAATATTTCATCAAATTACACAGCTCACAGGTGCTCACAGGAGGTTGCAAAACTTTCAGATTGCGTTTGAGAATTTCAAGTTTTCGACTGTAATCCCGTCCAATATATATTTCGGATTCATACAGTTGAAACCATTTTGAGAGATTATGAATGTGTAAGAAATAGGCCTTTATACAGAGCAATTTTGCAAAGTTTTAGGCAGAAAATCAGAGGTCATGCCGACACAGCTCTGATATCATACAACATTTTTACCAAAGATTGGGTTATGATAAAGAAATGTGTTTCTTTACGCTCAAAGTATTTTGATTCAATAATATAAACATTCCCATATCCAAATCAGATCAGCGGATATGATCTTATAAATATGTTTATGTCCAGTATTGAACCGAAGTTAAGTTCTTTAATGTAATCAAAAAATATGACATAAAATATACTATTTAATGGGCAAAAATCAATTGGGTTTTTTGCCTAAAAGACAATACAAATTAAAAGGAAATGATAAAATGTTTACATGATAATCTATTACTCGTAGCTAAAAGGCAATAAAAGATTGATAGGAAATGATACACAATGTTTGTAACATGATATGCTATTAACTACATACATATACATACATATATGTACATGTATCAGAGGTAAAAAAGTCAAGGAGTATTTGAGAAACAATAAAATGCACGACTCGATCGCACGAACTCGCTCTTATGTAAAAGTACTTTGGAATTTAAATATAAAACATGGATTTATTGAGATAAAAATGTTCAAATGCATGGAATTGCCATCTGATTTCCGGAAAAGTATGAATTTATGCAAAAAAAGTTTAAAAATTGTTTTATTTTAAAGTAATTTTTTATATAACAAATTTCTTTAAAATTTTTCGAGAACAAAATTATGGATGCCAATTTTAAGTATTAAGTATAGTATAGATTTTAGGAAATAATTTCAAAAAGTAATCGATCACACGTTTTAAAGATATTGAGGCAAAATTTTAAACAACCTATTATTAAGAGCTTAGCAATTTGTTAAACTTTTTATTAATTTACTAACTCTTCGAACATTTTAAACTTATTCTTTCGTTTTACTAACTAGTAAATTACTAATTGTCTTTCATTAGAATGGTGTATTTGAACACGTCCTAATAATTTGATTTGTCAGAAGTCAAAGTGACAACCACAATTTATTTCTCTTAAAGGAGTGTAATGAAACTAGTACTTACTTGTAGTTCTGGTGAAATTTGAGTCCCACGGCATGTAATTCGGTCTTGGATTTTCAGGTTTTAAACCAAGAACTGAACTATTATCTTGTCAAACTTATTCCTGGAGTAAAATTCTCCATCATACAGCTCTTCAAAAGGATTTGCTGGGGACTTAAAACATCGCACTTTTCTGCACAAAGCTGAGTCTTCAAACATATCGAAATCTTTGTCTTCAGAAAACATTTTATATTATTTTGTTTATTTTTAAGAACAATTAGCTCACGAATCATAAAAAAGCACAATTTAACTCTTTCAAATAAAATTGCCAAGACATTTCGTACGAGGAAAATGACAGAAGTCATATGGATTTAGCAAATTACTAAAAGTTAAAGTAGCCAATTTGTGATTTTCACTTTAGTAAAATGTTAAGAGATAGTAATACTTGTATGTTAAAATCGTTTAAAATTGGCAAAATCCTTAGTAATTCATAAAAAGGCTTTTATTGCTAAATCGTTTAAAATTTTGCGCCATTGATTTTTCAAAAAAAAAAAAACTTGGAATTTTTTTTTCAAATAACCCAAAAATATTTTTTCGAATATTTTTACAAACAATATTATTTTAAACTTAAGGGGGCTCCTGCTGATAATAATCTTTGGTTAAGATCGTTAGAGCCGTTAATGAGAAAGTCGAAAATAAAAAAAAAACCGTTCTATGACAGGTACCGAATAACATTTTGCCCAATTTTTTTTTTGACCAAAATGTAGTCGATGTCTTTAATATCACACATCGTGAGCCGTTTTTGAGATAAATAAGATTTTGCATTACGGGTGTATGGGAATACCGTTAGTTTTGGAGCTAAATTTCAATTTCTCCTCTAGGGAATCACCGAAGACCCTTAAGTATCGAGTTTGAAGAAAATAGCTCCAGTGGCTCAGGCTGTAGATCGAGGTACAGACATATAGACATACAGACAGACAGACGGAATTATCGGACCCACTTTATTCGTCTTCTTTATCATCTTAATGTCAACTTTGATCAAAATCTCGAGTTAGATTTTTTTCCAAATGCAGAACTTGCCCCACAGTACCTATAACTATCGGGGAAGTGCTGAATATATGATTGATTCGAGAATCAAATATGTACTTTAAGAAAAACTTTAAAAAATCGAGAAATACATTAGAAAAGAGAAGACTCAAAAAGAAAGAAAAAGAAAGTGGGCATTTTAACCAAAAGCGTTCCGGTGAAATTTGTTTTTTAAATTGTATATTCTGGTAGATTTTATTCTGTTATAGGATTTAGTACTTTATTTGGTGTTTTAGTACTTCAATAGTAAAAAAATTTATGAAATTTCGATTTATTTCCAAATCGAATGTGTGACGTGGTATTTGCTTTTGTCATTTTAGCTGTGTACTTTTAACTAATTTAACGTTTTTCACTTCAATCAGTTGTTTTTTTAGTTTTAATCGACCGGGTTTTCTTGTTATCAAGTTCTGTAGTTATCATTTAACATAATTTTATGTCCCCGTTGACCCGTTGAGGCATCTTCACTTAAATTGTTATTTTTAGCACAGTGAATGATCACCCTATACCTATTTTCTTTCACAAATGTCTTTTTAATTTTTTAAAAAAAATTAAGTCTAAATAATTCGATGGTGATCTTCCCACTCTATCTCACAAAAATAACTAAAGGAATTAGGGTAACAACTGGCTAAACTTCACGTGAAGCAATATTATGTTAGATTATTTAATTAATCTTTTATTTCATTAATTGCTTACGGTAGTAGGTTCATAATTAATTTGGCACTCAAACTTAAATCAATATTAAATTATCAATGGCATTATCATAGTATTGAGCTGATGGAATAAAAAGATGTCTAGAATACCCTGGTCAAAAGTAAAAATGTAATTTTGCTGAATATGGAAAAAATTATCCATCAAATTTTCAATAACTTGATTGGATTTTTAAAAAATATTCAAATAAAAAAAACTCTCAAAACAGAACACACATTAAAGTACTGTTATTAAAAAATGGGTCCATGTTGAAAAATCATAGTCCATCTTCTGCATATTGAATTGTACCTTCACGGTATAGAACGACCTTCAAAAAGTAGAAAATTGAAGCAATAAAAAAAAACATTAGTTTTACCTTTGAATTTAATCATTGATTCATCTAGAGCTAGAAATTGTCCAGGATAAAAGCATGATTGGAATCTCTCTTGCAAGAGATCTAAAAATGGTTGAACTTTATATAACTTATTGAATGTTGTTGATCCTCTTTTGGGCATCAGTGATGAATCGTTCAAATGTATATTGCTCAAAAGCCAATCACATCTTTTTACGGGCATAATGTTTGAAATATAGGAATCATGTAATTGAGGGCGTGTTGACCAATAATCTCTATAGCTTCCCTGAGGCTTTATACCCATTAGGAAGTTGATTCCAATAAAAGCTTTTATCTCTGAAGCATTTGTAGAAGCATAACGTTTGCCTGATTGTTCAGCAAACAAATTGGTCTGGAACACGATGTGATCAACAATTTCCTGTGTTAAAATTTTATTGAATATTGAAGCAGCATCATGGTTTTCCAAACATTCAACTTCTTCAGATGGACCATGTTTTTTGCCTGAAAATCCTGCTACTGCATTTACTGTATAATTTTTTCCCCAATTTGGTGGAACAAATAGCTTCCCAAGACTTTTTTTTAGCTCACTTAGCACAATTTCATCTTCGCTGTCAAAATCATCTTGCGAAACATAGTTAGGAAGATTCTGTCGCCCTTCATTATCCACTGCATCAAGAACCTACGAGTTGTTGGATATCTTCTTCAATTATAATGTCAAAGATACGCTGAACATTATTTTCTTCATCATTATTATCAAATGCATCGTCAACTATAGAATCCTCGTCTGATGGAATCTCTGCCAAGGTTATGCTTTCACAATCATTTTGGTCCAGCAAATACGAGATATCATTTTTTTCCAGATTTTTACGTGCCATACTTCTTTTTCACAATTCAAGTTAGTTCAAAGCCCAGTGGTATGAATTTTATACCATCAACTGAAAACGTTCGCAGGAAACCGATATTTGGCTTTTTTGTACAAAATACGATTTTAGCGAATAGATATTATAATAAAATAAGTAATTTTTCACTCACAACACTTCGCGATATACAACGAGTCAAGAAATAGCTAAAACCGTTAGCCTACTTTGATATTTCAAGAGAGTAACCTCAAACTTTCCAATTATTACATATATCCATCCCACTTCTACATCGGATATATTTTTTTTTTTGAAAATATAAGCTTCAATTTGTATAGAAATGTGGTATAGAAATCATACCATTGCACATTAAAGCATAGAAAAATGTTAAGATATGTGGTATGTTTTTCGTACCACCGACCCTGAAAGAGTTAACATCAATATGACCAATTGGACACCATCCAATGTCATTCTTACACCTGGCAGGTTTTAAACCGAAACTGGAAATCATTTTCGTGTAATCAAAAGAGGACTCATACATGCACATACATAAATAGAATGACTCAAAATATTCAATATTATTGTTCTCTATAAATACAAAACACCACAGATTTTTCAAAAATATCCTCCACGTAAGTGGATTGTTTCCAGCCAACCAAGACAGTTGTTATTTGCAGTTTTAATTGTATAGCACAGTGTCGCTCGTATTTTTACTTATTTTCCATCGAACAGAAAAATAAGAACAACACGTTGAAATAATTGATATCAATTGAAACATCAGAACAATTTCAACAATGCATGGGATTTGCGCTCTGTCTTTCCCAGTCATTGCAATGTTCAAGAATTCAAAACCAATGTACACCGACACCTCCTTTCTAACCCTTCCCTTTTTTCTTAATGCTCACACTGTGTCTCTGGCATATTAAGGGTATACAAACCCCTTGAGTGTGCGCTGATTCTTAAAAAAAAAAAAATTTATTATTATGAAGTGCATAAAATATCCCACAACAGCGCCAAAAGATAAAACGCGGTCCACATAATTTGCGGTCTATATAAAAAAAACTTTCTACATTGAAGGCGTTAAATTCCAACTTCCAAGACAACGTCAGCTCAGGGCTAGTAGTATTTTTTTTTTATAAAAGTGAGTTTTATGTTTTCTATGTTTTGTAAATATCTAAGCAGTATTATGTTTCAGTAAATATTTTGTATTATCTTTAAAAGTATTTTTTGTTTGCTTAATCCTAGCTAGGTTGATATACATATATCAAATATCACCCTTGTTGATGTTTATGTTATTTTAACGTGTTGTCATGGTTATGGTGATGGAAGAAAATGTGAATTTGTATTATGGGTTGGGTCTCAAGTTCGCCTAAATAAAGTTTTATTTAAAGTACACAACTAATATTTTATTGTATTAAATTACCTACATCGGTTTATTAGTATTCTTTTTACTTAATTCTTAAAACAAGCTTTAGCTTAGCTAAAATTACTTCTACCAACTCATACAGCAGATGACTTTCGATCTCGCTGTAGAAGTGCGCTTTCGATTTGTTATAAATTTAATATTGCTTAATCGTGGCAAATAATTCCGATTAAATAATTAATTAATAATAGTCAACAAAAAAATCCAACAACAACATACAATTTATTATTGTTCTCAGCATAAGGAAAATTGATCTACAAAATTTTGTTTTGTTTTACTTTTAAATAAGAATATCTCGGAAGCTTGACGTGATGGAGAAAATCGAATCCGGGGCGTTAAAGTCATTGGAAAACGTATACATATCTAGTTTTAGTAACAAAAATAGGTACATTGACCAATAATATTTATTACTCAATTACTCAAGGATTAATTTATTGTTTAATGGGAAAGATTGGTCAGCTCTATATAACTTCTTAAATTCATCCCTAGAGCTTCGAAAAATCTTGATAACTCAATACAATTAACATACATAATACATGTTGTTCTTTTATGTACCTATTATTTAAATAAAAATTTGTCCATAGGTATTCTAGATTTATGAAAATATTATATTGTAATCATATCAATATCAAAGGGCACTCTTTGGCATTAGTGGTTCGTGAGACATACATAAATAAAAAATTAATAAATAAATTAGAAGCCATGACGACTATTAGAGAGCTCTAACCCTCTAACCTATAGGTAGTGACTAACAACGTTAGCCATTTATGTGTGCGTGTTTGGAGAAATGGGGGAGCTACAATGTTCTGCCGATTCCGAACGGCAAATGAGCAGCACTTTTCGTGAAAAGAGATACTCTTGGAGGATTTGTTAATTTCTCGCAAGAGGTAACACTCCTGAAAACCTTTTTTTGCAGCTGCGGAGAATCGAACCCATGACCCTCAGCATGACAGTCCAATGCACTAGCCATTATGCCAAGGGGTACTAAGTGAGATATAGAACTTCAAAATTGAGATTCCTGTTCAGGGGCGTGGCCTACACCCACTTTCTCAAAAATTCTTATAAATTATATGGAGCATTTCCGGTTGTTGTAGAACGATGAAAATTAATCGAGAGAGGTAAGGCTTCAAGTAGATACATACATACAAAGAAAAAAATTGAAAATTTGAGATTTCCATTCAAAGGGCGTAGCATTCACCCACTTTCTCAAATTTTTGTGTAAATTATATGGAGCAATTCCGGTTATTTTTAGAACGATGAAAATTGGAAGAACGGTTTACCCTTTGAAGTACATACAAAGAAACAAAAATTAAAATTTTTGGCGTTGCATCCACCCACTTTCACAAACTTCCTATTGTTGTAAAATGATGAAAATTGGTAGAGTGATATGATTTGAAGTATATACAAAAAAAATTAAAAAAATTATATTTATCTATCTACTATTCAGGGGCATGACATCCACCCACTCCCTTTAAAATTCTTATAAATTATATGGAGCATTTCCGATTGTTGTAAAACGATGAAAATTGATAGAGAGACTTCAAGTAGATACATACATACAAAGAAAAAATCGAAAATTTGAAATTTCCTTTCAAAGAGCGTGGCATCCACCCACTTTCTCAAATTTTTCTGTAAATTATTAACTTTAGTGCTATATTTAAGGACGATAGCATGCTTGTCTCGGATCAGCTAAGCTCGTCGTACGGGGAAGTTCTTGTCCTTTTCAAGACACTTTTACCTCAACCTCATATTTATCATGCCAGAATGTACCGGACAAAATAAAGTACGCGATGATCAAATTTGTATATTTGGGCTATTCTCGCTCTAGAAGTCATCAATAAACTAGCTTTAGGCAGTCATAATGAAAGTTTATAATTTTACTTGTAGGCTCCTATCAAAAAAATTTAACAAATACTTGAAACACGAAGGAAAATAATTTCAGTTGGTACAGGGCCCTTTTCTGTACTGTTCAAAAAAGAGTACGCACAATAATCCTTACATATTTATCTCAATGGCAACGTGTCAATTTTCACTCAACGAAGCTTGGAAGTTAGCTGTTAAGGGGGGTTCACATGGAAGAACATGGTTGTACAACATGGTTCCATGGGAAAATAACTGTACACACTACTGTGCGTTCACATAGGATACTGATGTTGTCGAACATCATTATTTTTATATCTTAGAAGTGAACGGAAGCAGTATGGCGATACAAATTTTGACAGCCATAATTATGAACGATATTCTTGAAGAGGAAGAAGCATTAAACTTGCATTTTCTTCCACTTCTTTATATTTTGTTAGGAGTTTTATTCTTATAAAATTTATTCTTTATAAATTTCTCTTTTTATTTTCCACAATTCTGGTAAATTTCTTATTATAAAGTTCAAAAATCTTTTTGAAACTCATTATTTGTTATAGATGCCATTTTTCCGTTGAATGTTTTATGGCCGAGACAATTTACAGAATGAACAAAAATATCAAAGTTGTCAACACCTGTTCACACAGGTTGGTTGGTTGCACGAACCACCTAGGTTTTCAAAATATTTTGAAAACCATGCAACATTGTTCGGTTTTGCGTTCATATGATAGAACATTGATGGTTATCGAACCATGTTGTACAAGATGTTCTTCCATGTGAACACCCCTTTAGTCTAACAAAATGTCTAACGGTTTTTTAGCTAGTTATTACTTTACACATAAGGAGTCGCGGGAGGAAAAGAAAAACAAATTCATTCGACGATCGTCAAATTATCAGAGAAGTAAAAAAAATCCATTGGTTACCAGTCGTACAATAGTAGAAAACACTGGATTAAACATTTCTGATAAAACTGTGCGTCGAAGACTTATAGCCAAACCACAATCTCGCGTTTGGTCGGTCGGACTTTGACATTTTGAATAAAAACAATAGACTCTTATGAGGCAATCTGAAATGTTACCTGCGGCGGCGTTGCGACCGCTTTATATCGTATCTAATATCGTAAACGTCAGACCAACGCCAGGCCAAAGCAAAAGTAGATCTATTTTCTATTCGGTCGGGCGTTTGACAGTTCATTGTCGGCCGTATTTTGTATTTGTTTTGAAAGTTGAAAATTGAAGTGAAATAAGAAGTAAGTAATTGAAGTTCTTTTTTTATAAATAATTAAATCAAAAAAAGTGTGGTTCTGTTTTTATTTAAATAATTATATTGTTTCAGAAATCTTTAACCCGGCTGTATGAACCCTATTAACTGTGAACCACCAAACTATCAACAATCGGCGGCGCCGCCGCCGTTGTGGATAGCGGCACGGTGCACCATCATGAAAGCATTGGAAGCACATCTTGCGATTCTTTTGAACAGTTTGTAGGTAATGTATATCGAAAAAGATAATACACTTAATCATAATTAACTTACAGACACTTGATTTCACTCCACATTTGAATTCCCTTCCATCAATTACCTACAATCCAACATGCATACATACATACATATTTATACAGTACCTTAATTTTCTTTTTGTATAATTTATTATCTACAGCAGATAGAAATATAGACAAAAAACCATAACAAAGTCCAGCAAAGCTGGCCAAGTTCTTTGTTTTCAATTAAAAACTAACCTACCTACCTACTTATCTTGGCCAGCGCACCAAGGAAGGTATGTATTTCTTTTGTTTTTCAAACATATTCTATTTATATAATAATTTTTTGTCAGTCAACGCTCGAGGTTTGAAGCTAAATTTCGTTTTACAAATGCTACGGTCGCGCTTTTTCACACACAAAATCGTATATACGATCAAACGCCCATTTAACGCCGGACCGACGAACGCGAGATTGTGATTTGGCCATTAGAGAGGCAGGCTTTAAAAATAGTTTTGCAAAGAGACGCCCTTTGATTCGAAAGGCAAACAAAATCAAACGTCTCGAATTTGCAAAAAAATACGTTGATAAGCCGATTGCGTTTTGGAAAAATGTGATTTGGAGTGACGAGAGTAAGTTCGACTTATTTGGTCATAAAAAGGGATCGCGTGTTTGGTACAAGCCCGGAGAACAGCTCCTTGAAAAAAATGTGCAAAAAACAGTTAAGCACGGAGGAGGCAGTGTAATGGTATGGGGGTGTTTTGCATGGTCGGGAACGGGAAATCTGGTTCAAAACAATGGCACAATGACAGCAGATGCTTACATCGATATAATAAATGAAAATCTTGAAGAGTCTTTATTGAAGCTCGGTCGGGAAGATGAATTTATTTTCCAACAAGACAATGACCCGAAGCATACGGCTCGGAAAACATCGGATTTTTTTCATTCTTCGGGAATTAATCTGCTCGATTGGCCGGCCCAATCACCAGATTTAAATCCCACTGAAAATCTGTGGTCTATATTTTGGACCGGAACGTCAAAAAGGGAGATATTAATTACTAATAAAGACAAATTGTTTGATGCCTTACGCGAGACTTGGGATAAAATCGATCAGGAACAAATCCACAACCTCATGGAAAGTATGTCTCGGCGTTTACAAGCTGTTATTCAAGTAAAAGGCGGTCACACAAAGTACTAAAACTAAATTACATTGTAAAATTACTTGAATTCGTCACCTGCGTACTTTTTTTTGCCCAGTAAAAAAATTTAACTCTACTTACTTGAATATTTATCGTCCTAACTTTACATTATTGTATAAATGTTGTCATAGAAATGGTAAGATTAATTAATAAATTTCCTTTCAGACTTTATCAGATGTAGTTTATCAGTTTTTTCTGTAAAGTTATATAACAAACATGGTAATTCCATCAGTGCGTACTTTATTCTGTCTGGTACTGTATGTTAAAGGAAAAAAAAGATAAGGAAGCTACTTAACTATGTCGGACGGACACGGACTGGATGATTAAAAGAAAACTGAAGAAGGAAATAACACACTCACTTGCCTATGCCATTACCCTGGTGAAAGAATGGAAAACGTACTATAAATCGTCTTTAAATTAAGATAAAAAACTATTCTATTCCTAAAACTATATTTTTGCCCATTATAAAGGAAAAAATCTAACCCCCCTAATACTATAACTATAACTAAGATCTTAAATCTAATCTATTCTATCTTTCTCATCACTTTCATTCCATCGTCTCACTAAGATAATGGTTCGCTAGGAGCAATAAGGTTGGCCTGTTGTTGTTGGCGAAGCTTGGCCTTTGCTATCTTCCTAGGCCTAATATTGTGGAAGATAGTCCCTAAATTGCTTTCCTGCTGTATAGTCCTGCAGTTAGTTCGTCATGTACCTATACGTAATCACGTACTTTACCTTATAGATGGCTTGACACGGTTCTCCACACACCAATTGCCTTAGATTTAGCAACCCATCATCCTAATATTTTTACTATAAACTTATTCCAACATATAACAAATAAAATGTTGGTAAATAAAGAAGAAATGCTAAAAAGAGTGACAAGTTTTATTTAACGAACCCAGTAAAAATATTACATTGGTGTCAGAATAGTGGAATAAAACTTATTGTGCAGTGAAGTGTGCGGAAAAAAAATAAAATAATAATAAAATGAGCAAGTTACTGAAAGAGCTCAACTGTAATGAGCTGAAAAGTGAATTGGGCAAGCGAGAACTTTCTAGAGCAGGATCGAAAAATGAGCTTGTTCTCCGTTTGGCCGAATATTTGAAACAACAAAATGAAGACCCGGACATTTTCGTCTCTGAAGCTGACGCTGAAGAAGCAGACGTCAGTAAAAATGTAGATGTTTCAAATATGATTAGTCTTCTGTTTCAACAACAAAAGAATGTTCTCGAACGTCTCGAAGAGAATGTTCTCGAACACGTCTCGAAGAGCAACGAAATGAACAAAACGAACGTTTCAATGAGCAGAAAAATGAACAAAAGAATATTCTCGAACGCCTTGAGAAACAGCATAGCGAACAAAAAGACCTTCTCGAAGAGCAGAGAAACGTGCAAGAAGGCAAGCTTGAGAATAATGTATCTGCACTTGATGAACGTGTTTCATTGCTGGAGAATAAAGTCGACAACAAAATAGAGACGTTTTCAAAAGAGTTAGATGAACGTGTTTCATTGCTAGGGAATCAAGTCGACAAGAAAATGGAGACGTTTTCAAAAGAGCTAGACAGTAATCGAAACATAAAGATTCAGGAAAGTTCTGGGGAAACTTTGAGAAAAAAAGAGATGCAACCTCCTACCTTTGATTGACAAACTTCTTGGTCAATTTACAGGAAGCAATTCGAGGCAGCTTCTACAGCAAACGGCTGGGATAAGGCTGACAAGTGTATAGCTCTAACCCTTGCTCTTAGAGGAGCAGCTGCTGAGTTATTGCTAACCATAACAGCAGATAAGAGCGGCGACTTTAATTTTTTGGTTGAGGCTATAGACAAACGCTTTGGCAATAGCCATATGAAATAAGTCTTCAGAGTACGACTCTATTCCAGAGTTCAGAAGAGGGGGAAACTCTACAACAGCTGCAAGCGGACATTGAAAAGCTTGTTCATCTTGAATATCCAGATGTTGGAGAAGAAATCCGTAACCAGTTTGCAGTTGAAGCATTTTTTCGTGCCATTTCCGACATACATCTTCAAAGGGCCGTGCGAACTGCTGGAAAACGAACGCTTTCTGAAACATTAGCGTTTGCCTTGACAATGGAAGCAGCAGAGCAAGCTTCTCACGGAGTACATCGACTGAGCGAAGCCATCGTCGAAGAAAGCTCATGCTGAAGAACTGATGTCCAAAGGAACCAACGAAACGGACTTGCAAAGTGCTCGAATTGCAACAAAACCGGACATTTACAGCGTCATTGTCGATTACCACCAAAAAGAGCTTGTCAACATTGTGGACACGGAGTTTCAAATTCATAACAAGGTAACAATAACACCAGTGTTACTTCCCGAAAAAGTTTCTCGACAGAGAAACGAGTAAGAACCAACTTCGAGGGGCAGAAGCTGGTTTCTGGTATCGATGGCCCCAGAAACACCATCCAGGTTTCTCAGACCAAACAAGACAATAAAAGTCTGACTGTTGAAGCAACGTTAAATGACAACAAACGTATGGTCGCCATCAACACTCTGCGAATAAGGGCTGACCCCATTTGTGGATGGAGCAATGAAGAAATAAGATCTGCTCAACAAGAAGAAAACTCGCATGGAATGACATTTCCGATAGGAGTCCAGTTTTAAAGGCCTATTGGGCACAATGGCACTCACTTCATGTGCGAGAAGGTGTTCTTCGGCGAAAATGGGATTCGGCTGATAGTAAGTCCTATGTATTGCAGCTTGTGTTACCTCAATCAAAAATCAAAGAGGTTCTTCGAGAGATGCACGATGGACCTTCAGGAGGCCATTTGGGAATCAACAAGATGTTAGAAAAAGTGAGACAACGATTCTACTGGTTGCATGCAAGAGACGACGTCAAAAAGTGGTGCCGAAATTGTGACGCTTGTGCTGCAACCAAAGGACCTGGTAGAAAACTGCAAGGAAAAAAAATTATGCAATATAATGTTGGCTCACCGTTTGAAACGATTGCTGTTGATGTAGCTGGCCCATTTCCAGAAATAGCAGGTTCGGTGTGCCTATGGAGCTCCATTCTGACCAAGGAAGGAACTTTGAGTCAAACATTTTCCAAGAGGTCTGCGCGTTCCTTGGCATTAAGAAAACGAGAACCACACACCCGCAATCTGATGGAATGGTCGAGAGATTCAACAGGACCTTTAAAGAGCACCTCACTAAAGTCGTAGGCGACCACCAAAGAAACTGGGATAGGCACATACCGTATACAATACATAGCTCAACAGGACAAACACCATCTGAAATCCTGTTTGGAAGAAGCATACGGCTGCCTAGTGAGATAAGGTTTGGACACCCATCACAAGAGTCTCAGGAAACAGGGGATTACGTGAGTGACCTAAAAGAGAGGCTAATCCACATCCACGAAAGGACCAGGACTAGAATGAGCGCTTACAGCGATCGAATGAAGACAAGGTACGACACAAGAGCAAACACGACAGGATTCCAAGTAGAAGATTGCGTATAGGTGGATAATCCACATCGTCAAAAGAGATTGTCGCCGAAACTTCAAAAAAAAAAGACTGGGAAGGCCCTTATACTGTCGTCACGAAAATCAATGATGTCGTTTACCGAATTCAAAGAGGGTCAAGAGGAAAGTTAAAAGTTGTGCATAGCGATCGACTACACCGATACAGTGGCGAAGCTGGAGATAGAATTGCTCGGGACGAACAATCTTAAGAAGGGGACAATATTGTGAACAGAGCTTTATACTCCTACAGCGCCATCTGTTGGAAAATTGCATATCTACCTTATGGAAGAAACAAAAAGCTCTTTTGCAATGTCAAATGTATTTCCCCTTATTCCAACCATCTAGAACATTCCAAGACGAGAACCTTCGAGAACAACTAATTTGAGTATATAAGGGAGTGTTCACGGTGAGCGGAACAGTTGATTTTGGATTATGAAAGTGTGCAAAAGTATTGCTTATTGGATTTTGTTTTTAAACAAGTGTGATTTAAATTTGAATAAAAGTATTTGAGTTGATTATAAATTGAGATTTACTGTTTTGAATTGGAAAGTGTAAATAAAGAAGAAATACTAAAAAGAGTGATAAGTTTTATTTAACGAACCCAGTAAAAATATTACAGTACTATCAAGAAGACGAAAGATTGTGGCGACATCTAAAGGCTAGGGAATTGCAGATTTGTCTTTGCTAAATTTAATAATAAAATATTCTCTTTTTTACTACTTGTTTTTTATGTTATTCTTCTCTCCACTGTAAAAGCGTGCGCTAATTTCTGTGCCATGTGCCACGCTCCATGATAAAACTATAGGTTATATGGGTCATTTTTTAAAAACTGACACTTTTTTTTTGGTCGTTTGAAAAATTTTTTTTTTTCAGTTTTTCTTGGGTTTTAGTTTCTAAATCTATAGTAAACAAGTAGAAAAGGAATTCTCCGAGTTGCGCAAAAATAATTTCAAATATTTTTCATTTTACGTGTATTTTTCGATAAAAATTAAAATTGAAAATTTCGAATGTATTAAAAATGTTCTTTTCTGGCATAAAATAACAATAATCCACAAAATAAATAGTAACAATAAATAGTTGAAATTTTGTGGAAAGCAACTAAATTCAATAGGATAATTAATAAAAAAAGTTGTTTGTTTACAAAATGATTTTGTTTAAAAGCATGAAAGAGTCAAAAAAATATTTTTAAATAACGGCACATAACTTTCTTGGAACTTTTACGGTACCAATACTGTAAGGAATGATGAAATTCAGTATATTTATCTAGAATATAAGAAAATTAATAATAATATGAGCCATTATAAACTAAAAGAACATTTATTAAAAAACAAATACGAAAATGGCCACGGAGATTACAAAATCGACTATTTCTTAATTTTAATATAGTAAATGTAATTCAATGTCATCCAAATTATATTAGGTTCAAGTATGAGTAAATACTTTTCTTTTGGCGGTGGTTAGACTAAAAAATATTTATACGGTACAAAGATAACAAGGCCACGGAGATTACACTGAATTTTTACTCGGATGAAAAAATTATTTTGTATGCAAATTTTAAAGGAATTAACTGCAATAATTAAATTATAATAAAACATGAAATAAAAGGTTTTTTGACGTACTATAAGATAATGCATCGTAAACAATTATTAAAAATTGTTTAGTTGTGTGAAAAAGCGAAAATGTTTAATTATGTTTTTTTTCCAAATCTTGTCACACTCGTTCAACTAAGTATTCGGACAACAAAACAAATTTTTTTTTTTTTGCATATCATAAAATTGAAGTTTGAGAGAAGGCCTTTCAAACGACAAGGCCCAAAATTAAATAAAAAATCACTTTCATCATTAAAAATATTAATAAAACTGATTAAGCATGAAAATCACATCCCAAAAAGGTCACGGAGATTACACATTATTAATTACCATGGCTATTCGTTACCATCAATCGATCTGCAAATTTTTTTCTATAATTCTGACATATAAACACAGTTCCATGCCAAATTTCAAGTCTTTAAATTGAAATGCAAAAAAAAATAGAAGCTATAACGCTAAAAATGTAATTTTTTTAAAACGACCCATATATACAAAGGTAGTACCATTGTATACACACACTCCAAAAAGTCTCCGTACAGGAGTAAATTTTCTGTTAAATCTGTGATAAACTATTGAATTTAACTAATATATAACTAATATTATAACTAAAAACGACTAGAAATTAAATAAATGATATCAACTAAAAAAACAACAATAAAAAACTTTATTCAAAATACTTAAAATAGAAAATAATTCACAGCACAAAGTATGAAAAAAGGAAGAAAAAAGTCTCCGTACATTTAATTTTTTTTTTGTTAATTTCCTTAAAAAAAACATTTAACTTAACTTAACAAAAAAACAACACTTAATATCTAGTAGGACCTCCTTTATTTTCAATGACTTTCTTTAGTCAGTTTTTCATAGAATGGGTAAGGTTTTAAGTCGTATCCGGCGAAATTCTGTTCCATTCTTAAAGTAGGATTGTTTTCAGGTCTGTTTTGCTGCTAATTGTGTGTTCCCGAATTTTGTTTTCCCAGTGGTCCCACAAATGCTCCATTTAATTGGGGTCTGAAGATTGGGCGGGTTGTTAACCTTCATTTTAACGTTGTATAATAACCATTCCTTAATCAGCATCGGAGTGTTTTAGGGCTCGTTGTTTTGTTGGAAGACAAAATTGATGGCGAGACCCAATTTTCCAGCACTTACATGGAGATTTTCTTGAAGTATTTCCAAGTATCCATATTTGTCCGTGGTAATTTCTATAAAAAACCAAGTTTCCAACGCCCGAAGAAGCCATACACACCTACACTATAACATTGCAGCCGCCTTGCTTTATAGTAGGAATTAAATTTTTGGAATACAGAGCAGTGGGCAGTGCCTGGCTTTCTCAAGAGCATACGACGACCATATGAGCCAAAGATGTTAAATTTACTTTGGTCCGTAAATATAATCTGTTCCCAGAAGGAATTGTCCTTACCCAAGTGTTCCATAGCGTAATGCAACCTGGCTTTCTTATTAGCTTTTCGAATGTATGGCTTCTTCCGTCTAACTCGACCATAAAATCCATTTCTGGTCAACAGATTTCGTATTGTCTGGGGACACACATCAGGTCCTTCGATCTTTTATAATTTTCCTGCAAGAACGGGTGCACTACGCTTTTGGGATCCTCTGCAACACTCCTAAGTATTCTCTTTTCCATACGACGATCAATTTTTTTTGGCCGTCCAGATCTTTTTTGTTTGCAATTGTTTTTGTTTTATAAAATTGTTGTCACACGTACTAAATTGAAGAATGCGGTCTTAGCCAAGAAAACTTGTTTATTTTTAGTTGACATTTTTCTTAGGACAAAAGAATGAAAACTACGATTTTGCAAAAGTTTAATCGAACACAGCATCATACTGTAATATTTTTACTAGGTTCGTTAAAATAAAACATATTAAATACTCTTTTTAGTATTTCTTCTTTATTTACACTTTCCAATTCAAAACAATAAATCTCATTTTATAATCAACTCAAATACTTTTATTAAAATTTATATCACACTTGTTCAATAACAATTTCCACAATCCAATAAGCAAAACTTTTGCACACTTTCATAATCAAAAATCGACTGTCCTGTGCTCACCGTGAACACTCTCTAATATACTCAAATTAGTTGTTCTAGAAACTAAATCGAGAAGGCTCTCGTCTTAGAATGTTCTAGTTGCTTGTAATAAGGGGAAATACATATGACATTGGAAAAGAGCTTTTTATTCCTTCCATAAAGTAGATATGCAATTTTCCAACAGATGGCGCTGTAGGACTATAAGGCTCTGTGCGTAACAATACTTTCTATACCCATTTATTGAAGTTAAACTCATCGAGTACGTATTTTATTTTTTTACTATCGTGCTAACTTCATATCACTCTTTGACATTTGCAAATGTCAAATTAGGACTGTTTACTTTGTTTTTTGCATGAACTGTCATTGTTTTAGGTGTGCTCAGAAGCAATTTATTAAAACAAATTGTCTTAGTACGATATTAGTTACAGAATGTTTAAAGTTAAGAATAAGTTAGAAAACTACTTTAAAGTTAGGAAGTATATAAAAAGTATTATACTATTACCTTAATATAATAGGCTGTTTAAGATCTCCAACACTCAAAAGAATTCAGTATAAGGCAAATAAAATATTTTTTTTTACAAAATGTAAAAATTAAGAAATACAATAATAACAATAGGGACACGAGAACATTTTGAGGAGATTGTAGAAAAAAGATATATTTTCGCACTCTTGTTAGTGTTAATGCAGAATTTAATAATGAGAAAAACTCTAAATCAACTCGATCTGCATTTCGGTGAATATTTCAATTCGATCTGTATTATTATGAATATTTCAACTCCAGGTTAAAAACGAGATACAAATCTTTTGAACACACCCGTTGCCCCTCACACACGCCACATCGATCAACCTAATTGACAAAGTTCTTCGCTTTTGTATGGGCATTTACACGCCAATACGCCGACGTTGAAGTACATGCCAAAATCAGCTGTTAAATGGTAGAGTTATGAAATTTTAAATGAAAAGTGAAAATGACCGAAATATATTTGAATTTTAATGCTCCAGAGCCACTTTTTTGTGTTGATCACAGCTTTATTGAATTGTTGCTTAAGGAGATTGAATTTTATTCTTGCTTTTTCAGGCGATTTGTAAATTTTAACAACTAAAACCGAATAACATCATTAAAAACTGTGTGGACGAACTAGTTCGGTCCTTTTTACACGCCATGTCGGCACACTACTTCGATTCCCAGTGTTCGCACTGCTATGTCGACACATATTCATTTCATACGACCCAAAAACCTTATCGACAATATGGTATGCTTCGATGAAGTAGTTCGTGGTGTGTGTAAGGGGTACGTGTAAGTTAATTCAACAAGTAGGAAGGTTTTGACGCATAATACACTGATACCAATTTGGGAGATTATTAAGAATGAGTTAAAGAGTGAATAAAGCGTTTAAGCGTTTTTTGGTGCTTGTATTACTGCGCTAGATATAGATTACCAAATCGCGGAACGATTTTATAACAACGAAAAGGTTATAGAGAATCATGTCTCGCTCTCGTCTCGTGTTCTCATTGCATTATGAATCGGGCATAATTGAAGTGTTGTAAGTCTAAGGGGTCCAAGTGCCATTTTTATAATTTAGAGATATACGAGAAAAACATAATAAAAACAACACTTGGCGACTCTACCACAATGTTTCATTTTTTAACGATTCGCAAACCAATCGGCTATATAACCAATTTGTAAATTCATTATAATCTTAATCAACAATTAGTTCTTATGTTGGTTTGTACAAAATGTTTGTACGCTTATAGGTTAGAATCTTACAGAGGCTTTGCTTGAGGGAAAAGAAGTTTTACTTCTAGCGCGCGTACGTCAGCGCACCCACATTATTTAGAAGAGTTGTCTTGTTGTGTTAAAGTGGATTTTCATGTTTCTGCATCTGCAAAATGCAGAAAAGTAGAGAGAGGCAGGTATGCCGAAACCCGAAAGTGGGAAAGAATACGCAGGTGGTAACTCTTTCTTACTTCCTATAAACTACTATAACTTGTCGGCCTGTTAAACTATGCAATGAAAAGGTAACTTACCTTCCTTTCCTTCCATTTCGATTCAAAGTTTTTTTTCATATCATGCGTCCGTCAACAAAAATTATAGAAAAATGTGAAAATATCGCAAATTTACAAAATGCAGTTGAAGATGATATAATAAAGATGAACATGTTCGTCTTTACTATAATCTTGACTTCTGCATTTCCGAATTTTCTATAAAGCAGAAATGGAGTTCTTCTGCATTTCGCTCTTTTTATCTCTGTCTAACAAATATGAATTCTGTATTTGGCATCCCTTTTTCCCGCAGAAATCAAATGCAGATACATGTAAGGCTAGGCGCGCACATTCAATTTTTACTTTCCTAACTGTTTGATTGGAGCAACTAAAAAGTTTGTGTTTTAACACAAACTAAAGCTAAGTGTACACGATTGGTAGATCTTACAATATTGTCAGATCTGTCAGTGAAAAACATGCTTACAATGTCTAACAACCGTGTAGTCTTACAATCAATTGTCAGAAAATTTGTCTGCCAATTAATTGTTAGATCATTGTCTGGCAATTAATTGTAAGAATTCTGACAATCATGTGTACGCTTGCTGACAATCGTGTAATCATCCAATTAATTGTCAGAAAATGTATCTGACAATTAATTGTAAGATATTTGATAATAGTGTACACACACAATTTTATTGTCAGGCCTACCAATTTTTATCGTTGTGTGACTTTTCTCACAATGAAGAAATTGTAAGATGTACGTTTTTTAGCATCATACAATTTTTTCATTGTCAGACAATTTGCAGCCAAGGTTCAAATGAAGCAGATTCCATAACCAACAAAAACTGACAATTAGTGGTGTGTGTACACGATTGGTAGAAAATCTACCAATCTCTTACAATTAATTTGTAGGTATTTGGCCAGCTATCTGAAAATAAATTGTCAGCCAACTTCTGACAATAATTTGTAAGAGATTGGTAGATTTTCTACCAACCGTGTACACACACAACTTGATTGTCAGCTCATAGGTAGATAATTGTCAGACATTGTCAGGTCTTACAATATTGTAAGATCTACCAATCGTGTACACTAAGCTTAAACGATTGCCTAAAAAGTTCGCTATTTTGTGTAACATATAATTATTTGCACCTGCGCGGACATTCAATCAAATAGTTCATCTGTTTTCTATAACCAACCAAACAGTGGTGCAACTACAAATTGAATGTGCGCGCCTTGCCTAAATCCATCATTAGGCCATAGAGGAAATATATTACCTATGTAATATATAAATATAATAAGGGTATTCATGTAACGAGATAATTTTCCGCTTTGTAGAAAAATATAACTTTCCGCAACATGTTTTCATGAACACCCCCTAAGAAATACTTGCGTAAATGTGGGAAATATTCTGTGAAATGTCAAATTAAAAGTCAGAATCCATATATCTTTAGTTTACGAGGTTTATTTCTGCACTTTCCGCAGCAAATTTGTGAGATAATTTTATGCGATTTGCAGAAACTTTTTCCCATACAAATTTTGACAGCTCGTTTCGGCGGAGATAAAATTATCTGGTTTACGAGGTTTACGAGGGTTTTCCGCGTTTACATGAATACCCCTAATATATTTCCTCTATGTATTAGGCAGAGCCACTTCTATTTCTTAAACTAGCAACGTTTAAAATTTTGCGCCAATAGGTGCGTTTTATTATCCACAAATCTATCTGGATCCGAATCGGGATCTTCTCTTGAAAATAAAACGATACGGATCCTAGTGACAGCAGTGTTATAAGTCCGTCTCTTTTTATCCTTTGGTTTGTAAATTTTCAATTATTTCTTGTCTTTTTTCTTTACACTATAGCTTACACTACCTTATCATAAAAGCCATCTACTCGCCAGTGTAATAACTAATTTTTGGATCTTTGAAATAGATCCCGATAGAAAACAGGATCCCAAATTGTTTTTGTAATACATGTTAAAACTTAATCCAGATCCGGATCCAGATTGTTTTGTGAATAATAAAACGCACCTAATACGATTAAAAAAAAGAACTCATAATGTCATCATAATTGTATATCTGGATGCTGCCATCGGTATAGTAAAATGGGAATATTGGCATCACTGAGCGTGAACTGACATTTGCTGTTTGTTGTTGTTTTTCGAGTTCCAAATTTTTCAACCGGGAAAAATAAAAAATCTTTTCTCATATATAAAATAGGTAATTTTATTTGCTGTTCTGATTTACGATTTTACAACCCAATAATGCATTCATCTAATGCAAATTTATGTATGTTGATTCAGTCCTTGGAGTTGAAAATCTTTTTGTATTTGTAGAAAGTGAATACAAATATCTAACAACAATAATGACTACAGATATTTTAATGGCTCAAGACAATGTCGAAGAAACTCACGCTGAAACAAGAAACCAGTTGGAACAATTTAAAATACTTGCGAAAACTGCCCATGGAGCTGCCTGCCTGGAACTTATCAAGCAAGTCCTAGAAGCACCAGGAATCTATGTTTTTGCTGAACTTTTGGTCATGCCAAACATAATTGAGGTAACAAAGGAAAAATTGCTCAAATATTTTACAAAAATGTTTGTTATTTTCTAGCTCCAAAATGGACCCAACGCAAGATACTACAACACTCTCAATCTTTTTGCTTATGGAACATACAAGCAGTACTCACAGAATCCATCGGAATATCTAGAACTGACGACAGCTATGCGAAAGAAGCTCCAACATTTGACAATTGTCTCCTTGGCAATTAAGAACAAGTGTATTCCGTACAGTGTACTGTTGGAAGAATTGGAAGTCGAAAATGTGCGTCATTTAGAAGATGTGATTATTGAAGCAATATATGCTGGTAAGTCCTCGCTATAAGGTTGAATAGAACATACGCTCTGGTCTTCAAATTTGTTAATGTAATTCCTGTCTTTTACCCGATGCATTTTATTTATCACTAGCTAGGCTATTGAAATATAATTTTGGTTTTCATGTGGTCTACGATTTATTTGATAGTTTTAGATTTTTAAAGCTAATATAACTTCAACAAAATTAAAAGTGTGGTTTTATAATATAATGTATATATATTTTTGTATTTTTATATACAAATAGCATGTAATACATTCCAAATTCAATCGTTTGGCAAGTTTCTTTTTTAGCCCGGAGTGAGGTCGGGGCTCAAAAACTCTATTTTTTCAGATTTTTCTGTCGGAAATAGGTATAGCTACTTGAATTTGTATAAAAGAAATAGAGGATTTCTCCCTGATTTGAAATACGTAGGTCCCAGTCAGACGTTTTACTTTCAGCTTTCCTATTTGTTGGGGAATACGAAGAAATAGTTCTGTTTCTAAATTAAACCATTCAGCTCTATGAATTAAACCGTATTATTCAATATTTTATTGATAAGTGATATTTGAAAAACATATAAATTAAAAACTAAAATAAAAACTATAGAAAGGTTACTTGATATTTAATATCAAACAAAGTAAATTTAAATAAAGTAAACGTACATATAAAAAGGTATTATGGTAAAAATTCCTGTTGGCAGTGACATACTACCCCCCAGTGTTGACTCTTAGTATACATACTAATCAGCACGATATTCAGGAACGTCAACATGAGTTTTCAGCCTACATAATTTGTTCACTGATCGTCTGTAGGTGTTATTTGCCGTTCTTACTTTTGCTACTCTGACAACTCCATCTTGTCCAGGATATGTATTTTCTACTACACCTAAAGGCCATTTTCCTCAGGTTGTGACAAGTCCAGAATTTCTCCAATCCGGGCAGCCTCGAACGTTTTCAACTTTTTATCACTATTTATCCAATTTAAGACCGTACTCGAGTCTGTCCAGTAGAATCGTTTAGTAATTGTTATATCTAATTCTTTTTCTACCATTTTACTTATTCGGCAACCTAATACTGCTGCTAGACATTCCATTTTTGGTATTGTTATATTTCTTTTTGGCATCGGAGCAACTCGAGCTTTTGTCGCAACAAGTGAAACCTCAAACGATTGAGATTTTCCTGTATCATAAACGAAACGTAAGTAGACGGCGGTACAATAAGCTTCTTGGCTTGCATCGTTAAAGATATGAAGTTGGATTTCCATAAGTTCTTGTTGGTCGTACGAATAACATCGCTTGATATTAATTTTTGTTATTTCTTCAAGTTCTTTCAGCCATTGCTGCCATGTCTGTTCCAGTGTTGGTTTAAGTTGATCATCCCAGCCTAAACCAGCTTGCCAGATGTCTCGCATAAGCATTCGACCTTTGATAGTGATTGGTGTGATAAGACCCACTGGATCATAAACTGACATGACTGCTTTGAGTACATCGCATTTAGTTGGAATACGAATGCCTTTCATGATGTCCTCTGAAACTCGGTGGAACGAAGAAGTAAATGATAGATGGTCTGATTTTGCTTTCCAAGCGATTCCAAGTACTCTAGTAGATGTTAGTAAACTTTTTTCATCAACAATGGTTATTGCTTCTTCCGCTACTAGATGTCTTGGGATACTTTTTAGAACATTGTCATTATTTGATATGAAATTTCGAATTTCAAAACCACCTCAATTACATTTTTAATAAGCTGGATGGCTTCTGCTTCATCTTGTAAGATTGTAAGTAATTATCCACATAATGGTTCTTGGTAATGGCTGTGAATGCTTGAGGGAATTGTTCTTTGTAAAGGCCCGCATTGTATTTTTTTACAAATTGCGCCAAGAATGGTGACGAGTTTGTTCCGAACAGAATAGCACTCATTTGATAAACTTTAGGTTCTAGTGTTGAGTCTAAATTTCGCCACAAAAAGCATTGGGAAAAGGTATCTTCTTCAGCTATCTTAACTCGGTTAAACATTTCACGTATATCGCCAGAAAATGCAATAGGATATTGTCTCAATCGAATGATTATTCCTACTATTGATGCTAACCAATCAGGGCCAGTTATGAGTTGGCTGTTGAGTGATATTCCTTTACTTTTGGCAGCAGCATCAAATACAATCCTTGGTTTAAGTGGTTTATTCGGATTCAGAACAACGAAGTGCGGCAGATACCAGAGTCTTGGCTTGTTTTGTAATTTCCTTGCTGTGACTTGTCTTGCATATCCTTTGTCGAAAAGTTTTTGTAACTCATTTGTATATGCTGTTGCTAATATTTTATTTTTTCTTAATTTGTTTTCAAGACATTTAAGCCTTTGTACAGCCATCGTTTTGTTGTTTGGTAAAATGCCGTCGTCAGATTTCCACGGTAATGCAATTTCAAATCGTTGTCCAATATTAGTTATCGTTGCTTCTGCTATCTTGATTGCCCTTTTGTCTTCTGAAGATTTGGTTTTATCAACTTTTGACAAACAGGCTGCAAAGCTATCAAGACTAAATTGTTCTTTTACAATGTTTTCAAGGACATTGTCTGAAGATTGGCAGCATAGAAACTCATTTTGATTCTTAGATTTCATTTTGATTTTTAAAGGCCCATGCAGTGCCCATCCCAGTTTGGATTTGGAGAGGATTGGTCCATCATCGCTTGTTTGAATAACCTCGCGTGTTGAAATTAAATTCGCATGGCGTTGTCCTATCAAAATCATTGGTTTGTGGTTCCTAGCTCTGTGGAGTCCAACTTGTTCGACATATGGGAAACATTCTACAATTTTTTTGTAGTCAAAATCTTGTGATGGAAGATCTAGCTGTGGAACTGTCCTGACTTCTTCGATTTCGAAAAATATTTCACTTTGAGTTGAAGCAATTTGAAGTTTAACGATTTGCGAAAGCGGTTCGTATCTATATACAGGGTGATTTGCATAAGGTGTGACAAAAAGTTAGGGCGTGTAGGTTGGTTGGACATTCGCAGGTCAATTTTAAACCAATGCTCTCACGCAGGTGTTCTCAATGAAAAAATGTGTGAAATATGGTTAATCCAGTACTTTGTCACATTATTGTATGCTTATAAGATAATAATTAAAAAAATAGTAGGTTAGGTTAGGTTAGGTTAGGTTAAAGTGGCTGTCATTAAAGCGTCTGACACACTTAGACCATTAGAGGTCCATTGTGATACCACGATCCAATAGGGAACAAAAAAGTTTCCTACTAGTTAAAACCATTTGGAGCTTCTGATGAAGCGAAGGAGACTTTTAATGTCTTTATTTATGAGATCGCTTGGTTCATTATAGAAATATTCTCCTAGATGAAGTTTGCGTCTGTAAGAGAGAGCAGGGCATGTACAAAGAAGGTGTGGGATTGTCTCCTCTTCCTCCTCGTCCAAGCAACTCCTGCAAAAATCGTTTGATAGCACACCGAGTCGTGCGGCGTGTCTACCTATGAGACAGTGTCCAGTTATGACACCTATGACGGAGCTGATCTGAGATCTACTGAGGGACAAAAGACATTTTGACCGTTTCGGATCCAGTTTAGGCCAGATTTGTTTGGTCGCCATACAAGTGGTAGTATTAAGCCATCTTGTGTTTGATTGTTCCAGAGCGATTCGTTTCAGCATAAGTTTACTTGTAGCTATGGGCATACCTATATTTGCCTTTTCGGGTAAGATAGGCACTTCCGTTCCAATTCTGGCGAGTTCGTCGGCTTTGCAATTCCCCGGAATGTCCCTGTGACCCGGCACCCAGAATAGGTGAATGTTAAACTGTTTGGCCATCTCCATTAGAGACGAACGACAGTCTTGGGCTGTAATGGAGTTTACAGAGACTGATGCAAGGGATTTCAAAGCAGCCTGACTGTCTGAGAAGATACGGATATCCGTGTTAGATACCACGTTTTCTTTAAGCCAGGACAATACTTCCTTTATCGCCAGAATTTCCGCTTGGAATACGCTACAATGGTTTGGTAGGCGGAAGGAGAGACTAAGGTTTAGTCCATCTGAGTACACTCCACCACCCACTCCGTTTTCAGTCTTCGATCCATCTGTAAAAAAGTTTACTGATCTATTATCTGTCAAAGCCCCTTCCTCCCAAGCTGACCTTGAGGGAATGGTGACTTCAAAGTTTTTATCGAAAACCAAAAAGGGAGTGATGTAGTCAGAGTGACTTGGTAGAGTTCCGAATAAATTCAGAATGGTGGTATGGCCAATAGAGTTATTGGTCCATTGAGAGATGGCTTTGAGACGTATGGCTGTGCTCGCGGCCATTTGTTTGCTGTAAATATCTAGGGGTGTCAGGTTGAGTAGTATGTCTAGTGCAGCGGAAGGTGTCGAGCGGAGAGCTCCGCTGATGCACATGCACGCTGAACGTTGAACTCTGCTTAGTTTATCGCGATTAATCGCTTTATCTAAGGCCGTCCACCATACGGTCACCCCGTAAGTAAGTATCGGTCTGATGACCGCAGTGTATAGCCAGTGAGTAATTTGTGGAGACAAGCCCCACTTGTTCCCTACGGCTTTTTTACCAGAAAAGAGAGCTACCGTGGCTTTCCTTACTCTTTCCTGTATATTAGGTTTCCAACTTAACTTTTTGTCTAAAATAAGACCCAGGTATTTAGCTTGATCTGAGAAAGTGAGTGGAACACCTTTAATCGATGGAGGGTCTAGTTGAGGAATTTTGTATTTCCTTGTGAAAAGGACTAGTTCAGTCTTGTGGGGGTTAACACCTAAGCCACATCGATCTGTCCATTTTAGTAGCTTGTTGAGAGCGGTTTGTATAAGTTCTGTTAAAACTTGAGGGTGCTTTCCTGATACGGCAATGGCAATATCGTCAGCGTATGCAATCACTTTGAATCCCTCTTCTTCTAGGTCTATTAGCAGATCATTAACTACCATGTTCCATAGAAGTGGGGATAGGACTCCACCTTGTGGGGTTCCTCTACTGACTGACCTTCTTGTAGTAAAGCTACCTAGTTCCGCATTTATAATTCTGCTTTTCAGCATGAATTTTATAAGGTTACCAAGTGAGCTATCCACATTGAGATTCTGCAGTGTCTTCGCTATTGCGGCGCTGTCGACATTGTTGAAGGCGCCTTCTATATCTAGGAATGCAACTAGAGTGTATTCTTTGTGATCTAGGGAGTATTCGATTGCGCGTACCAAGGTATGTAGCGCAGTTTCTACTGATTTTCCCTTGCAGTAAGCGTGTTGTGCTGTAGAAAAAAGGTTTGGTTTTATAGCACTACGCAGATGAATGTCAATCAATCGTTCCAGTGTCTTGAGAAGAAATGACGATAGACTGATAGGTCTTAGGTCCTTGGGCGTAACGTGGGAGCATTTACCAGCTTTGGGTATAAAGACTACTTTGACTTCTCTCCATATAAGGGGAATATGGACCAGGTTTAGACAACTGTTCATTATTATCTCTAAAGTAGGTAAGATTATGTCCAAAGCAACTTGCAGTTCGGCTGGTATTATGCCGTCTGGTCCTGCCGATTTATATGGATCGAAGCTGTTAATTGCCCATTTTAGTTTGTCCCTTGTTATTAACCCTTGGATCTTTATACCTTTGTTATCCGAAAAAAAATAGTAAAAAGAAAGTTAATCCTTTCAATCGTAAATTCACCTAAGAATCCAAAAACGTATAAAAACTAAAATAAAAGGCTTTTCTTAGAACAAAAGTAGTATTTGTTATTTTTCATTTTCTCAAAAACTACAAAACATTTTGACATCCAGTTTTTTGTGTTTGATCAAAAATTGATGAGAGCATTGATTTGAATAAAAAAATAATACTTAATTACGTAAAATTTTGAAAAAAAAATTGTTTAAAAAAAAATTTTTCATTTTTTTTTTCAAAATTTTGATTTTGAAAATTAATTTTTCAAAAACTATTCACTCGAACAACTTTATTTAAAAACAAAATTAAAGAATGTATTTCTAGCTTTTCAAAATGATATACCATTACTCTGTAGGTATCACCGTTATTTTTTAATAATTTTTTTTCTGTTTTAAGTGATTTTTTTCTTAAATTGCCCCTCCCGCCTAAACGGGGGGAAATAGACCCCCCCTCCCATACGATTTTTTTCTTGTCTAAGTCCAACCTACACGCTCTAGCTTTTTGTCACACCTTATGCAAATCACCCTGTATATCTCCAGTCCATTTGCAACAAAGTGGCTTAGTTTCGCCTTGAATTCCAAGTCTTTTTGCTATGTTTGCGTCTAGTAAAGTTGTTGTGCTTCCGTCATCGATGAAAGCAGTTACTGTCTCCGATCCATTAGGTTCTTTAATGCAAACTGGAAGCATTTTTAATAAAATTTCTTTCTTCACTTCTGTAGAACAGTTAAGGATTTCTAGAGTTACTTTTGGGTCGAAGTCTGAAGATTTATGTAGAAGCTTATGATGAAATTTTGAACACCCATTCACATTACATTGCTCTCGGGTTCTACATGGTCCACTATGGCGTCGTAGACAAATGAAACAGCTGTTGCAACTCTTCGCCATATCCCAACGTTTCTTTACATCGGAATTTTGGAATACCTAGCATTTAAACAAATGATGTGAATCCTTGTGACAGAACTTACATTCATTTTTCTTATCTAATTTTTCGATGGATTTGGTTGTAGTGATGTTTCCAGCGTTATCCATTTTTTTGATATTTGAATAAAATGTTATGTCTGAAGCCATTGTAGACATTTTTTCACTCCATTCAGCAAAATCTTGTAATGTAGCTTCTCTTGCACTTTTTTTGATAAACATAAGGTGGGATGCCCATTGCATAAGAAGATGTTGTGGAAGTTTTTCTACAAGACTTGCAAGTAAACGATGAAGGTCCATTAAGCTGTGATTTATATCTTGAGCAGCAGCTGCAACATTTTGTACAGTGCAACTAAAATCAATTAAGCTTTCTAGCGAATCAACTGTTCGTACATCTGCAACTTTGTAGATAAGTTCTTGAATAATTTGTTCTGGTCCACCATATTGCCTTTGAAGGATGTCAATAATTTTGCTTGGATCTTTGACCGTGATGAGCATCATCTCGACTTTTCCTCTTGCATTTCCATACAGGTGTTTATTTAGTCTCAATACATTTTCTTTTGGCGAAATATTGCATTTCTCAGTTGTTATGTTATACTGGGTTAGGAAATGGTGCCACGATAGAGGTGATGATCCATCAAAATCTGGTAAGTTTATTCCAACGGTTTGCCTGGCTGTTGCCTGTAGATGCGTGATATCCGGTTGTTGTTGTTGATGACATTCATGGATAATTTCTTCTTTTGCCTTTGATTCCTTTTGATGTTGTAAATTGTTCACCCAGTTGGCTGTGAACATAGCTCTACTTGTTGTTGATCTTGAATTGGTGCTTTTCTTGGAAGATAGTGATGTTATTGCAACTTTTAGTGCATTTTTTTTACTCGCTAAGCAATCCGATTGAGCTTGGAGAAGTTTTAATTTTCGTTCAATTTTTGTTTTTTGTTGTTGAAGGTTTGTTGTTTGCTCTTGACTGATACCTGAAGTCTGGAGTTCATTTGTGATGACATCGATTTTTTCTTCTTCTTCTATAATTTTCATTACAAGCTGCAGATTTTGTTTATCGATGTCTTCTATTTGTAGTAATGGATTTTCTGGTGGACTTGAAGACGCACTTTGGTTTTTGAGAGATGTTGCATGATGTGAAGCTACTCTATCGTTGAGATTGGCATCTGCTTTTGGCGAAGTCAGTTTGCTTATAATTAGCGTCGACATTTCACCAGCTGATTCGCTTCCCTCTAGTTCGATTTTGAGTACTGTACACTTTCCTTTTAGTCCTTGGAGACTTATAAACTCTTCAGCAAATTTCATGTTGAGATCTTGAGCTTCGTCACTGGAAAATCCATTGAATTTACGAATATTCCTCTTGAATAAGTTCGCATTAGGAGCCGCTTGGAACATTATATAATGTAAATTCCTTAATTCTCCTGATTTCATATTTTCTATGTGCTCCAGCACATCATGATTATTTTTCCATAAGTTTCCAAAGTTTGCCATTTATAGATTTCAATAAAAGTTCCCCGTAAGACTTCTTGTTTTTATTGTTTTTATGGATTTTAATCCAATCGCAGAATAAAGATCCGGCTCGAAGGACCACTATGTTGGGGAATACGAAGAAATAGTTCTGTTTCTAAATTAAACCATTCAGCTCTATGAATTGAACCGTATTATTCAATATTTTATTGATAAGTGATATTTGAAAAACATATAAATTAAAAACTAAAATAAAAACTATAGAAAGGTTACTTATAAATATCAAACAAAGTAAATTTAAATAAAGTAAACGTACATATAAAAAGGTATTATGGTAAAAATTCCTGTTGGCAGTGACACTATTGTTAGACGCCCTCCAAAGAGGGCGAAAACCCAACTTTTGATGTCCGAGATATAACCAAATTTGTGATATACAAAAATATGTACACATTCATCTATATTAATTTTAGTTTTAACTCCACTACAAAATCTACTTCCGGCTCTTCGTCTAATAGATATATGGAGATTCAACCAAGATTCTACATAAAAATACATTTCATGTTTCTTTGTTTTTTTATAAAATTCAATGTGCAAGGTGGGCAATCTAGTGGAGTCTTTTTAAATCAAAGGTTATTTTGACACTGACTGCTGTTTCCCGCTCGAAATCTTGACAGAAAGTCAGTATCGTACGTACGTGGGGAAATATTGAAAACTTATTTCCGAAGTGAGCGCCTTTTTTTTTATTTTAATTTATTGACTTGATTTATTAAATGAAAGTTAAGATTAAGATTTTAAATTAAAAGAGGGCATTTTGCTTCGTGATTCTATTTTATTTCTTATAAGTCCTTCTCTCGACTTTGCTCCAATAACATATTGGCTTGCTTCGGTCACAGAGTTGAAGGATCTTTCTACACTTTTCGAGCGACAAGGAAAAATTCTGATATTTTCAGTTCTTTTCTTTGCACCAGCAATGAAAGTTCATCATCAGTCAATTCATCTAGGCAAGGTGGTGGAGTAATTTGATATTCATTCCAAAAAATTATATCCATGTAGTCCGCAGCGTTAAATTTAATGTTTGCGGCTTAAATATTCGGTTTGATATATGGGCTATATAGAGCAAGCTCTCTGACAGACCCTTTCGTCGAAGAGCATGTGCGAAGAAAGCATTTCTTTCAATGACAGGATCAACTATTAATTTGAGGTTGTCTGGCAGCCATCTTGAAAAAGAGATGAGTTCAAAAACATGTTTCGGGCCAACTATCAATAAGGGTTTGTTTCTTATCGAAAACCACGCTTTCATGATATACTTCACAAGAATTTTAAGATTTTCAGAAAAGTTACTTGAACTAAGTCGAAGGTCGAAGGATTCTGCTTGCTGTTGTGACCCATCTTTAATGTGCCATTTTTCCGGGCTGTCGATTTCCTAGTGCGGGAGAATGGTAATCTGTTTTTATAGCTCCACACATTTCGAAAAGATATTTTTGTTCAGTACTCAATTGATCTACGGTTTCTTGCTCGATTTCAGGTACATTTCGGGTCACAGGTGAAAATTGAACAACATCAGTAAGTTGGCAATCGGTTAATGACTTACCGATAGGGCCAGAATATGTATTAACGAGGGCCCGAAGTAGATCCATCTAGCTTGGTGAAGAGATGTCTTAGTGGCAATTCATTCACATGAAGTAAGCATATTGTCCACTGTAATGGTGGACCTAATTTCATTTTCTATATAGCGAATTATCCCTCCTTTCCAGCCAGTATTGGTTGCAGTGCCGTCACATCTAATGCAAAATTTTTTTTTTTTGAAATCGAACATTTTTCTTTGGAAAAATTAAGCATTGAGTTACTTATTTCCTTTCGTGTACCTGATTTAGGAGTTATATGACCTAAGAAAATAGATTCTGGTTCTCTAAGAAAGGAAATATATTCTTGAAGAACCTCCTTCCCATAATATCGTCCAGCTTTCTCTTCGGAATTTAGTGTTTTATGTTTTCGCCCATCAAAATAAATACGGCGAATTCCGAAATTATCGCACTGATTTGATAGGCTTTCTCTTGATTATGACAAGGTTCTATATATTTTGTTTTTGTCAATAACTAGAGTGGTATTACTGAAGCAACTGCTGCAACAGATCGTACGGAAACCCATATGGATCGCAGACTCTTGCTACGGAAGATAGAGTAAGTATATTCCGCTTACCTGATGATCTTGACGTTGAGAGCTTAGATAAAAAGAACTGTGGCTACACTACTTCTATTGGATTGACTTGCTCTAAAGATTCATTTGGATCTACTTTATGAAAAAGTTGATACCATAGTAGATTCAGCTCTTTGAATTTCTTATGCACTACGCTTTTTATTTAGTCACTTTTGGATTTTTTGGGTTTCAACTTTGTCAATAGCACCGATCACCATTTTTCTGTCATTTCTCTAGTCCGCTAAAAATAATCTTTCACTAAAAGGTGCTGTTTTATCCTTTACACAATGACAGTCATTAAAGGAATCACACTTACACAATGCAAAGTCAAACAATCTTGTGTTTGAAAATCTTGCAATCTGTTATCATACGAGTAGCTTGTATTTTTTCTAATTTGGGTATTTTTCGAGTGTCATGTATTTATCAAAGTGGATTTTCTTTATCTATATATAAATAGCCTTAAATAAATTTTGTGGTACCATTTTCTCCAAAAGTATTTAACCGATTTCGATAAATTTTATATGGTTGGAAAGCCACAGTTGCGAATATACTTATACACTGTGGGTCATTTTTGTTTTTGCACTGTCGAACACTGCACATTTCAAAAAATAAAATTAAACAAAAAAGTTACTTTAAATTTCAAATAATTCAGATTTGTTAAGCTACATGGGTTTCTTAGATTTCATTTTCTGTCGAATTTCGACACAAGGCGAAAGGCTAGTTTGTATTATTCGACTATGAAACACAGTTGGAATCGACGCATTCTTCCATATCTTTTCGATTTCTGTACTCGATGCCGAGTCGAGTTCTAGTTAGGACAAACAAAAACTCTTTTATGCTTGCGAAGGTAAGGAGTTAAAAAAATAAGGTTCTTAACGATTTTTTTAAGAAACTTCTTCTTCTTCCTTTTCTTCGGCGCTGTTATGATGTCGATGTCGAGGGGATCATAACTCTCCCACGTATCTGCTTCACAGTAGTGATCCGCCTGTGGGGTTCGCCGGGTTGACCTCAGAAATCGGCGGCAAGCCTCCCGGTTTTGTATTGTTCCATTTCTGAGGCCAACTGAATGCTGGTGTTTTTGCATTTGTTTGTACCAGGAGTGTTTAGGCCTACCTTTCTTTTTATTCCGAATTGGAACGTTGTATGATATTGCCTTTTTGACGGGGTTCTCAGGATCTCTCCTTTGAACATGGCAATACCAACTGAGTCGGTCGTGTTCAATTTTTTGGGAAATGGTATTCTTAACATGAAGGCTTCCTCGGATCTTCGTACTTCTAATTAAGAAACTTAAGTGAAAAAATACCTAGTCAGTCAAGTAGGTACCTGCAGAAATTGTTGATTGAATATCTATATTTTTATAAATATCTAGATAATAAATAATTAACCTACATAATTAATTCTCAAAAAAAAGGGTGTTTCTTTAATTTCAGAGCTCTGTAGAGAGCCAAAAGTACCATTCGATTTCTTTTTGGTTTTTAACACCGTTATGCTATTCAATACGCAAATATTCCGATGTCTTTCATTAAGATAATCTTGAAAAAAAAATAAAAATAAGGAAAAATTTGGCCCAAATGTATCCTTCGATTTTTGTTTTGTTTTTTGTCCCGCTATATGCTATTCAATACGCAACTTTTGCGGGGTCTTTCGTTAAGATACTCCGAAAACAATTTTGACTGGGCAGCCTACTGTGTAGCCCAAACATTGCGTTTTTTGAAAAGAAGTTTTGACCAAAAGAAGCATCCACCGCGCCTGCTGTACATATAGGTCCTCGATAGTACTCATGGTCCCCGTCGTCGTACCACACACGAGTAGGTTCTTGATGTAGCCGAGAGTGTGAGACTCAATTCACGAACATCAATTCGCCATCGATCTGAACAGCTCAACATTTCACGCACTAGCCTGAAGAGAATTCTGCACAAAGATTTTGGAGGCGCACGACCAGCCGAGGCATTATAACCTACTTTAAAAAAAAGTAAATATTATTATCGTGTAATATAAATCTTAAATAAAATGGCAAATAATAGTAATGTTCGTGACGTTTAATTTCAAATCGTGAGAGATATTATTTTTTAGTAAAAAAATCACAAACTTAAGTGTTTCATAATTATAACTCATGTTTTCTAAAAGTTTACGCTCAATTTTAAGCCATTCCTCACTGATAGCGTGTTCAAGCTCTGCTATCTACTTACTTGTCTTTCACTAGATTTTATTGTCAACCAATAAATTATTTTTTTTTTTGGAAAAATCTACGTTCTCTTACTGTCATTTGCCAAAAAAAAATAATCAAATGCATCGAAGTATTTCGCAGCTGTTCATTTTTGAACTGAACCCTAATTTGGAAAAAGTGCGGCTTCTACCGTAAGTGACGCCAAAAGAGTGCAATTATTCAGGATAATCTACAGCTGTGAACAACAAACTAAAAACAGTGCTTTGCCGCACATTTACGCAAGCACAATATTGTACTGTCTCAGAATAACGGCATCCTTAGCGATGTAGCAGAAGATTAGTAGTCTGGCAAAATGAGACCAGAAAATAAATTCGATTGAAATCCAACTACAAATTTGGAACTAAATAGGAGCTCCGATATTCACTCGCACCATAAGAAGGCAATTAGTTGAATCTAGGTTGCGTGGTATGTACAGATACAGCTCCCAAGATCACAAATCGTCTGGACAACAAACCAACAGAAGTATGAAGGAAAATGAAACAAAAGTTAATCAACACTATTAAATGGTTTAACCAAATCACTTAAATTTAAACACACTAAACTTGGTGCTAATAGAGAAAGAGATTGTTATGTTGTGGGTTTTTATTTATGAAATATAACAAATCGACCGGACAAGGAAGTTCAACTAAAATGTAACGGAAATCCCTTGGAAGAAATCAATGAATTGCATTAATATCGTTCCAAAAACAGCCCAAAACTACAAACAATATCAGTTGGACGTGTACGCGTTTCCTTTTTCTTTGAGAATTTATTTGAATTTAAGCTGAAATTAAAAAGTAGGTCATAATTATAAAATACACTGTATAACATTATATTATTTAGCAGAATTGTTTGTATTTTGTGTTGCTCGTTTTATATTTTGCTCCTGGAATGTCCCCAGTAGCAACAATATGGCGCTGTTGAAAGGTTCCGTTTGTGTTTTTCAATACATTCTCGTAAATTAGATAACGGCCTATTAACACCTTTATATATACAAATACAGATTTCATACTCGTGCGTAAAATCTATGATATAGTGTAGCAAATTATTGAATTGGAACTCTACATAAAGTTCAAATTACCTCAACTCCAAAGTGAGTTTCGCCCAGGTACGACAGTGAGCTCATTAGTTTGATGCTATCGTACCCTTCTAAGATGCAATTATTGGTAGATGTTTGTCGACTCCTATAAAATTTATAGCATTAATGAAAAAGTCTGATCACAGACATTAACATTCTAGGTGAATGTAATCAAATTTCCCTAGACAAATAAAATTCACAGTGTATTAATGTTTTTAATTTTATAAGAGTTGGTAATCGTCGACCAATAATTGCGTCGGAAAAGGGTGCGACAGCATCTAACTGATGAGCCCACTGTCGTACCTGGGTAGAACGCACTTTGGAGTTTAGGTCATTTAAACTTTCAATTGAATTAAATTCAATCAACTTCACTTAAACAGAAAGATTATTCTTATTTCATTCATCTTCGTCGACTCCACATAAGTTTTACTATTTATGAAAAAAAAAACTTTTTTGTATTTAAAGTTCCAAAACTATAGCTTAATGTTTCATTCACAGTGGTGGATACGGAAAAAGTTTATTTTGATTAAGTTGAGTACATACATACATATATAAGAAATAGTTTTGTGTTTCCTATATCACGTTTTTGTCGTCTGCAGAAAGTTAACACATTTGGGGACCACATCGTTTACTTGTTGATTTCAGTCATCCCTGCAACAAAATAGAAATTAATACCAAACATAAAAACAGAGATGTATTCCTCGAATCATTGTCGTGAATATAATACCGTTTCAAAGGCAATTTGTCGTCACAGTAGGTGTTCAATAAGTCCCTGAAAATAAAAAAAATGGTGTCGCAATCTCAAATCCATAATTTTTAATTATGAAAAAGCATCTTTCAAAAGAACGCACCCAAATTTTAAGACTGATCTGTGAAATAATTTTGTTGAAGTAGTAGTTTTCGTTAAAATGGAAAAAAAGTGAATTAAGTGTTTGGCGATGTTCAAGAAAAATTCGTTCGAGTTTTTGCGCAGTTTTGCTACAATATTGACTCATCACAACACAACAACGGATTGCTGGTGAACAGAAGCCGACGAAGGCCACGGTTAATTTACCAGCAAACAAGGTCATGGCCACAGTTTTTTAGGATGCGCGTGGTATTATTCACATCGATTACCTTCAAAAGTGTAAAAAGATCACCAGGCATATTGCGCATAGCAGTTGGATCTATTTCAAACCAATTTGAAGCAAAAATGGACACGCGAAGAACAAGCTCACAGTGGCAATGGCATAAATTGTATGAGATCGGTTTCGAACTCTTCCCTTATCTAGCATATTCCCCAGATTATGCCCCCTTGGACTATTTCTTGTTTCCAAACATGAAGAATTGTTTCTGAGGTAAGAGATTTTGGTCGAATGAAGAGGTCATCGCTGGAATAAAAGCTTATTTTGAGGGGTTCAAGAAATCTTAATATTTTGAAGGCATCACAAAATTGGAGAAACGTTTTTTAAGATTTGTTTCGTTTTATATATAATTTGGATTAAAAGTAACTTAATTAAATTATGTTGGCTCAACAATAAGGGCCCAACGTTCTTCTTTAAAATAAATAAATTTGGTGGTGCAACAGCTCAAAGAGAACCAGGACCTATTGACTTAGTGACTTACAACTCTCAACCATTCCTGTGTGCGTGTTACCAGGAATGGAGGGGACCTGAAATTGTTTGCCGTGATGGCTCGTGCGCGTGGTACCCTTCACTGATCTGATGATGCTGGAGGAGTTGTAGAGTTTCTGAATTGGGATAATCTTCCACTTTCCTGATAATTTTTCCGGATGCTTTCCTTGCCATCTTCTCAATTGTATATATTTCTTCATCAATGGATAACGGTGTAGTCTAGTGCAAATGTGCAAATGCAGAGCATTTTTGTTTCAAAATGCTTCATCTTCTTCATTAATGTAGGTGATATAGTAAACTGTTGGAAAATGCCTAGGTCAGAACGGGTCGGATAAGTTTTTTGTACACAAACAGCTTGGTCTTCTTACTAAGTCCATTTCGCCTTCTGATAAGCGGATGGATCAAAAGTGCAGAGAATGTAGGTTCTCTTCAACATCGTGTCTGCATTTTTTTTGAATTTCAGTGGAAAAGTTGATTCCGAAGTACTTCATTGATGATTTGACTGTTATTTCAGTGTTGTGTGGAAAACTCGTCTTCGAATGACAGTCACTGGTGTTCGGTGTTCTTCAGTCCCCAGATCGTATTTACGTAGGTTCTTAATGTGCTCTTGCACTCTCCTGGCAGCAATCTCTGGTTAAAAAGCGGTGGTGTATGTAAAGAAGTCGTCCGCATAAAGCTTCGATTTTGTTCCTGGTATGTTGGCTGGTTAGTTAGCAGTATAAAAGTTGAACAGCAGCGGTCCAAGTTTTGATCCAGCGTTGATTTCCTTGTTTGATGATACGTGTTTTACCAGAAGTCCAAGTTCCGCTGTAGAAAGCTTTTTCTATGGTCAGGAAGCACGCTATGGTCGTTTCAAACGTTTCCTTTTTATTGAGTCTAAGTGTAACATTGTTATGAAGACCCAGCAATGGAGGTGCGGTATAGTGTATAGTCAAAAAGCCGTATTGGAACTCCGGTATGACTTCTCTTCTTAAGTACGTAATTAGAAATCTTGTCGCTTCCTGCTGATTTTTTGCAGTTTCTAGTGATAATAATGTCAGCCAATTCTCCAGAAAATTGAAAACATGTGACAATAGCGGCTTCCATGAGAGGTTTTCTTCGTTGAAGAAGGTTACGGTTAAGGTTTCGATGGTAGCTGATATCTCTTCGAACTTCGATTATCACAGTATTAATAATAGCGAACTTCAACGTTCGCTTAAAAATAAATGCTGCCAATAAATCATCACACTGAAATGACATAACCCAAATATCAAATAAATATTTTTTCGATTGTGATTATGTAAAAATAAATAAAATGATAAGCCTAATTGATTTCTTTTTTGAAGAAACTTATAATGAGAGGGAAAGATAAGAAAATATTAGAATAAAGAGTTTGTGTGTAAAAATTAGGGAAGTTCTAACCATTTGTAGATCCCAGATCAATTGTTAGTTTTATACCATGTTATGTTGTATTCTAAGGTTTCATATGTTTTCTTTTCAAAGATGTGTTCTTAATTTTTGACTCAATAAAATTGGCTTGTGCACTTCGATTCCTTGGAAGTGGTAGTTACTAAAACTGTGTATAACAAGAAGGAAGAAACTATTTCTATAGACCAGTACTTAAATCGGAAGAGCTTTTATAGCTTGAATTCAATCATTTTCTTTCTTTTAGACTAGCGATCACTACATGAATATTCGAAATGCTTTAGCCTGATATCCTGGTTCTACTCATGATTCTTTTGCGTGGAATCGCAGTGAATAAAAGAAGTTTTAGAAAGATGGTACCTTCGTATATTTTTAAAAAAGCGTTTTAATAAACACGCTTATGAGGAAAAATTATTTCGTATAGGAGATTCTGGTTATCCTCTGCAGCCGTGTTTTCTTGCTCCATTTAGAATCGCAGACTCATTGTGTAGGAAAACATTCTTCAATACTTAATGGCCGTGACACACGTCTAGTATAGACATCATAGTATACGAATGAACCACATGTCTATCATGCTATACTACGGTAATACCAGGCGAGCAAAATTGTATGAGAGTAGTATACATATATACTAGGGTTTTTTGCGTAGTATAGTCTTCTCCTTAGTGAAAATAGCTCCATTTTTCTAAAGTGGATAATAGTTTTACTTAAACTTATTGTCATATTCATATTTTTTTATATTTTTTAGTATTTTAAAATTTGTAATTTCAAAATGGCAACGAGTTTAAAAAACGGAAAGTTCTTGGCAGCCACCATATCGTCAAGATTTTGAATATTTGAATGTAAAATATCGACGGTTTAAGGGGGAATATACTTTTATTTGATGTGATTAAGCTGAAAAGATCCATCAGAAATTATAAATACGCTTATTCGAAAGATTGAAAATGTTTGTTGCCAGAATATGACTGGCTGTCAAACTATACTACGTTCTGTAGTGTGTCACGTAGCATGGTATTGAGGATACTATGGTATCTATACTACATGTGTGTCGTGGGCATAACATTCATAGGCTAGAAATATTATAAAAAAGAACTATAGGAGTTCTTAAAGGCCGGTTCACTTCAATCTTAAATGAAAGGATCTTAAATAAAAGCAACACAAATTAGTAAATGTAGTAGGTCGCAGGTACAACTTAGTTGATCCAAAGAGAATAGAAGAAGAAATCCTTGTCTCTCAGAATATACCATTTGAGCCATTACTTAACGAATCTCGCAACACAAGCCTAAAACAGAACGATTAAAGAAAGAATGAAATAGCTTCTTTAGAAGATAATTTTATTGTGTCTAGCTTCGATGATCAAACTGATTATTAATTTTTTTTATTGATTCTTAAATTTTGAGGTCAAAACAAAAATTAAAATAACACAATTTATTTTTAACTACCATTTTCATTTTTACCTCATTTCTTCCAAAATAAACAATGACAATTGATAGAAAGATACTTTAGTTTTAAATTCCCTAGCGTTATCACTAAATAATTTGATTCGATAAGATTTCACACTTCAAGCGGTATGATTAGCGAACATTCGCTATTTGTAATTCCTCGCTAAGCAAATTCACTAAGGTTTTGACATTTGGAGTGAACTTAATTCAAGTGAATCGCTATTCATAATAAGAATTTATTGAATTCGCAAAGATTTTAGTTCGATTCGCTATTCATAATGAGGGCCTAAATCGCGCTGTGGAAGTTTCTTATATATTATATGTACATTAGGGTGATTCAAAAAAACGCTTTTTTCGAATTTTAGAGAGTGCACCCCAAAATATCAAAGCTTAACTCGAAAAAAAAATTTCCTCAAAATTTTATCAAAATCGGATGTGTTTTAGATAGTGCTACCAGCGGTTTTTCATTTTTTTTGTTTGAAAATCGGATTTTTTCCCAAATCTTTAAAATTGAATAACTTTTCGAGTTTTAAAGATAGAGGCGTGAAATTTTCAGAAAATGTTTTTCCAATCATCTAGTTAATGAGTGTTGAGTCAGAAAATGTATTTTTGGAATACATTTTGTACAATTTCTTATGGTAACATCAAAAAAATAAGGGCTTAGAAAAAATAGGCGCCGAAAATCTTTAACATAATTTTGCGTTAAGATTATCACTTATTACTCCAAAAACATATTTCTTTAATCAAAATCTTAAACGCGGGCCAATTTGTTTCAAAATACGAAAAAAACACAAAAACCAAAAAAAACTATCTTTTTAGTAGTATAGAAATCAGCTTTATTTTAGTAATTGTAAAACGTATACATACAACAGCCGTATCTATAAGATTTTCTTAAACTGCATCTTGGAGGTTATTTAGTTAAGCATACTTAAATATTTAATTTGGCTTTAAATGACGAAACTTCAATTCGTATCTATAATCGATTTTTCATTGGTACTTAACTAAACAATCGTTGTGTCACGTAACGTAAAAGAATGTGAAAATCTAGTACAGAAAAAAAACAAATGCTGTTTCATTTTATACAACAGAGCTGTTTTGTGACACCTTCTTTCAGTAAATAATTGGAAGACACATTTTTTTATTTGTGAAATCAAAAAAAAAATGGCTATCGAACACACACCCACACCCGCCACCACAAATAAAAGAAAAAGATCTGAAAATTGGGATGCCTCCTACAAGGAAACTTTTTTATTTTAGAATTTGCAATAATACACTACAAAACAGAATTATTTTATGCACAGATTGGGCGTTTTCCTAAATGCAGTGTTGCAGCGCAACATGAATTTTGATGCTTTTTTTTATTCACTTGCTTCAATAAAATAACCTTATTAAATACGAATTATAAATTTTAGAGTTTTTTTTTAATGAATTGTAAAAGTAAATTTTAGAGTGAAGAAAAACGTTGCAAGGGCTTCAAAATCCACGATGCGCTGCAACACTGCATTTAGGAAAACGCCTATTCTCTTCCAACAAACACTTCAAAGGCTAAGAGGGAAGCTTGGACGAAATTTCTTTGCACGTACACATACTTTAATCAATACAAATTTTATGTTTCTTAAATCGTTGCACTTTATAGTTCTAATATAATAGCACAACAAACAATACCTACAAACTCACAATTTGAAACTTCAAAATTTCGATATGTCAAAATACATTTTAAAATGCCTTTAAGTGACTCTTAAACGCGGTTGATGGCGTTTAAGTTAAGAGGCCTTTAAGTAACGTTACTTAAATGTGAAAATTGATTATAGATACCGATTTCATACTTAAGAACTGCTTAGAGGTATTTTAAAGTTAAGTAACCTTTAAGATTTGTTTATAGATTCGCCTGACAGTTTTTAACATTTTATTGATTAAATACTTAAATATTTTTAATGGCATCGACAGTTGTTTTTTTATTTGCCTTCGCAATATTCTTTGGATGCTTTTTGACTTCAAGGATTATTGTTTGCTTCTTCTCTTTCCGCAACGTCATTAACAACTTTTTAATTTTTCACGATATTATTACAAGTCAGTAGTGATCATTCTACAGCCATTTTGAAGGTTCAATTTCGAAAAGGTTCCCTTTTCAAATCAAAAAATTGAAAAAACCTCAAAATTTGTTCGATCACAAAGCCTTGGAATTCTATTTTTTGAGTATCATTACCTTATCAAAATCTGCCTTCATTTTTCCTTCTTTCTTTTTAACTCGACAATTATTTATCTTAAAAATTTTTACCATTTTAGATTTTGTGTTTATTTCAAGATTTGTATCGAATAAGCGCAATCATTTCCTCTAATAAATACCATAAATACTTAGAAAATTTTTCCCATCGCATTCTGATATCTCAAAATGTATTGTATTATATAAGAGCAAAGGTTTTCTAAGAATTCCAAATCGATTTTCGGAGCACATACTGAAAAGTGGGCTTCATACCACCTGAATATCTTAATGGACACACTGAAAAGTCCGATTCTCTTTATAGCCTATTTCCCTATTACAGTCATATTAAAATTAATGAATCTTGAAACATGTAAATTTTTAGTTCATAAAAAGCTTTTGACATTCATCTCGAGCGATCAAATGCTCCAGGGAGTTCGGAACATTAAATGAATTATGTTCTTTTCATACGAATTGAAATCGTTAACCCCCAGTTTTACAGTGAGAGTTTAAACCCCACTTTTGGTTTAAACTTCAGTTCAACAACAAATTTGGTTTCACAGTTTCATTTAATCCTTGAACAGAGTTCATTCTGTAGTTTAAGTTAAACGATACTATTCTGCCGTTTAAACCTCAGATCAACAATCCCTTCGAACATTTGAAAATAAAATTTATTTTCATATTTTAATTTGTTTTCCTCTGACAGGTCACAACTTAAACAAAGCAAACTTTCGTTGATTGTTTTTACTTTGATTCAGATAGAAAGAGAAAACAATTTACATACTTAAACTACGTTCAATCAACTGAAGTTCAGATTAGACTGTGAAACCGGACGAGTTGAACTTCAAATTTAAACTCCAGTTCAGGTTTAGCAGAACTTGAGTTTAAACTCTCACTGTGAAACTGGGGGTAAGTGTATGAACAATAGTGTATATTTGAACGAATATTTAAACTACGAGTATCTTACTACATTTCTCTCACTCCTATTCAAAAAAAAATAACGATTTTCAAAGAAAGACATACAGTTAGATTTACAATTAATTTTATAATATTTTTGACTTAAAAGTTAAGTACGATAGAAAAATATTTAAAAGAAAGATTAAAAAGGAAGGAACGAACGAAAGAGAAACAACGCATAAAGTGGAGATGTGGATTGTGTTCTTTATTTCAATAATTATAATTATTTAAAAAATAAAATGCGAAGTTACTAACTTTAAAATAAAATTTTATTTACACACACAAATCCTTTTGACAAATGTTTGTGAAATAAATAATGTTTTGAATAACACTGGCAGATTGTTGAATGCTCTGATAATATTTAATTAGATTCCAGTTGAATATTCTTTTGGGTAAGTTATCACTAAAACTGTTACGAGGCTCTGCTTTCTACATGGACTTTCGACAAAAAAAAAAATATATAATTTGAAAAACTATGTATTGGGATGTGTAATGTTTTAACGGTATAGTAATGCAATTCTAAATATTAAAGCGTTTATAATTATTTTGTTGAATTATTTTAAAAATTTATTCGAAAGTTGAATTTTAGTACTGCAGTTTTTTTAAATATTATAATTATTAAATATGAAAAATTGGTATTTTGTTAATAGATTAATTATTATAATTATAAATTGTTGAAATGAAGACTTAGAGTTTTGATAAACCTTTGAATAGTGGTTAATTCTACACTACAAAAAGTAGTTTTTTTGGTTTGTGTGTTTTTTTCGTATTTTGAAACAAATTGGCCCGCGTTTAAGATTTTGATTAAAGAAATATGTTTTTGGAGTAATAAGTGATAATCTTAACGCAAAATTATGTTCAAGATTTTTGGCGCCTATTTTTTCTAAGCCCTCATTTCTTTGATGTTACCATAAGAAATTGTACAAAATGTATTCCAAAAATACATTTTCTGACTCAACACTCATTAACTAAATGATTGGAAAAACATTTTCTGAAAATTTCACGCCTCTATCCTTAAAACTCGAAAAGTTATTCAATTTTAAAGATTTGGGAAAAAATCCGATTTTCAAACAAAAAAAATGAAAAACTGCTGGTAGCACTATCTAAAACACATCCGATTTTGATAAAATTTTGAGGAAATTTTTTTTTCGAGTTAAGCTTTGATATTTTGGGGTGCACTCCCTAAAATTCGAAAAAAACGTTTTTTTTGAATCACCCTAATGTACATACTGAACAATTAAGTTTACTTAATACATATAATTATCTTTTCTTGATCATTGAGGCAACCGTAATTGATTGGAACTACTTCTATGCCTTTTGTAGAAGAGAAAAGAGACCTGTTTCAAAATGTCTCCATATCGTCAAAGACTGATGGTCCTATTTGGTTTGTTTTTTTATGGTACAGTCCTCTTCTGGATTGCTGGTTTGACTGATGGAGTTGTAGCTGGGGCAGCTGGCTTCTTTCCTGACTTCTTAAATGGGTCTTCATTTTAAGTTTCTTCTTCCTTGCAGAACATCCACTGTAACTGGCAGGGCGGCAGTTTGTTGGCAGTTAACGCAGAAAACCATATAGCCACTGACTTTGTTTAGGGCCCTTGTGCAGTTTTTTGGGAAATAATCATTCTTGCACTAGACACAACCGTATTTCATGCCACATGTCCAAACTTCTGACAATTCTTACACTGTGTAATGGTGTGTAATCTACTTTAACTTCTCCCAATATTCTTTTTGGTGCATATGAAGTGTTTTTCCGTAAATTGATAGGATGTTCGACGCATTGTAGGTACTTACCGCCAGGACTGCGATGCATTAATTTTGATTAGAGAAATAATTATAAGAGAAACGTTGGATGAAGTATATCGAGCTTAAAGCAGACTGTTTCTGGTAAATACAATTTTCACAACTGGTCCCACACTTTTCAATAGAATGCTTTAAACACCATAACACTAACCTCCGGGATTTTTGCTTAACATATACAGGGTGATTTGCATAAGGTGTGACAAAAAGCTAGGGCGTGTAGGTTGGACTTAGACAAGAAAAAAATCGTATGGGAGGGGGGGGGTCTATTTCCCCCCGTTTAGGCGGGAGGGGCAATTTAAGAAAAAAATTACTTAAAACAGAAAAAAAAAATATTAAAAAATAACGGTGATACCTACAGAGTAATGCTATAGCATTTTGAAAAGCCAGAAATACATTCTTTAAATTTGTTTTTAAATAAAGTTGTTCGAGTGAATAGTTTTTGAAAAATTATTTTCAAAATCAAAATTTTGAAAAAAAAAATGAAAAATTTTTTTTTAAACAATTTTTTTTTCAAAATTTTACGTAATTAAGTATTATTTTTTTATTCAATATTCAATGCTCTTATTAATTTTTGATCAAACACAAGAAACCGGATGTCAAAATGTTTTGTGGTTTTTGAGAAAATCAAAAATAACAAAAACTACTTTTGTTCTAAGAAAAGCCTTTTATTTTAGTTTTTTTCGTTTTTGGATTCTTAGGTGAATTTACGATTGAAAGGATTAACTTTCTTTTTACTATTTTTTTAATTATCGTCTTATAAGCATACAATAAAGTGACAAAGTACTGGATTAACACATTTTTTCATTGAGAACACCTGCGTGAAAGCATTGGATTAATATTGACCTGCGAATGTTTTTTAAATAATGCAACGTTACACGCCCTAACTAGTGATTTCGAACTATGTGTACGAAGTGTAAATAGAATCTTTGGAACAACTGAAACAACGGATTGAAGTGGCTGGAGTCAAATTACAGGAAAATTTATCAAGTATAAATTTATGTGCAGCAATAAGAAGGCGCTATAATCTTTGCCTTCTACAAAATGGGGATCATATCGAACATTTTTTGTAATAAGCTTTAGTAAAAAATAGTTAAAAATTTAAATAAACAGTAATTATGTATTTAATCTAAATATGCATGTATTTCTTATTTTAATTGATTTCAAGATTCAGGAACATTTTTGTTCTTATTTCACAATTGCATTTTTCTGTCACTAGTTAGGGCGTGTAACGTTGCATTATTTAAAAAACATTCGCAGGTCAATATTAATCCAATGCTCTCACGCAGGTGTTCTCAATGAAAAAATGTGTTAATCCAGTACTTCGTCACTTTATTGGATGCTAATAAGACTGATAATAAAAAAATTTTACAAAAAAAGTTAATCCTTTCTTTCGTAAATGCACGTAAGCCAAGCCGACCCCACCATAATAAAAAAGTGGCAGGTCAATTTTAAACCAATGCTCTCACACAGGTGTCCTCAATGAAAAAATGTGTGAAATATGGTTAATCCAGTAGTTTGTCACATTATTGTATGCTTTTAAGACGATAATTAAAAAAATAGTAAAAAGAAAGTTAATACTTTCAATCGTAAATTCACCTAAGGATCCAAAAACGAAAAAACTAAAATAAAAGGGCGATTCCGCTATAGACGATTTTTGACACCAATTTTTGAACTACAATATTTTTTACTTTTTTTGATAAATATTCAAAGTAAAAATACTATATTTAATAATAAAAACAAAAACTGAGACCTAACTTATAGAGAACATTTTTGTTTGCGCTTGGCAACATTATCATACGAAGAGTCGGTACGAACTGCAATTATTACAACTTGTAACATACGCTCAAAATAGCTATTTCCGACAGTTTTGAGTTATGCTTTACTCAATAGACGTATAAAGCAACATGCGATTTAATCGTTTGCATAAAAACATGTACGAATTTGTTATTATATTTTTAGCATTATTTATTGCAAAAAGCCATTGTAAGTTGTTGCACCCGCGATAAAAAAGTTTACTTTTTTGGCAGAAATAAAGTGCTAGCGTTTTGAAACTTTCTAAAAGTAAGAAGAAAACAAAACTAAAATTAAATCAGTCGTTATTAGGAATATATTGTACGTTGAACGAAAAAAACGTTGATTTAAATTGGTTGCACCCGCGATCCTAATATTAAGATCGCGGGTGCAACTTATTGACTACTAACATTATAACGTGATTTATTGTATTTTATTGATAAAATATGTTTTGAATAATAATTTCTGCTGTTCACGTTTTTTTTTAACTATGTAATATAATATTTTGTTCTTTTTTATATAAAAATATATGGTTAAATGGAAATGAAACAAGGAAAAGAGACTGCCTTACAGAAAATTGACAAAAAAATAACAAATATGCTGAGCTTCATGCAGAAAAAGGACGTAGAAATTAAATGTGGAGAGATGTATTGAAAGCGAAAATGAAGGCAGATACAAATTTTAAAATTCCGACCAGAATCAGACAAAACGAAAAAATGCAGGAACACAAAAAAAGGCGGGCATTCATTATATCAGTCCCTGTAGACTGAAAAAGTCGCACAAGTGAAACGTAATCGCCCAAGGAGTCCCACTAACGTAGTTGAAGTGGTAAAAAATGTATTTAAAAAAAAAACTGATTCCACCAAAGCAATGCCTAAAAAACTGAAGGATGGCAGGTGATTTCTATAAAAGGGATAATATTAGCAGACAAGTGCCGGGTATAAAAGATGTGAAATCGATTAAGTCGGAAGTTAAGAATCGAGAAGAGTACAATGACCATGAGCATTCGTGAAGTTAAGTTTTCGATGTTTTTATTGAGTCAGAAGACGAAGCATTAAATTCTAAATCTCCAACAGGGTCTTTTGAGCCCCCTATATTACCAGTAGATCCATGCTCTAAAATACCGTTCTGTTTTTACAGCAGCAGTATTTCCAAAAGTTATTCCCGCAGGTTTGTACCTTCTTGCACCAGATAGGCTGCAATATCACAATATCGTTATGTGGGGTTATCCTTAACCGATATCGATGAAGATGGAGTTCTTCCAACATACATATATGTATTTTCGAAAAAATATTGAAGTATTTAAAAAAAAAAACAAAATTATAATTAATAGAGAAGGGTACTGACTTGTTACATATGTGCCTTATTTTATATTTTTCCAGTTTTTTAAATCAGTTTACTAATTTAAGTTAGACGCGTTGCACCCGCAATAATTAAATGTTGCACCCGCGATTGATTTAAAAGTTAATATTTCTTTGCTTACTTTTGTTATCTATCTTTGTTTTTATTTATTTAGTTAATTGAATCAACGTCGTTCAATATATGTAAGAATATCATGATAAATGTTTCACAATTAACAGAATTTGTGTTTTTTGTACTATTCTGTTGCACCCGCGATCGCACTTTGAAACCATTCTTCTGCCAAATTATTTATTATATTTTAGAATTCTAAATGGATTAAAAATAAATAGGTGAAAATGTATCCCTTCAAGTAATAATTTCATTAAATATTTTGCTTATTTTATTATTAAATGTACTTCAAATGAGTCTAAATGTTGCACCCGCGATAATGGAATCACCCAAAAGGCTTTTCTTAGAACAAAAGTAGTTTTTGTTATTTTAAATTTTCTCAAAAACCACAAAACATTTTGACATCCGGTTTCTTGTGTTTGATCAAAAATTAATAAGAGCATTGAATATTGAATAAAAAAATAATACTTAATTACGTAAAATTTTGAAAAAAAATTGTTTAAAAAAAAATTTTTCATTTTTTTTTTTCAAAATTTTGATTTTGAAAATTAATTTTTCAAAAACTATTCACTCGAACAACTTTATTTAAAAACAAATTTAAAGAATGTATTTCTGGCTTTTCAAAATGCTATAGCATTACTCTGTAGGTATCACCGTTGTTTTTTAATAATTTTTTTTCTGTTTTAAGTGATTTTTTTCTTAAATTGCCCCTCCCGCCTAAACGGGGGAAATAGACCCCCCCCTACCGTACGATTTTTTTCTTGTCTAAGTCCAACCTACACGCCCTAGCATTTGTCACACCTTATGCAAATCACCCTGTATATATATTTGCAGCTCGCTTAGGTGGTTTTATTAGTTTGTCTGAATTCCTTCTCAGTAAATTGAGTTCTGTACTTTTATTTATTTATCGAAACACACCGTGTTTTCTGCGCACTATGTAGCCCCTTAATTGATTTTCATAAAACGGTCGCGACCTCTTATTGTTAAGAAGGCAGATAAATTCCATATTGCCACTCAACAGTCTTCATTATGATATAACCAATGAGAAATCCCTCTTTGTGATAAGAGCTTAGGTTTGTATGCAAATCAGCAAATTAAAAGTAAAGTGTGCTATTAGACTAAGAGCCCACAGCAATTTTTGGGTGTGATTGATAACAAAAAATAATTAGCATAATTAGATAGGCCTTTAATAGTTATTTACAAATGTGAACGTCTTGCATACTCTAGTGGGCGCAATAGTGCATAATAGTGCATCAGGTATGCAGTTTGAAATTTTTTTCAAACTTGATAAATAAAAGTTTATCAACATAGTCTACAAGACGTATGAAAAAAAGTTTTATTTTACCTAGAAATAAAGGTACCCACCATACATATGTCAAAAAATGACTTTCAAATATCGTATTTTTCTCGAAAACAGAGCCTAGAATTTTGATAAACATTTTTTTGTTTTAATAAAAAAAATTTGAAATTAAGATATTACAGCTTGTACGTACCTACCATAGAACTATTTTTTTAAATTTTGAATTACTCATTATCGACATGACGGATTTTAATGAAATTTTTTGTAGAGATGCTTCTAAAAAGTCTAAAATCCATTGCATTTCAAAAATTAAAAAAAAAAAAGATTTTTTGAATTTTTGAAAAAAAAAAAATCATTTTTTTTTTCAGAAAATTCGATATTTCAAAAACGGTGCAATATTTTTTTTTTGGAAATTTAATTTTCATTCGTACAGTAATAAAAACTTAAAGTAAGCATACCAAAATTTTGTAGATAAAACCTTTTTTTTTAAGAAACCACTACAAGAACTTATAATTTTTGTTCTTGCATAAATTCATATTTGCATGGCATTCTGTTTTTGTCTCTAAAAGAATTTAAAAAATTAATTTTATCCTTATGAACAGTTTTCTCTAATAACATTCGTTTTAAAATTCCTAGTCTATTACATAGGAGCAACTTCGTGCGACCCAGTCGTGCATTTTACTTGTTATCAATCACACCCAAAAATTGCTGTGGGCTTTCGGTCTATATTTATGTACCAAATCAAAGGTGTCTGATTTTGGTTTTGGAAATCCGTTAAAGTCCATACTTTACCTGTCCTTGTTATAGAAAAAGCTAAATTGTTGCAGAACATAGCTTAAATCCAAATATTCTCTTTTAGTTCTACATTAAGTACTAGTAATGTGTACCATTAGGTACTATGGGCACCTAAAGCTTTAGTTATTAAACGAGAGTTTTATTTTGAGTTATTAGCTTTAAACTTTTAATACTGAGATACATACTTACATGATATACCGTCAGTGTTTTATGCCTCCTTTTTTCATCAAAGGATTATGAATGTTGATTGCATTTTAGCTTGAGTATTTGAAGGATTCTACCGAATTCCTATTTTGATGAGAAAAGTTTTGAAGCTTTTTGAAGTACTGGCATTATTATTTTTTTTAAATGGGTAGATTAGTGTTTATTGCTCAACATTGGATTTTGGCTTACAAGTAAATTTTATACGAATTGCCTGACGAGAACCTTTTGGGTGCTGAAAGTCTTACTCGTGAGTATGCATAAAATCATAAATGCAAACAGTAGTTATAACTAAAATACCGGTTCCAATTCATATTTTTGAGAAAAAGTCATAAATCACTTGAAGACTAAACAACATGAGGGTTGGATTGGTTGCTAAAGATTTTGTGAGAAGGTGGTGCTGGTAGTACTAGGTCAACCCTCGGATATACACCACTTCTAATTTCTTCGTAAAGAACTTCATCGACATGTTAAGGCTACAGCCAAAAGATTAATCCGACATGTGGAAGAATCAAAAACCAGATTCATTGCAGAAACTCATTGGAAGAATGTGCATTTTGGTTGCAGCGAACATTAAAGCCAAAGGTGGTCAATTTATGAGAATAGAGTTTAAAGATTATTTAAAAAGAATCAATTTTAAATACGTATGGTATATGTACGAGTATGTACAATAGAGTTCCATTCCAATAGGGATTTCTGAATTTTGACATTTTATTTCGGCCATTTTATTAAAGCACATAGTACGAGCACGAGTACGAACAGTAACAGAGTAATTTAAATATTATTGTCTCTTTCTATAATTAAACTAAACGAGTTCTCTTTGCGCTCATATTAAGACCAATATTTGTGCACTTAAAGATTAAAGTTAATATAGTTTATATATATATATATATTGGCTTAGTTTCCCCAGTTCTTGGAAGAGTGTTTTTCCCCGTGTTGCTATTTTTGCAAGATATTGTGTAAGCCGTGTTTCATCTTACTCATTTAACACTTTTAGAGTAAATTTCATGCAAAATTTGAGAGTAAATATAGTAATAGGTTATGGACAGCTCTAGATTTGAAACAGGCAGTTAAGCATGGTAGGTGGAAGTCGTAAAAACTTTTCTTACGGAGAAACGCATAAGTTTATTATTTTCATAACATTTTCCTCCCCGAACCTTAGCTGTATACCACTTTATCGATGGTATTATAGCTTCGAACAGTTGAAGCATTGAGAGCAAAAGTGGCGTAACCCTCATTTGTTTCAATTTTGACTTTATAATCCACAATGGTCAAACATAAATTTTCTTCCAACGCAGAAGTGACGTAACTTATATTTGCTCATAAATCAATACAAAAATGCTGAAACATTGTTTCTGCACGGAACTTTTCCTAGAGCAAAAATGATGTAACTCACTTACGCCACTTCTGCGCTAGTACAATCGAAATGAGTAGTTTTCAAACACATTTACGTCAATCATAGTATGCTATGCAAAACATCGTTGTCAATGTTGTGTGGCCTTTGCTTCTTGTGTGGTGTTTGCAATTGCATTTACACCCATCATCAGTCGGAGAGAAAATTCATATCCCCTGACCTTAACATATCTAAAATGTTCAATTTGTATAAGAATTCTCACACCAGTCCTGTTTCAGAGTACGTATTCCGTCAGACTTTTAATCGTGATTTTAACCTTTCATTCCATGCTCCAATAAAGAATTCTTGTAAGAAGTATGACTATTTGAACAATAAACTAAAGTTTGGGACTGATCACGAGAAGCCTCAAATACAAATTAAACATGAACTTCATCTTAGAAAAGCAGATTCGGCTAGAAATGGCATGAGAGATGACGCAACACGAGCATAGAAAAGTGACACTTCAGTGATTGCATTTGATCTCATGAAGACCTTACCCACTCGAGGCATTTCAACGGGTGTGTGCTATTACAAGAGGCAACTTTGGACATACTGTCCATGACTTGGTAAGAAACAAAGCTTACATGTATATTTAGCAGCGGCAAGAAAGAAGGATCCATTTCAAATTATTGTAATGGATGAATCTATGATGCTTTCGACGAAAAAATTGGAAAAGAATAAAACAAATCCAAAAATGAATGTAAATAAAGGGAAGGTGGAATGGCATAAATTTCTGAAAGAGATACCATTCAATATTTTTTTATGAAACCTTTTCGATTGCCTTCATAATTTTGTTGTAAATCAAATTGTTTAAAGTCAAACCTTTGGGGAATACAAATTTTTCTCTTAAATCTAAGTTTTGACTTTATAAAGTTTAGCTTTGTTCCGCAGTTTTTTGAAAGGTTTTAAACTTACGACTACTTATCATAGATCGAAAGTAATAAGTAACTTGATTACTTTTGGAGGAGCGCAATAAAAAATTTTAAATATGTATTCATCCAAATATATAATACATATATGCAGTCAATATATTTCTAATATATTACCATTCAACGCACTTAATTAAACGGAATGAAATATGATTCGGTTAATAAAAACTTAAACCAAATCGTGTATTTCATTTATATATAAAGATATTTCGTCGATATCTTTTGAAATACCAGAATCCAACCAATTATTATCTAATCAAATATTCATCAGTTATTTGCTGGTACTCGTAGCATAGCGAAATTGATGAAAACTAATTATTTCGTTTATGATATTATTTTAAGTAAATTTATGCATGCTTAAAGGAAATGACTGAAATGACGAATGCATATTATTTTGCCCATCCTTGTCTAAATTAAAATTTTTTCGCATTTTTCAAACTTTTCGCTATCGTGAAAGAAAATCATTAATTAAACTAAAGAACCTATTGCAGCACAAAAGTAGACAGTGAAAGATAAAAGATCATAGATGTGTTCAATACTGTAGAAATTATAAAAACTTTTTATTTAAATAATTGTTCAATTGTAAATACGCGGAGACTTTGTTGGTGTTAATCATATGCCAAGCCCTCACATCCAGTGGAAGAAAAGGTACACATCAACAAACCATCCACAACCTCGATGCTTAAGGATAGCAACACGAAATTGCTGAAATTGGAAGTCTGCGAAATTGTTATGCAAAATCTGCTAAAGGATCTTCGGTGAAATTGAATTTTGTTTAAGTAACGGTAACTAACGGTACCTGCTGTACAGCCGTTATGAAAAATCTTTGAAATGGAATTAGTCCACTTGGGTTAATGGTAAGAAAGAATTTGTTTCCTCTTTTTATATTAATAATCATATAATATCACGATTTCTTCCTTAATAAGACAATGAATTGAAAATGAAATAAGTCCATCTCTCGCTAAAAGCATTATTAAAGCAACAGAAAAACTACAATTATTATTGATTAGAATCATGATTGGTGCACTTTTCCTAATGTAGTCATCAGTTTGCACTTAACCCTTACCTGCGACACTTCTGTAGAATAACATAGCTGCCACACTGGGGTACGAAATGCCCCAACAACAAAATATCGTATTGTGAGCCAGCTATTGATTTTTTTTTGCTTGAAAAAAATTCTGTGTTGATCAATAATATGTATTTTATAAGATGAAGTAAGTTTAAACAAAAATATTCATATTTATTATTAATAAAAAAATTGTTAATTGAAAAAAAGTGGTGAAAATGATCATTTTCACCAAAAAAAATTCTATTTTTTTCATTTTTTAATATTTTGAGCTAAAAATTTAATGAGATATGTACTCTCAAGATGTATACCTTCAAGAAAAAAAATACTTCATATTTGTCTTAGAGAAAAAGTATATTTATTTTGTACTATGAAGAGCGCTTCAGATTTCAATCTTTATTCATAGTTTATTATTAATTTTTCAATACAAAACATTACTTTCATATAAGGATAATAGGAAAATTTGTAGAAACTTGAAAATAGTAGATACAGTACTGTAGTATTATTATAAAAATAGCAAACAAAATTAATCAGTGCAACCTGCACAAGAATAACAAAAAAGTAAACGATGTTTATCACAAATCAGAGCCTCACAAACCGAACATCCCTCGTGAGTTTTTTTTGTAACGAATAAATATACTAATATAAATATTATAAACGTTGTAAAAAATTCTGAGCAGTCAAAATATTATACTTACGATTATTTAAGAGAAATAAAGCCAAAACAGAGTAAAAAAAAAATTACTTAAATAATTATAACTGCCACAATGGGGTCTTAAACGGCACCACACCACTTCCAACGACTGCCAGAACGATACTAGCGCGCATATCATCGTACTATGGGTTTCAGGGGAAAGAGGTATGCTTCAACTAATAACAGATGGAGCCACAATTCCAATTTTTTGAAAATTGTATGTTCTATTGTAATTTAAATAGCGCTGGGGTCACCTGGACCCCACAAGTGCAGCTAAGGGTTAAAGAACATCAAGTGTAATGAGAAAATTTACATTTTACTAATTTTAATAAGTTTTCTTTCGCTAGACTAATAGGCTTTTCACACCGAATTAAAATCTCGGATTTCAGCAACAAGATTACGAAATCTCATCGAAGCGTTCACACTGAACAGAACCAGGATTTCATTTGACGTTTCTGTCCATTTATCCTGCTTTCTCGGATATAATTTATCTTCTCTCCTTCTCACCCCACAATTCAAATTTCAAATAGTCACTCGAGACTCGACTCCATTATCTGCTTTTTATCTACCTCTTCTCTTGCTGACAATTTGCTGACAAAGCAGAACATTTCTAAAGGTTTGTTTGTTTTGACAATCTTGTGTTTGAAAGTAGATTTTGAGGAGATTTTGTCGTAATCTAGTAGATTTGGAAATCTGAAAATGTATGGGAAATCTAGTAGATTTGGATGAGATTTTGAGAATTTTGCTCGAAATCTAGATTTTGATTTGGTGTGAATAGCGTATTAGTCTTTTCTTAAATCCCCAAAAAATTACGAGTATGTCCACATTGAAGATAAATACTTAATATAAAACGATATTTTTAGAATATACCAAGGAATCATTTCTTAATATCTCTTTGATAATTATCGATTTTAATTATGTGCGCTAACTGGGCTTTCTGATCTTTTATTTTTTTATTCAATAAATAAAAATAATCCATTTTTTTAAATTATTCCCGACGTTTCGTTGGGTATTTTTCAACTTTTTCAAGGGGTTATTTTTATTGGACCTATATAACACGTTACAATTCTTGAATTTTGAATACTAAAAATTTTTTTAATATAATTTTACTTACTATTGTCAGTTACATTTTTTATAGATTTGATTTAATTTTTTTTAAACATTTATATTACACTATTATATTTTTTAAAACGGAAAACTAAATAAATAAATAAATTAAAAAACCAAGACAAAACAAAAATTATACTAATATCACAGACTCATTGGGGCCTATCGTGAATAAAATTTCCCTGGGAATTGTTCCCAACTTTCAAAATTGTCATCTCAAATAATGTCGAAAGTTTCCCTTGGAATTTATTGATATTAGGATTTAAGTTTCATAGTGACTTTGGCTCTCATTTAAAAAGGCCAGTCGCCAGCTCACAATGAACAGTGCAGAAGTATTGACCTTTCCAATTTTCGAAAATGGGGAGAATTCCGAGGGAAATTTTGTTCACGATAGCCCCCATTGTTTACCTTATGACGGCACTGTAGCTTGCGCTCAGGTTGTCTTCTTGAAAATTCATTGTTCTCTTTAGATTTTGCTGTATTCTTAGGCTCTCCAGCGATTTTTATTTTTTATAATTTGTTATTATTGAAAGTGAAAAAAATCCATTTGTTAAATACCGTTTACTTTCTCTAAGAATTTTAATAAATGTTACTGCATTTTATAATTCAACATGTTTATAATCTAAAATGCGTTATCTGAAAGTTTTAACATTTGCCTATATTGTTAAACACATTCAAATGCAAACCCTTAAATATATAGATATGTATGTATATCAAAACATAAAAAACTGGGCCTACATAACTTTCAAAAAATTATCTGAACTTTTGTAGGAATTGTCTACATTATTGTCAAAAAAAAAAATACAAAAATTGTTATTAACGGTATCTACTTATTTATTAAGGGTATTTGTATTTTTTTAACTTTCTAATTAACCCCGAAACAAATATTTATTTTTTTGTTTTGAAAATCAATGTCTCGAAAGTGGATGACAATTGTTTTGGAATCATTGTCTTTAAATGTATATAACGAGTGATTTTTTATGAGCTATCGGAAATGAAAAAAAACACATAAAATTCAGAAAAATGCATGAAATCTTCATTTGAATCGATATAAAGTTTGAAGATTATTTCATGCAATTGTTGGCTGCGGCTGCGCCTCAAATGTTCCATCCGCTTAAAACAATTTTGGCATACTCTTCCTAAAATTTCCGTCGGTATCTCACTAATAAATGTTTCAGTGTTGGCTTCCGTTCCGGTGCGTCATGGATTTAATGAGACAATAATGTGCAAATGCATAAAATTGCCGTCTGGTTTCCGGAAAAGTATGAATTTATGCAAATAAACTTTAAAAAATTGTTTTATTATTGAATAAATTTTTTATATAAGAAATTTCTCTAAAATTTTTCTAGAAAAAAATGTGGGATGCGAATTTTAAGTATTAGATAATTTTGATTTTAGGAAATAATTTCAAAAAATAAATCGTTCATAGGTTTTGAAGATATTGATTTAAAAAAAATTTTTTTTTTCAAAAAAACCCAACAAATATTTTTTCGAATATTTTTATATACAATATTATTTTAAATTTAAGGGGACTCCTGCTGAAAATTTTGGGTTAAAATCCTTAGAGCCGTTAATGAGAAAGTCGAAAATCAAAAAAAAAACGGGTCTATGGCAGGTACCCCTAATAACATTTTGCCCCAAATTTTTTTTTGACCAAAATGTAGCCTATGTTCATAATATCACACCTAATTTTTTTTATCAAAATCGTTAGAGGCGTTTTCGAGATAAATAAGATTTTGCATTACGGGTGTATGGGGGGTACCGTTAGTTATGGAGCTAAAAAATAAAATTCAATTTCTCCTCTAGGGAATCACCAAAGACCCTTAACCACCGAGATTGAAAGAAATAGGTCCAGTGGTTTAGGCTGTAGTGAGAGGTACAGACATACAGACACACTGAAACATGTTTTTTGTGTACCAAATTTTCCTTAAAATTTTTATAAAAAAAATTGATATGGAAATTGTTAGTATTTAATAAAATACATTTTAAAACGTAATTTAAAAATTTAATCGTGTATCGGTTTTCAAGAAATTGAATTTTCAAAAAAAAAATGTATAATTTTTTTAAAAATCTAAAAACTATTTTTTCGAAAAAAATTTTAGTTTTTATTTTTGCAAGTGCAAAGCAGCTCCTGCATAAAAATTTTGGTTAAAATCGTTAGAGCCGTTGGTGAGAAATTCGAAATTAAAAAAAACCATTCTATGACAGGTACCCCTAATAACATTTCCCCCCAAATTTTTTTTTAACCAAAATATAGTCCATGACCATAATATCACACCTAATTTTTTTAATTAAAATCGTTATAGCCGTTTTCGAGATAAATAAGATTTTGCATTACGGGTGTATGGGGGGTACCGTTAGTTTTAGAGCTAAAAAAAAAATTTCAATTTCTCCTCTAGGGAATCACCGAAGACCCTTAACTACCGAGTTTGAAGAAAATACCTGCGGTAGCTTAGGCTGTAGTTCGAGGTACAGACATACAGACAGACAGACGGAATTGTCGGACCCACTTTTTTCGACTTCGATATCATCGTAATGTCAACTTTGATCAAAATCTCGAGTTCGATTTTTTTTCCAAATGCAGAATTTGCCCTATAGTATTGCCCTACCTATGTATATCGCAAGTAAAAAAGGTTATAAAAATATATAGATCCATCGTTGCTCGCAATAAAAGTAAATAGAAACCAAGTTTCTTTAGGATTTTATGTATGATATACTGTAATGGCTGAAACAAATGTGCAGCTTTTTTGTACATGCATATGAGCCGCCCATCGCTGCTCAATATCTCCATTAAATAGTTGTAGTCGTTTTCTTTTTGACAGAATTAGCGTAACGGATACAGTTATTGGCACCCCTAAGGAAATTTTCATCTTATAATGTGAATAAATGACTTCCACATTAAAAAAGCGGCTGATATATTTTGTACATCAAATTATTTTTTTTTTCTAAAACTATAACTTCATTTTATTTCTTTTTTTTTAAATAAAATATTAAAAAAAGTGAACTAAGAAAAATTTCCAAAAACTACAATTTATTGGCACCGAAGTGTACAGTTATTGGCTTCCCTAAAATTGTAAAAAAACATGTTTTTCGCAGCAGATTTTTATTCAAGCAATAATAAAAGAAAGTTAAAAAAAAATTAAATTAATAATTCATATAAATAGTAGCCAGTTTTAAGACAGACAAAACATATGTATCTTCTTTTTTTTTTTTTTTTTGAGAAACTTATCCGTTCATTTCATTTGTAAAATAACTCCTTAATCGAAATTGTTATTTAGACCTAGGAATATTAAACTTCTTGGAAGAGCTTGCTGAATATCATTTTCGTTGTAGGTACTTCTGTGTTTCTCGTTTTATTTTTTGAAACTGAAAATTGTAACGGTCAGTTGATATAGTTTCTTGGCACTCTAAAAAGTATAACTATTGGCCGTGCTAACAATTGTAGCCCCATAAAATTAATAATTGGCATCTCCATGCTAATTAATGATTGAACCACTATTTTTTTGCAAAAAAAAACATCTAATTATTGTTACACTTTTTTTTTTTTTTTTTAATTTAACAAATTGTTAAAAATAGTTGGTCCTAAATAAGGGGGTGCCAATAAATGTATCCATTACGCTATGCACCATAAATGTCACAGTATATGCACAATCATGTCTTCCGGTTGCCGCGCTGTATGTATAATTATGCGTGCCCAAATGCTGCACATTTTTTTATTTCACATTTGGTACTTTAGATCAGCTGTCCAAATAATGATAAAAAAAAATTATGTTATCATTTGTTTCTGATGTAGATGGCGTCATCGGCGGTAAATTTTCTTCGATCAATCGAAAAATAAAGTATATTAGTAAAATTGTGGCCTAAAATGGCACCCCCTAAGGAAAATGTGTCATATCTCGCAAAAATGTTACATTTAAACTGAAATGCTATATTCTTTTTAAAGCTAAATCAATAACATTTTTTTGCTTTACGAGTTTAAAAACCTTCAAAAAGTATTTAAAGTATTTAATTTTTAAAAACTCTTCAATTTCCAACGATCAAAATTGTCCGGGTAAAATGGCATACTGGTATGGATTTTACCTTTGCAAGTAAACCAACTAGGCAAGTAAACCGAAAGCCATTTTCAATTTAATTTAAACTTTATTTTAAACAAATCATAGTTCAAAGTAAAATAAACATAAACAATATCCAACAAAAAAAATAAAAACAACAATTCATTTAAAACAACTTCACTTAAAACAAAATAAGGAAAAGTAGAAATTATAATAATACAACTTAATTATTGCAAATATCACAAATGTACTTTTTTGTGGACGGCATTTAGGACTCTTGTTAATGCATTACAGTCCAGGACTGCCTCTCTGTACATCGTTTATATTTTCCAACCATTTTCACTATAAAGAAAATGAAAATGTAAGGATAAGTATAAAATGGCACACTATGCCATTTTAGTCGAGTGCTTAGTAGGCCATTTTGCCCATTTAGGGTTCTTTTATTTAAGTTTTAATTCCGAACACATTGAAATAGTTATAGGCCAACTAATTTCAGTAAATTAATAAGAAACACTTAATACTTACATTACCCCTTAGTACCCCTTGGCATAATGGTTAGTGCGTTGGACTGTAATGCGGAAGGTCTCGAGTTCGGTTCTCAGCCGCTGCTATAAAGTTTTTTTCAGGGGTGTACTGCCTCTTGCGAGGAATTGACAAATTCTCCAAGAGTATCTCTTGTCATGGATAGTGCTGCTCATTAGCCGTTCGGAATCGGCAGAAAATTGTAGGTCCCCTCCGTTCCCTGGTAACACGCACACGGGAATGGTTGAGAGTTGTAAGTCACTAGGTCCTGGTTCACTCCGAACTGTTGCACCATCAAATTTATTTATTTATTTAATACTTACATGCATTTATTGTTTTCTCCAACATTGGATATTTTTTATGATTTTTTTTATCAACAAACTTTTTACAACATTTTATTGGTTCTACTTTTGTAGATGGCTAGAGACAGTTTGACCTGTAAAATTTCAAACAATAGCTTGAAGCTGCTAATATTTTGTTTATGTCAGTGATGCCAGATAAACTAAAGAATTGTGTTACCAAAACCTTCTAGTTCTGTTCGATTCTACAATTTCTAGCAAGGGGGCCATTTTACCTTGGTGGACCATTTTAGGCCATCTTCCCCTACATACAGTGAACCAAAAAAAAAAGTTTTACAGAGTATTTCTTAATATTTGCAGTCAACTATCTCAGGAACTATATATAATAGCAAAATAAAACTCATGTCAAAAAATGCTTATTATTTTATCTTTTGAATACAAATAAATTAAAATACTTGAAAAAAAAAATGAAATTTATAAAAAAAATTAGCGTATAGTTTCTGCTTTGTTGAAAGAGTTATTAAAAGCATTTAAGTTATAAAAAAAAATTCAAAAATGGAAAACAAACAAACTTCAATCGAAATAGAGAAACTTGTTGTGAAGCTGTGGGAAGAAAAAAAAGTTTTAGACAAATTGTTGAAATTGTGAAAAACCACATTCCACAGTTCAGTACATAATAAATTCGTACAAAATAAACGGTTTTTCACCAGACCAAGTGGAAGTAGAAGGCCGAGTAAAATTACCGCTCCACAAACGAAGAGGCATATAGTCAGGACTATACAAAATAATCCCAAAATTTCAGCTGTTGAAAGAAGACATAATAAAATTGTCGAGGTACATCCACAGACCATGCGAAATTTTTTGCATTCCGAAGAAATTAGAGGATTTACACCTCGGAACAAACCACTCCTTACTGCCAAAAGCATCATTGTGCATGGTTAGTACTTGGATGGGAGCAGTGCACAGTGGTTCCACTCCCGAACAAAGGCGGCCATAATTACTAACTCACTTGATAAAATCTTAAAACGATTGGTGCTCAAATGTTTTGAGCTCTCTGATTTCGAATCTGCAATCAGTTTTAAACTATTTCGTCACGACTTTGAGATACGTTCGATAAAAGGGTTAAAGATAGGTTTAATATAGTTTTATTTAAATATAATTTTTTACTTGCGACTTATAGGTACTATAAGGCAAGTTATGCATTCGTAAAAAATATCAAACTCGAGATTTTGATCAAAGTTGACATTACGATGATAGCGAAGACTAAAAAAGTGGGTCTCGCAATTCTGTCTGTCTGTCTGTTCGACTACAGGCTAAACGGCTCAGCCGATTTTCTTTAAACTTGGTAGATATCACTTTTAATTTTTCCCCCACACGTTTTTTTTTTAAGACCAAAAATAACGGTACCTGCCATACGATTTTTGTTTTCGAAATTTTCTAAACATTTTTTTTTTCAAAAATTGTTCGACAGATTTAAAAAAAAAAACCTTCTAAAATTGTCATCAATAGGTTGCTGGCTTACTCATTACATGTTGTTCAGGCATAACACTAACAACATGTAATTGAGTTAGGCTAGTATGCCCAACAAGGATGAACACGAATAAAATAATGCGACATTGAAATAAAACACGGCATTCTCGGCTTTAGTTCAGCCGCCATGCCATCCCTGATCTCCAACAACCTTCAGTCTCAGAACATCGTGCCACACTCTTTTCCTATCCTTCTTTCTCTTCCTTAACCTCACGCCCGCGCTGTGTTCAAACATTTAAAGGGTAATCATAATCCCTTGAGCGCGTGTAGATTATAAAAAAAAAAAAGCTAGGTAATGGTTGAAAAAAAATTCCTATAAATAGTTATTGAGGGTACCCCCCATGGAACCATTTTTTTTTGTTTTTGATTTTCTCAGAAACGGTACAACCGCTAAAGCTCCACAAAACCGTAAATAGAATTGTGTACTCAAATTTTCAAAAAATTTTCAAAACTCAATACATATTTCGAAAACCCCATGCTAGATTTTTTTTAAACTTGATAAATAAAAGTTTCTCAATATAATCTAAAAGATGTGAGAAAAAAAATTTACTTTACCTAAAAATAAAGGTACCTACCATAAAAGTGCTCAAAAAATTAAAAAAAATGTTTTTCAAAAATCGTATTTTTCTCGAAAACGGCACCTAGAATTTTGATAATTTTTTTTTTCTTTCAATTAATTTTTACGATCTTTAATTTAATAAAAACAATTGAAATTAAGATATTAAATTTTTTTTTATTTAAATTTTCAGAAATGATACATACCTTTGTATTAAGCCATCCTGAATAATTTTTAACAAGAAGGCATCTCTTTCGGCAAGTTTTTTTCCCAAAATACTTAAGTTTTTTACAAACATATGGTCACGGCCACGAGAAATGAAACCAAGCCACAATTTTTTTTTTTTTAGAATTTACCGTTACTATGCTCATTTTTAGAAAGAATATATCTCATACTAATGGTTGATATCATTATCAACAGCAAAAACATTTTTGGTGTGTCCTAAGCCACACTTCAAATTAGCTTGTTGATCTCTTCACACATAGCCGGAAATTCAAGTACACGAAAAAAGGTAATATAAATTACCTTTTATTTATTTTTTTGTTTACCTTCAACTATAAATTTTATGGAAAAGTCTTACTTTAACTAAATATCTCGTTTTTTTGGTACTTTCGTGTAACGTTATAAGACCAAATTTCTTAAAAGTTTTCTTACTTATGATATGAAAGTTTTAAAAACTGAAGTTTTAGAATTTTATTGAGTATTTTGTATTTATTTAATAAAACTATTAAAAAATCATTCAAATTAAGCGACCATTTTTATTTAAACAATATTGAAAGACGTGTAACGTTATAAGACATTTTCTGCTGAAACCAATAAAGATGAAGTTATGTATCTAACTTTTGAAACTCTATTGACTTTAGGTGACCTTGAGTAGGGCTGAAGGTAATAAGAAATACTTCAATATTCATTAGACTCATTTCCACTCTAAAGAGTTTCTAAAACACAGTTTTATTAAACGTGAATAATCAGAAACATTCAATAAACACGATCGCCATTCTTCGCTTTATCCTTATTACCAAAGCAAATCGAAGTAAAAATGTTTATTTATGTTTTATTTTTATAAAGAAAAAAAATCACATTACTTAAAAGAGTTGTCTAACGTGTTTAAAATTAGGAAAAAGTTAGACGAAGTCTCCAAGCTAAACGACTGCATTTAGCAGAGTCGGATTTATTCCTTAAGGTACTAGTACGGTCTAGAATTCCAAAAAAAAACCCATGATTTTTGGGAATTTTTTTCTCGGAAACCTTATTAGATATTAACAAATTTTTTTTTTTTAAATGATGAATACATGCGTCTAGAATACAAAAAAAATTGTTTTTTTTTTTAATTTTTGAATTTTGGCCGAATTATAGAGAGCACCAACGTCGACTCATCAAAAAACACATTGTCCAATGGCGGACAGTTAATCTCCGGATCTACTGAACCGATTTTCAAAAAATTTGTTGCAACTTTATTGTTTTTATGTTTTCCAAGACAATTTACCACAATTTGACCAAAAAGTTATGAACAAAAAAAATGGTGCCCCAAAAATGGCCAACAAAATTGCCAAAAAAATTTTTTTTTTCAAAGCTTGACATTTTTTTTTGTTTTTGACTTTTTAAACAAATTGTGGTAAATTGTCTCGTAAAAAACCTTCCTTTAAATAACCCACTTTGTTTTTTTTTGTTTCAGTTCAGCCAATCCTGAGATTAACTGTCCGCAATGGGACAATGTATCTTTTGATGAGTTGGCGTTGGTGCCCTCTATAATTTGGCCAAAATTCGAAAATTAAAAAAAAAAAACAATTTTTTTTTTTGTATTCTTGATGCATGCATTCATTATTTAAAAAAAATTATGTTAATACCTAATAATGTTTCCGAGAAAAAAAATTCCCAAAACTCGTGCGTTTTTTTATGGCATTCTAGACTGTACTAGTACTTTAAACGAGCACTGTTTAAAATTTTGCGCCACTTTGTTTATTTCTGTTTTTTATTTCAATAAAAATTTTCAATCGCGCGTTTTTGTAACAGACAATTTGACGCATACTAAAGATACCATTATCCCGTATTTGTATACAAACTTCTTTAACACTTCCAAGTAAGTTGAAAGTTTTTAAAATTTGGAGCGATTTGACCATCTTCCCACTTCAAAAACAAATTCTTTGCAGCCTTCTGTCTTTGAATCCAAATTTAGGATAAAATTTTCTTGGAACTATTTTGCCACTTCCCATGGCAAAGGATGCGTTGATGGAATTGGTGCCATCGCAAAAACTGTCGTGCGAAAGCACGTACGGGCTCGAGACTGTATTGTCAAAAACGCATCCGATTTTGTGCAAGCTCTTAGCCGCACTTCTTCAACAATTTACGTTGAAGAAGTCAACAATGATGACATCTTGAAAATTAATAAAACTTTGAAGTCATCAGCCATTTTAATAATGGCAAAATAAAAACTTACCATACTTCAAGATTGGGATATAGTATTTATTTTTTTTTTTTTTGTTTATTTATGGATTAATGTTATTCTTATTACAAATGAAATACTTACCTTATAATAAATAAATTAACTATGTTCTATTTGCTTGCTTTTCGTTTTTATGTATTTATATTACATTCGGCCATATTGTTCCCATTTTTCATACAGAAATTCGAAAGGTAAGGTTATAAGACTTTTTTCTGTAACGTTATAAGATACACATTTGAGTTGAAATAACGTAAATAATATAACTTTTTCTTTAAAAAAAAAGTTGTAAGCTATAATTTGGAATTTCATCTCAATTCTCTAAAAAGAAAAACTTAACTTAGCAAACCAAATTCGCAGAGTTTTCAGAATATATTCAGCAACCTCAAAATCTACTTCCAAAAAATGTAACGTTATCAGCGAATTTGAACGGCAATATTTACAAATCTATAAGAGATAAATAAAAACTTTTTTCTACAAAAATTAGACTTTAAAGAGATCTATCAGAGGTATGTTTAAAAGTTAAACTGGCATTGCAGTTTTCGAGTAATAAGCAAAAAACACGTACAATGTAACGTTATAAGACCATGGCCGTGACCATATACGATTCTAGTTTCCAATACTTTATAATCTTCATTTGGAATGTCATCTAAGGATTTGGAAATGACGTCTAATATTGAATGGGACTTATTTTTTTCGGTTCCATCAGCATTTAACCAATGCTGAAGCAGAAACATTCTCGTAAATGAGACTTTAGTTAAAAGCCCTAAACTACAAAAAATGAGACTTTAGGTGGTTCAAAGATTAATTAAAAGTGAATTCGCAAGTAATCGCAGCTAAGTCAACGTGCATTAAAAAGTACATGAAATTACCTTTCTGGTAATATATAACTTTGTGGGGGCGTAACAGTTAAAAGTTTAAAACAAACAACATTAATAATTTATTTTATTTAGACCCAATTTATAAACTCTTATGCTTAGTCGAAAAATGAATCACAAAAAATAAGTAACAAATATCTTACCTTGCACGCAAACAGATGAAAAAAATTAACTAAACAAATGCAGTCGCACTTGCTCTTAGAGCACTAAAACTCAAATGTCATGTGTTTGCAATGTTATTACTCTGAAGATAAAAAATCTAACGGTTTTTCTTTTTCTATTTCTAATTAGTTTGGAATGTTCTCAGCTCATTTTAACCGTTTTATATAATAATCGCTACAGTAATTTTTTAGAATTTTGGCCTACGGTGGAACCACAGTGCAGTGGTACCACTTTACTTTAACTGAAGTAGATCTACTTCGTTTTTTCAAAATATTTTAAAAATCTACTTCCTACTTCGCACCATCAGTAAACTACTGAAATCTACACCATTTAAAAAAACTCTGTTTGAAACTACCATACTTCAATTTAAAAAAAGACCACATCTGCTTCTATTTCACTCTAGTAAGGATGTAGCACGAGTATCTATTACAAAAAAAAAAAAAATTGTAAACACAATAAAAATACACAAGCATAGAGCATAGAATCAAGAATCTTATGAAAATTTCGCTTGCTTGTGTTTTTATTTTAAAATTAAATTATATTGAACTATAGTAACTTTAATGTTATTCTTTGTAAAAGAAAGTTTTATTAATAAATCAATTCATTATATAAATATTTCTTTAAAATTAAAAGGAATGTATTGACAAATTTAAATATTTAAAAATATAATATTATATATGTATACATTATTTCAAAATCAAAGAAGCTCCGATATAAAAATTTTGATCGAAATCGGTAGAGTAAGACATGAGAAAGTAGAAAATCAAAAAAAGGATATACATATGATAGGTACCGTTAATAACATCATATCATCATAAATATGATATTTCGTAATGGCTGTTTAAAAAAAACATTTCAATTTCTCCTCTACGCTGAAGGTTGAGGTACAAAGCTGCAGACGGCCGGAATCTCTACTTTTTCGTGTTATAATGTCAATTGATGAAAATCTCGAGTTCAAATTTTTCTAAAAGCAAGTAAAAAGTTATTTTAAAATCTACTTCGATTTTTCTCAATTTACTTCACTTTTTTCTTCAAATCTACTTCCACTTTTTTTCCGGAAGTGGTAACGCTGGATGGGAGACCGTTCAAATACCAGCCGTGTGCTGTTGACATGTTTTTCGTCTGTTGTTCTTTCTTTCTGTGTGTCTCTCTCTCTGTTGTATTGTCTAAACCGATGGCCTCAGTTGCCAGTGCTTTCAGTCTCTCTACTTCGTAGATTTATCTACGAAGTAGTGTAATATGTATAATGTAATGTAATGAACTTTAAAATATTCCTAATTGAATTTCCATGTTTGCTTTTCAATTTTTTTTTTGAAATTTTTAAGTTTATTGCTTTTGAAACGTACAATTTTACCCACACTCCTATTTTAATGAACAACCTAATTGGGAGTAAAAAATACTTAAGTTCTGCCTCTTACCAACGTAATCTGAACAACCTAATCGAAACCAACCTTTTGTCAACTGAGTCTGCCGATGTTATATGCAACCAATTAACAAGATTTGTACGAAGCTCAACATCAAACAAAATATTACACACTTCCCCAACTTTTAAACAAAAATGGTTCGATAAGGACTGTTTGAAAGCTCGCGAAAAATCGTTTGCACTTTTGAGAATCATACGTAGTTCACATAACCCTGATTTAAAGAAATGGTACATTGAAGCAAATACCCACTACAAAAATTTATGTCTGCGAAAGAAAGTCGATTTTGAAAACAAACAAGCACTAATTCTTGGAAACACTAAAAATTCAAAAGAGTTTTGGAAGTTACTAGAGACATAAATGGAATAACTCATAAAATAGACATAGGATTATCTGCAGAAAATCTTGCTACTCATTTTAAACAGCTCCTTCACAACAGCTCAAACCTTACAATCTTATACGCTGAACCATCAAACTTCGATGAATCGTTGGACTCAGATATAACTGTTTCGGAAATTGAATATGTACTTAAGAAAGTGAAAAATGGAAAATTGGAAAAGCTCCAGGGGAAGACGGAATTCCCTATGAGTTCTATTCAAATGCAACACCTTCCTTTTTTAACCATATGCTGTCGCTTTATAATAAGGTGTTTTCACATGCTGACATCCCCTCATCGTTCAAAAAATCTTGTATCTTTCTCATTCATAAAAAGGGCGCTCTTGACATTGCTGGAAATTATCGAGGCATTTCATTTATGAACACTCAAGCAAAAATTTTCTGCGGCATACTTGTAGAGAGACTTGAAAAATGGGTGGAGAGGAAAAATATTCTCACAGATCTTCAAGCTGGCTTTAGAAAAAACTTTTCGACAACAGACCAGATTTTTACATTAGTTTCAATTGTTAATGCTTTTCAAGCTAGAAAAAAGAAAGTCTACTCGTTCTTCGTAGACTTCAAAGCTGCTTTTGATCTAGTTAATCGTAATGCGCTCATATATAAGCTATCACAGTTGGGTCTATCTACAAAATTTTTAAGAGTAATTAAAGAATTATACACTGAAACGAAAGCAGCAGTCTGGGACGGCACAGTCTTTTCAGAATGGTTTGAAACTACTTCTGGAGTAAAGCAAGGTTGTCTCCTTAGCGCTTTACTATTTTCTCTCTTTATAAATGATATTGCAGATGACCTTCCTGGAGGAATAAGAATAGCAAACACTATTATTAACGTTTTATTTTACGCCGATGATCTTGTCATACTATCTGAGTCACCTGAACATCTACAATTGATTATTAATCGGTTAGCTATTTACTGCAATAGATGGGGACTGACGATTAATGCAGAAAAATCTAAAGTGATGGTCTTCTCACGATCTTCTCGGAGCCGGAGCAGTTATAAGTGGTATTACAACGGTAGTCTCTTAGAAGTTACCAACGAAATAAAATATCTAGGGGTCAGAATAAATACAACATTGGATTTCAACAAACATCTCATAGCAAAAGCTAACGCGTCACAAAGCTTGTTGAACTGCGCTTGGAAAAATGTATTCTCAAATAGTAGAATATCCCTTTCTGCTAAATACAAGATATATGATTCCGTCATTAAATCAACCCTTTGTTATGCTTCTCAGGTTTGGGGAGCAGACGAATATTTTGTAATTGAGCAATTCCAAAGAAATTTCCTGAAAAAACTCTTCAACTTACCTTGTAAAACACCAAACTATACAATATATCTTGAAACTGGAATTCAAAAACTCTTTACAAGTACGCTTAAGATACAAGCTGATTACATTTTGAAGACATTGAATTATGACGACTCCAAAAAAGCTAAAACAATTATTTTGTACGAGTTAAGAAACAATGACTGGTGGCTTGCTAGATGGAAAAGTATTGGTAATACCTGTGGTGAAACACTCCAAATTGATTTTAATAATTTTAATAATCTTAAAGAACAGTTATACCGAATAATCCAGAAAAACGAAGACGCTGTACATAGAGAATTTGCTGAAAAGGCTCGTGCATCCGAAAGCAGACTAATATACTCGCAGCTGGACTATAACCTTAACCATAAAAACTATTTCAATGACTCGCTAAGCTACAAAGAAATTTCTTTAATTTTTAAGGCAAGGTGTGAACTACTCAACCTAAATGGAAGTCCATACAATGGAAGTTTTAACCAATCCTGTACGCTATGCAACCTTAAATCGAAAGAGGATTGCTTCCACTTCATAAGTATATGCCCAATATTGAGACCATACAGACTTTTCTTCTTTGGCAAAAATACCCTCACCATGCAGGACACACTCAAAATTCTTAACGAGTGCGACTGGAAAACACTAAGTAAATATTTAGAAAAAACCTTCAAGTATCGAATGTTACTAATCACTGAATATGTTTGATTTTTAAGTTAATCCATTGAATACTTTATTGTATAAAAACAATTGTATTTACATAGTATATTTATATTTGCTAACCAGGCTGACGGCTTAGCCATAGTTTTAAAATTCATAAATTATGTAAATTTGAGATTATGTACTATAAATAAATGAATTTACTTACTTACTTACTTACTTAAGTTCTGGTTATCAATGCAAATGTGCATGAATTGCAAACCAGTACATTGTTTTTATTATCAATGCCTCGTTATATTAACCGAAAGAGAAATGAGTTATTTACCAATAAACACACTGTAAAAAAAAAACTTGGACACATTTTATAAAATCCCTCCTATTATTTTGAACACAGTGCAGTTCACATGATTAGACGCACCATTGTTCTCTAAATAAATTGCAGTTTTCTTTTTGTTTTTCTTCATGAACTACGAAAGAATTGCATTCATTTGAAAGGTTATTAAATTCTTTTGAAAAAAAACCTAAATTTAAGATTAGTGAGAGCCACTTAACGGTTGTTTTTATCTCTTTCTTCGCATTAGTGCTAAAAAAGCTCAAATCAATCGGTTCACTTGATTAGACGCACGAATTAATTCAGTTAGTTTCTTAATGCTGGGTAATACAGATTAAATTTGGTTAATGAGTGTACGTTATTAAAGCTTTTCCGAGTGTTTAAGGTGAAAATGGGTAAAAAGAAAATGTTAACTTCGGCGGAAATAGCAAAAATTGAGGCCTACCACTCAGAAGGGTATTCTATGCCGAAAATTGCAAAGAAAATAGGACGAAATGATAAAGCTGTTCGAAATGTTTTATCAAATCCTGCCACCTACGGAAAAAACAACAAAGGAAGGACAAAAACACCCTTTACATCACACGAGAAGCGAAAAATTATAAGAATCGCCTCAAATTTAACTAACTTCACGATGAAAATCAAACAATTAGCGGGGGTAAGTGCAGCAAGCAAATCAACTGTTCTTCGAACTTTTAGAGGTATTCAACACTTGAAATTCAAAAAGCTAAAAAAAAAAAAAAAAAAAAAACGCTGCAAGAAAAGAACAGCGGTTGAAGTTCGCGCGTCTTCACATGACATGGTATGTGCAGGTTGGAAGTGTTTTAAATTGAAGAGATGTATGGTGTTTTCTGATGAGAAAAAGTTCAACCTCGATGATCCTGATGGGTATAAGTTTTATTTCTATGACATCCGAATGCTTTTTGAACCGAAATCATTCCAAGAAAGGAGAAGTATGCGCCTTTGAGTTGGTTTCGTGTCTCACAAAATGACAGAAATTTCTTATAAAGCTCTTATGCAAACAGCTTTTCCAGCCATAAGAGCTTTTGGGACCTATCCAGTAGATTTGACAACTAGACAATGCTCCGATCCACAACGCGCACGTTGTAAAAGCATTTATTCCCAGTGAAAATGTGGAATTTTTGCAGTGGCCACCATACTTACTTGTTCTAATCATCATTGAAAACCTTTCTGGATGGCTGACCCATCAAACTTATGAAAAAGGTAAGCAGTATGAAAGCTGTGAGGAGATTATTGCCGCAATTAAAGAAGCCTTGTCTAAGATTTCATTAGATTATTAAGAAAATTGTATGAATCTCTTAGAAGTAGAATTTTTGATGTAATTTCAAATCCTAGAGGTTGTACAAAGTATTGAAACTGTGAAAAATAGCTTCAATAACAATAAAAAAGTAAATAGAAAATGTTAAAAATTGATCAACCTCTTTTTTTTAACTTTTAACAAGTGCGTCTAATCAAGTGAACCGATTTATTTGAGCTTTTTTTGCACTACTGCGAAGAAAGAGATCAAAACAACCGTTAAGTGTCTCTCACTAATCTTAAATTTAGGTTTTTTTCCCAGAGAATTTAATAACCTTTCAAATGAATGCAATTCTTTCGTAGTTCATGAAGAAAAACAAAAAGAAAACTGCAATTTATTGAGAGAACAATGGTGCGTCTAATCATGTGAACCGCACTGTATGTACTGATTTACTCGTTGCTTTTTTACATTAAATTTAAGCTTCCTTTTATGTTAAACCAACATTTCCTACGTAAACAAATCAACCCACTGCTGGATTGCAAATTACTAAGAACTCTGTATCATTTCCCAAATTAGTTGTGTTTGAGTAAAAAGTTTGCTGAAAATTTTTAAATGAGATTACTTAGTCGCCAAATATCTACACAACAAAATCTCGTTAGCTGGAACCCCAATATCCGTTCAAGTTTTATCTTGGTACATTAAATATGTTGGTCGCTTGGGAAATATTATATCCTCCGCCTGGCAAAAACAAATTTCCCCTCTCCTTTTTCTTGCCGACATTCAATGAAGAATCTCCTTGAAAATGTAAGAATATAATACATTTTTTTTTGTTGTTACAATACCATCCTGTACTTTCTGTTTGTTTAGATTTACTGAAACGCTCATTCTTTTTATTACAGATATTATTCATGGAAAACTTTTTCAAAACAATAGGTTTCTTGAAATTGACTTTGCACAGGGAAGAGATATTCCACCCGGTTACACAAGCAAAATTGCTAATACCCTGCAGGAATGGTCAGATGCATGTGATGCTATTTCCAAGTGCATTGAAGAGCAAATTAATCGCGCCAACTCAGAGAAAGCTAAACGTTTGAGGAACAAGGAACGCATAGATCAAGAAGTGAGTAATTTTGTTATTATAGATTTTCTTATCATTGATAGCTTCTATTTATTAGCAAAGTCAAAATACAAACAATACATCTTTGTATTGAAATAGTTAACATGTGCCACTAAGCAGGAGCGGGTCCGGGGGCATAAATTTTTTTTTTCGAAATTAAAAAAAATATTTTTCTCAAATATTGGTACTTCATGGCGTAAAATATAAAAAATCGAACTTTATCGTATTGAAAATAGGTGTCTTTATTTATCTCTACAGATATGATAAGGATAGTAATGGTTAAATCAATATCGTCCGCTCGTTTTCTTTTTACGTGATAAGGCTCTTATTTTACAGTATTTTTTTTGAGAAAATTCGAAAAATTACTTTTAGTTAAAGCTAGGTAGATACTTGCTGAATGAAAAAAAGTTTAGGAAAAATGTTTCTTAATTTTCATAGAAAAATTTGTTTTATTTTTGGCTTTCTCAAAAACCTTACTACTGATTTTAAAATGATAGGTGATAGAAGTAAGATAGAAAATTGCCAGTTGCATTCCTTCTCTTAAACAATTTAACCGTTATACTCGTGCTTCAGGGAATGCCCATCGCCTAACTCTTGGTTCCAACTTCACACGTAGTGTTAAATACAGAAATGCTTTCTTTATCCGCACGAATGTGAATTGCTTTACCTGGCAATATATTTTCTTCACATTACTATACAGGGTGATTGGCATAAGGTGTGACAAAAAGCTAGGGCGTGTAGGTTGGACTTAGACAATAAAAAAATCGTATGGGAGGGGGGGGTCTATTTCCCCCCGTTTAGGCGGGAGGGGAAATTAAAGAAAAAAATCACTTAAAACAGAAAAAAAATTATTAAAAAATAACGGTGACACCTACAGAGTAATGCTATAGCATTTTGAAAAGCCAGAAATACATTCTTTAATTTTGTTTTTAAATAAAGTTGTTCGAGTGAATAGTTTTTGAAAAATTAATTTTCAAAATCAAAATTTTGAAAAAAAAAATGATTTTTTTTTTTTAAACAATTTTTTTCAAAATTTTACGTAATTAAGTATTATTTTTTTATTCAATATTCAATGCTCTTATTAATTTTTGATCAAACACAAAAAACCGGAAGTCAAAATGTTTTGTAGTGTTTGAGAAAATCAAAAATAACAAAAACTACTTTTGTTCTAAGAAAAGCCTTTTATTTTAGTTTTTACGTTTTTGGATTCTTATGTAGGTGAATTTACGTTGAATTATTATTATTATTATTTTTTTTTTTTTTTCTTCTTTTCTCTTTAACTTAAATATTATTATTATTATTATTGTTAATCATATATTTTAATTTTATCTAAAATCAAGCATTAATTAAATCTCACGTCATTTCAAGGCTTATAATAACTAACAAGATGTAAATCTTACTTTGTAAGCGTTTTTTAAAATAAATGAATAAATAAAAAATAAATAAAGGATTAACTTTCTTTTTACTATTCTTTTAATTATCGTCCTATAAGCATACAATAATGTGACAAAGTACTGGATTAACCATATTTCACAAATTTTTTCATTGAGAACACCTGCGTGAGAGCATTGGTTTAAAATTGACCTGCCACTTTTTTATTATGGTGGGGTCGGCTTGGCTTAGGTGCATTTACGAAAGCAAGGATTAACTTTAAATAAACAGTAATTATGTATTTTATCTAAATATGCATGTATTTATTATTTAAATTGATTTCAAGATTCAGGAACATTTTTGTTCTTATTTCGCAATTGCATTTTTCTGTCACTAGTTAGGGCGTGTAACGCTGCATTATTTAAAAAACATTCGCAGATCAATATTAATCCAATGCTCTCACGCAGGTGTTCTCAATGAAAAAATGTGTTAATGTATGCTTATAAGACTGATAATAAAAAAATTTTACAAAAAAAGTTAATCCTTTCTTTCGTAAATGCACCTAAGCCAAGCCGACCCCACCATAATAAAAAAGTGGCAGGTCAATTTTAAACCAATGCTCTCACGCAGGTGTTCTCAATGAAAAAATGTGTGAAATATGGTTAATCCAGTACTTTGTCACATTATTGTATGCTTATAAGACGATAATTAAAAGAATAGTAAAAAGAAAGTTAATCCTTTCAATCGTAAATTCACCTACATAAGAATCCAAAAACGTAAAAACTAAAATAAAAGGCTTTTCTTAGAACAAAAGCAGTTTTTGTTATTTTTGATTTTCTCAAAAACTACAAAACATTTTGACATCCGATTTTTTGTGTTTGATCAAAAATTAATAAGAGCATTGAATATTGAATAAAAAAATAATACTTAATTACGTAAAATTTTGAAAAAAAATTGTTTAAAAAAAAAAATTTCATTTTTTTTTTTTTCAAAATTTTGATTTTGAAAATTAATTTTTCAAAAACTATTCACTCGAACAACTTTATTTAAAAACAAAATTAAAGAATGTATTTCTGGTTTTTCAAAATGCTATAGCATTACTCTGTAGGTATCACCGTTATTTTTTAATAATTTTTTTTCTGTTTTAAGTGATTTTTTTCTTAAATTGCCCCTCCCGCCTAAACGGGGGGAAATAGACCCCCCCCTCCCATACGATTTTTTTCTTGTCTAAGTCCATCCTACACGCCCTAGCTTTTTGTCACATCTTATGCCAATCACCCTGTATAATGTAGTAATTTTTTTTAAATTCAATATGTACATATCTATGCACATGTTTTGAAAACCACATACATACTCGGTTTTTGTATAAACTTAGAAACTAACAGTTTTTAACATCTTTAAAAGATGTAGAAAAAAATTGGTGTTTTATCCAAAAATAACGGTACCTATCATAAAAATGTTGAAAAATCGTATTCATCTCGAAAAGGGTTTCTATAACGGATTTAAATTAAATGATTTATGCAGAAGTTTTCAGCTTCTAAAAAGTCTAAAAAATTGCATATAAAAACTTGAAAAAAAAAAATATTTTTTTTTTGAAAACGCGGTATTTCGAAAACGTTTCAATGATTATTTGAAATCTAATTTTAATTTGCACAATAATAAAAACCTAAAATTGGTGTATCGAAAATTTTTCTTTAAAATGCTTAAAAAATTAAAGCTAGGTAATGAATGCTTAAAAAAAAATTCCGAAAATAGTTACTAATGGTTTTAAGAATCATATTTTTTGTTTTTGATTTTCTCAGAAATGGTAGAAAGGATTTTGATAAATGGCAAGTTATTCATTCGAAAGAAAAAAAATGAGATTTTGATCAGATTTAAGATTCCTTTCCCTAAATGTAGGAACTATTTGTAGAACCCATTCAGCATCCGGTATTCCCACCTAAGGTTTAAGAAATCACTGCTCATGGCATCTTCGAATTCATAGGTTCTTTTTCGTGTCTGAAAAATCTGGTTCTAGTGATGTGATGCCTTCTTTAATGGAAATGAGTTCATGAAAAATGAGTCAACTTTAAATTAATTTCCTCAAGGAAAGAAGCATTGACAATACTGATCTTATTCATTACTGAAATACGAGTATATGCATATAAATATAAAGCGTCTTTTTTTAGAATTGAAAAAAGGAATGCATTTATGGAATGTTTTATTAGAAGAAGGAATATGAATGAAATCATTATCCATTCCTTTTCTGATTTCATCTATAGAAGAAGAGTCTGCAATGTAGGCAAATTTATGGCAACTATTGTAATATATTTTTAAGAAGTAAGTAGATATTATACTCGTATATGTAAGTCGTACATAGTTTTCAAAACTTTAAACTTTAAAACTCTTCTTCGACGCTTGGTAGCGTTTGGAGAGCAGCTTGTAGATTAATTATATTTATTCTTCCGTTGATTTGAGATTTAAGGAGAAGAGGAAGATAACTACTTTCAAATCATGAAAAAGAGTCTAATGAATTTATAAAAAAAAAAAACCTTTTTTATTGCTGGTAAAAATTGCTTTCTCTCTCTATTTTCTCTCAGCCCACATAGAATATTTTGCACAGCAAATGAAGCTCGTAAAAAGATACATACATTCATTCATTCATTTTCCCTAGCGATATCACATTAGTTTTGGTCTATTCAAAAGTTGTTTAGGGAATTTCATTGCCAAAGAAAAGAAAGGGTTGTTTTCTCTTTCACATCGCAGCCATTGAACACGCAATGGTATGTGGATTACAATAACCACTAAAAAGATGCAGGAATAATTATGTCGCGTTCAGCATTGTATTCATTAGCGTTGATGATCTCAAAAAAGGTTATTGCTATGTTTCGCGTTTTCTTTACCTTCTTTTAACAACAAAGCATATGATTTCCACGGAGAATTCACCTTTATTTTTCATTGAGGAGCAAACTTCCTACTGGGTATCATCTAATGATAAAACAGCAACAATACATGTTGCCAAAAACCAGTTTCATCGGTAATGTAGGGATATTGTTCCTGTGTCATTCTCTATCTTGGGGCGACCAGGTATATTTTCGTATAATTGGTTTAAGGTACTAGTACGGTCTAGAACACCAAAAAACGCACGACTTTTGGGAATTTTGTTCTCGGAAGCTTTATTAGGTAATAATATAATTTTTTTTAAATAATGAATACATGCGTCAAGAGTACAAACAATTTTTTTTTTAATTTTCAAATTTTGGCCGAATTATAGAGGGCCCAACGTCGACTCATCAAAAAATACATTGTCCCATTGCGGACAGTTAATCTCAGGATTTACTGGACTGAAACAAAAACAACAAAGTGGGTTATTTAAAGGAAGGTTTCTTACGAGACAATTTACCACAATTTGTTTAAAAAGTCAAAACAAAAAAAAATCTCGAGCTTTGAAAAACAATTTTTTTTTTGGAAATTTTTTTGGCCATTTTTGGGTTGCCATTTTTTTGTTCATAACTTTTTGGTCAAATTGTAGTAAATTGTCTTAGAAAACATAAAAACAATCAAGTTGCAACAAGTTTTTTTGAAATTCGGTTCAGTAGATCCAGAGATTAACTGTCCGCAATGGGACAATGTGTTTTTTGATGAGTCGACGTTGGCGCCCTCTATAATTCGGCCAAAACTCAACAAACAAATTTTCTTTTGTACACTTGACGCATGTTTTCATTATTTAAAAAAAAAATATGTTATTACCTAATAAAGTTTCCGAGAAGAAAAATCCCAAAAATCTTGCGTTATTGTCGTTCTAGACCGTACTAGTACCTTAAATAATATGTTGTATATTTTTTTTAATTAATTTAAGCCCCTGATGGACATTCAAATAAATACGTATTCTGAAATATAAAAACTATGATAAGGTTTTTGTTAAATATTTCCTTAAAATTAATTCGTTCGAGAAGAAAAAGTAAAAGCAGCGGTATGTTCATCTTATGTGGGATCGTTTTTTTACTTTAAGACACAACCTAAATATGTTAATGTTTATTTATAATGTTTGTTTTTTAGGCCCTATGACAAGTATTGGTCTCGTGCCAAAAAATATCGAGATTTTAAGCAAAAGTAATTTTACGATGATGGAGAAGTCCAAAAAACTGATTTTTGGCATGCCGTCCGTCAGTCTGTGAGTCCGTGCGACCTGATTTAAATTGAGCTAAAGCGTTCGTACTTTCATGCCACGAGGGATGCGGGATATACTAGCTCTAACAAAATCCTATATTTATAAAAAGATGAAAGTTTATTCACCAAACTTTCCTTTTGGAAATATGTAACTGTCCTTGAATTTGGTAATAAAAATATAGCGCTTACCGAACCCTGTTATGCAACCATCGGAAACTGTTATGTATCCAAGTTTTTTAACATTTGATTTCGCAAAAAGTGTTTTCGTCTATGATTCCGCCAAGTGTTGCGACAAGGTTAGAAAATTCTACGTCAACGAATAATACACCACATTGAAGTTTCTGACCAAGTTGTCTTACAAGCTGCAATCTTGCGTCGTCTAAACTGACCTCCCATGGTTTACAGAATTTGCAAAATTTCCTTTGGCTGAGTTATCCTTTTAACGGCGCGGCCGGCCGGCGTCTCATATCTTAGTTTTTAGTTCATGATTTTAAATTTAATTTAAATAAAATCCATGACTGGATCGTAAAAAAACTTTGGAGTTTAAAATACATTTTATAAATATAAAACGTGGATTTAATTAGATAAATATGTTCAAATACTTGGAATTGCGGTCTGGTTTCCGGAAAAGTATGAATTTGCGTAAATAAAGTTCAAAAATCGTTTTATTAAAAATTTCTTTCAATTTTTCTAGAACAAAATTTAGGATGCAAATTTTAAGTGCTTAGTAATATAGATTTTAGGAAATAATTTCAAAAAATAACCGTTCACACGTTTTCAAGATATTGATTTTTCAAAAAATAAATTGGAACTTTTTTTTTTTCAATAAACAAAAAAATATTTTTTCGAATATTTTTATATACAATATTATTTTAAACTTAAGAGGGCTCCTGGTGAACATTTTTGGTTAAAATCGTAAGAGCCGAATGAGAAAGTCAAAAATAAAAAAAAAATATTTTTTTTAAGTAAAATGTAGTCTATGTCAATAATATACACCCATACACCCGTAGTGCATAAGATTATGCATTACGGGTGTATGGGGGGTACCGTTAGTTTTAGAGCTAAAAAAAAATTCAATTTCCCCTCTAGGGAATCACCGAAGACCCTTAACTACCGAGTTTGAAGAAAATACCTCCGGTAGTTTAGGCTGTAGTTCGAGGTACAGACATACAGACAGACAGACGGAATTGTCGGACCCACTTTTTTCGTCTTCGCTATCATCGTAATGTCAACTTTGATCAAAATCTCCAAATGCAGAACTTGTGCAAATGTACATAGTACCTATGTACATATATGTACATACACATATCACAAGTAAAAATGAGAATGTTTTATTAAACTTCTAATCGTTAGACAAATGAAGTACATAGGTACATACAAAAAATTCTTTGTATGTAGAAGTCCGCTATGTGATATCCTGTTGGTGAAATTTGATATCATTAAACAATGACGCCAATTAGGTATATACGAGTAATTGTAATTAGGTGGTGTGGAGAAGACAAATGAATTTTTAATTACTAATGCCCCCTACCTACGTAAAATACAAATGCTTCCACCAATTTTAAATTTGGTTATAAATTAAGTTTTAGATAGTTACTTTTTATTTTGAATTAGTTTTCTTATCGACAAAAAATTGCACAACGTACATACGCTCTCAAAATTCATCATTGCCGTCGGCGGTAGGGTAACTCAAAAACGTGGGTAAAACTTCTACGTTCCGTGTAGCTCGTTACCCTGCTTACATTGGTAATATTGCGTACTTACTACATCGTGATTACATTAGAAACTTTGAGTACTTAAATCTTGATTTTAGAACTTTCCATTGCTAGCTAGAACTAAATATATTCACTCCCCCAACATTTTTTCACCTCTCGACCAATATGTCAAAAAGACGAAAGACAAAACAACTGGTGTACAATTTCATAGCGGGTTAATTTAATATTTTAAACAAATCCACTTCACATAAGTGATGGACGATTATATTTTATTTTATGCTCCCAAAAAATCCGGAAAATGTTGATCGAATTCGAAACTAATTTTACATAATGACAAGTACGTGCGATCTAGTCGTGCATTTTTTGTTGTTGTTGTTTGAAAATAGAACACTATTTTTAGATTTCAATTACCTAAGTTTTCTATGAGCGAGCGTATGTATGTAGAAGAGAATCTACGACTCTATTCTACACCCTTAGGTTAGCAGCTATCTACTATCCATTACTAAATTATCACCCCCATCCACATAAATTGATGGTAATATTTTGTTTTTGAGAACACCCACAACTTTTTATATGAAATTATCCGAATATTGTAAATACAAATTTAATGTAGGAATGCACGTTATGGATTTGTATTTATCCATATGAAATATGCATACAATAATTATTGAAAATTGAAATTACTAATCAATTGATAAATAAGAAGTGAAAGCTTAGCTTTACTTTTAGTTGGTTGTGTTTGTATTGTATTCATTCTCATAAAAATGAGAATATACATAAGTGTATATGTATACATTATAAGTGTGTCCTCCAAGAGAAAAGAGTTTTTATGTGAACAACCCTTCTATGGTCTGAAACATTTCTGTAATAAATTGTTTTGGTGAACCCCTCGGATATAGGGAATAGTGAGTGTGGTGCGCTTTGTGAGGAGCAAACGGTGGTTTAAAAGGGCTGGATGAAATGCACAACAAGGATAAGTTTACATAATTCAGGGAATGTGACCATTAATTGAATATTTATGATACCCTAAGTGATGTTCTGCTCAGCGAAAATGTTGAATTTAATTTGTGGCTAAAATAATGAATGTCAATACGGTAATAATAATTCATTAACTCAGTAACAGTGGAATAATTGAAATAGTTGGTCATTTCGACATTTTCAACAGGTTTGTTATTTAAATGATATTAATTACATACACACATACACACATAAAATACATCCCTTAACTGTAAGCAGCGCATATACCAAACAATTGAAAAGTAGCAATACTACAAATTTATCGCAAATTTTCAACTCGTTAAATTTTAATGGGTGACATTTGACATAATGGTCAGTTAACTACGACATGATATATTTGTTATTGTCAGATGTTGACAAAGTTTATCGGCAAGATTACGACAAATTTTCCATAACTAACATATCATAATATTATGTAGCTTGAAAATATAAGTTCTTATGTCAAGTTCTTGTGACTGTTGTATTGTTGATGAATTGTATGAATTGATGAAAAATTAAAAAATGACAAGTACTATATACATACATATACTCGTATATATGTATTTATAAACATACGTTATAATGAATAATAAACTAAAATAAGTTTTGTAAAGTTAATTTTAGAAAAAAAGATTACGTGTTTGTAAAATTCAACAAAACCTTGAGCATTTATAGCAAATAAATGGGAAAATGTTTTTCCAAGTTAGCCAAGTAAGTTACCTTCCATGCAATAGTTGGCGAAATTCTCATATATTTTTCTGCCGATAAATTTTGTACTTACCGTGAGTCCTAAGAAATTTTTAGTTTGGTATTGAAGAACTGGGTGTGAGAAAATAAGATATAGGACATCAAAATGGTAAAAGCCGTTTCTAATTATCATGTGTAGTTTTTTCACAATACATTTTCAAGTTTCGAAATTTGTTACGAAACATTTATGCAAAACAGACAATAAATCTTTATTATTGTTTTCTTTCTAGTGCTGAGCATATTATACCATATAAAATACCATTCGAGGCTTGTCAATTTTTATGAAAAATTGAGTAAAATATTTGAATGAAACGATCTTAGTATTCAATTAACACATTAGTTTTGCTTTAAATTGTGTGGTTTAGAATTTTTAAGCTTCTGAATAAGGAGTTGGTGAACAAAAGCGGACCTGCCCACATTAATGTTTTTTCGTATCTGTTACATTTAAGTCTTTTCAATGTTCAAATATTAACTTGAATTGAAGAATTTTCGATTAAAACAAGTTCTAAGCTATAAAAATATAATTAGTTTTGTACGTCTCCTTATAATAAAAATTCTTTGCACAAGTCCGCTTTTGTTCGCCAGCTCTTATATATGTACGAGTGATTCTACAAACAATGGAATAAAATGTTACAAATTTCGGCACGATATTTTTGGAAGCCAAAAGACGTAAAAGTTGTTCTAGTTGATCATTAGAACGTCTCTTTGCACTCTTGAAAACGGTCAGTCAGAAAAAAATAAAAAATGACGATTTTAAGGACATTTTTTGAAAAAAGGATGTTCAGGGGACTGAGTTTTTTTAAGGGGACTGAATAAATCTTTATTTTTTTTTGTATTTTCTCTTGGGTACACATTAAAATATAGAAATTAAATTTAATTTTTCTTCATAAACATAAAAATTCATTTTAAATAAATATTATTTAGCATTTTATTAAGAGAATATAATATATTATAATTAAATATTTTTTTTTCTAAGAATCAATTTAAAATAAATTATATTCTTTTTAAAAATTTAAAAAATATTTCGCAATGAAGTTCGAAGTTCAACATAACTAAAAATTTCTCAGGTTTCTGAAGAAAATATCATTTTTTCATTTATTAGCCAGGGGACTGAGGTTTTTAATGGTTTTTGCGCAAAAAAGATATTAAGGTTTTACTTAAAAAAAACAAAAAAGTATATATAATTAATATTACAGTTTTATTAAACCTATACTAAACTGCTAACAAATATGCCTACTTACATACAAACCTCACCAGAGGACTGATAAACTAAACGGACAATCCACGACTTCTTGCACAAATGTCCTTTTCACAATACTAACATAAGAAACAGAATCGAGTTGCACCACGATTTTATTGTAAGGAGACTTGGTACTTCAAATTGCCAGTACTGGAAACTCGATCGATATCCTAGTTTTTGATTTTTTCGACTGTTTCAATATTCCAAGGGACTGATATGAAATGCGGGGGACAAAGTTTAATTAAGTTTTTTTTTTGTAATAAAATCAATTACTAAAAAATATTTATCTATCTATTATTTGGCATAACTTCAGTGGAATTCATCTTAGTATGAGACCTGAAATAAGAGAACGGTAATAATTTTTCTTTGCGAAAACGCACTGGGGACACGTCAGGGGACTGAGAATCACACTTTGAAGAATTTTTTGAGCAAAATAAAACAAGGTCACCCTAATAATATTGTTAGGCCAGGTAGATATCAATCAGATTTAATTTAAAAAAAAAAATTCAGATTAAATAATTGAACGGATTTTAAAATATTTCTTGGGCCGCCGAAAATTCCATCGTTTGTAGAATCACCCGTACACTGCACGCCAAAGTTTTGAGTCCAACATAGTCAACTGACTTCATTAATGCCTGGGGGTTGATTTTTTTAACTAAAGATTGGGTTTTTTACCTAATTTTTTTACCTGAACAATACGCAACACCTTCAGGTAGTAAAAGTTGGATTTTTAATTTAGATTTTTTTATTAAAAAGAGTTTTTTTTTTAATAAATGTGGAAAAACTGATTATATGGATTATTGAGACGTATTTGGGTTTTTCATAATTATAAATTTTTATGACTTTTGGTTGTTGATTCAGCACTTTTTTATGACGCCGAACATAAAAAAGGTTTTCAAAACCCAAAAATTTTAGACCTGGATTGCAAGTTTTTTTCTATTAAACCCACGTTTTGAAGTCATTTATTTGAGATCCTTCATCTTTTGAGTAAACAACTAGTTTAAAATGGGAAAAGTTGCGGAAACCACGATTGAAAAACGTTCGGCAATCATCATTCTTATAAAAGAAGGCAAATCGCGGCGTGAAGTTGCTTCGCAGTTGTAGATATCGAAGGGCTGAGTTCAACGTGCCATTGAGCGGCACGCTCAGACCGGACTTCTTGAGGATAAACCACGGTCAGAACGGCCTAAATCTACAACTAAACACGAAGATCTGCTAATAGTAACAACAAGCAAACGAAATAGGCGAAAAACAGCACCGGAAATACGTGCTGAAATAAATACAACACGGAATAAGCCGCTATCCTTGACAACTGTCAAACGGAAGCTAAGAGATGCTGGACTATTTGGACGAGTTGCTGTTCGAAAACCCCTTCTTCGACCACAAAACAAGCTGAAAAGGTTATAGTGGGTCAAAAATCATAGGGACTGGACGGAAGAAGATTTTAATAGAGTTTAATGGGGCGATGAATCCAAGTTCGAGGTATTTGGAGGGTTTTCGTTCGACACAGCACTGAATTATTAAAAAAAAATGAACAAGGAGGCGTATAAGAAGATACTTAAAGAAAACACTTTGATCTCTGGACTAAGATTGATTGGTGAAGGATTCGTGTTCCAACAGGACAATGACCCTAAACTAGGGTGTCCATAACGTGTTTGAAAAAAAGAGGACATTTTCGAAACTCCAATCATCTACTGCTAGACCGCTTATCCCCCCTCCTCAGCGCACAGCAGTGTCGTTCAAATAAAAGATATGATATCAAAACTTCATTTTAAAAAAAATATATATTTATAAAAGTAAGGTAGGTACACAAATAGCAGCAGTTTAGTTACTAATAAATAGTTAGTTTATTTTAACATCTTGTTAGGGGAAACACATGACATTAAATCGGTCTGTTCGTATTCATACATGTTAAATGTTCGAAACAGTGTTCGGCGATAGCTCCCTAATGGATAGGTGCGTACTTCAGTGTGTTAATGCTTCATTTTAGGAGACTTATACAAAAGTATATAAATGAAAAGTGAGTCAGATTAATATTTTGGAAAAAAGAGACAAAAAAGAGACAAAAAAGAGTACACAAATAAAAAAGAGTAAAAAAAAAGAATTTGATGAAAAAAGAAAGAATAAGAAAGATCGGAGTCAAAAAAGAGAACATGTTCTCTTTAAAAGAGATGTTCTGGAAACCCTACCCTAAACACATGTCGAGACTTTGCCAGGATTACCTAAAGCAGAGAGAATACGAAAAAATTTTAAAAGTCATGACGTGACCGCCTCAAACACCAGATATAAACCCTATAGAGTTACGGTGGGAGGAGCTGGATAGAAGAGTCCGGGATCAATGCCCTTCATCGGAATCTTCGTTGTGGAATACATTACAGGATTGCTGGAATAATACCAAATAAAAAAAAATTCAAAAACTTATAGGTAGATTGCCAAGAATTGTTAAAAAAGTAATCGAGTGTAAAGGAGGCTTTTTCAATGAAAAATCGGTTTAAATCATTTTTTCTTTTTTTAAATAAATTCCTATTTGTAAACAACATAATGAAAATATTTGTCTCCCTATTTTGTCTTTATTTATGCTCCTCATAAATTCTACATACTCATTTTTTACTAAAAAGTTTTGTTCGGTGCTAGAATTTGGTTTTCCTTCGAAAAATGAGAGTGGAATCAAACTTTTGGCCAGTGTACGTTATTCTTAAATCCCGAACTTAGTCAAATTTTAACATTAAAAGGTTCATTAAATACGTTGAGGCCCGCATTATTATACATTAAAGGGCCGGGTCACCACAATACAAGTTTCGACATACAGCTTGAAGTATAGAATAGAATAGAAAATGTGTTTTTATTGAACAAAATAATGTTACAATTTTTTTTTTTTTTTTTTTTTTTTTTTTTTTTTTTTTTTTCACAATAGTAGCACTGGCTTTTGCCGTCAGCCCGAAAAGAAAAGAGAATTGTGTATATACAAAATAATATTTCCTCATAAAATAATAAAATACACATAAGTTTTATTTAAAAATCTTCTTCAATTATTTGTTTTCAGCTTGAAGTATTCTTTAATAAAAAGGCGGACGAATTTCATATGCCGCTGCTGTAGCGTGGTTATAATCTTCGTCGAAAAAATTAACCAAAAATCAGCTGTTTTAGACGGTACATATGTTTATCGATTGAGTGAAATTTGTAGTTTACTGTATATTGAGTTTACGAGTTCATAATTTGTGTCAAAGTTATTTTTGGAAATAATTTCGTTTTCATATTAAATACTAGCTGACCCGGCGAACTTCGTACCGCCTAACAGTCAATGAATGTCGTGTTAGAGATTAGCTGAATCTAATTTATGATTTTATGATAGTAATACAATGAATACAAAATAAATATTAAGTTCACTACTTTATTGAGCTAATAACACAAAAAGAAATAAAAATTAAGTACTCGTACTTATATTAATCGCGTTTCGGCAAGACATGATTGACTTAAACTACATATATGCATATTGTACAGCATGGGATGCGCTCGGTTTAGTTCTCTTCATTGAAGTTAAGGCGCAAGAACAAATAAAGCGGATGATTTGCAGACACGTGAACATGCCACGTACAACAGACCATAAAAAAAACATGGATTTTCTAAATTGAGACCACAAACACTCAGGATTGGGCTTGTGGTTTGTTAATCGTCATAGCGAAGGCAAGACGAATTGGGAACTGAATTCGTTTAAACTCAAAGGGCATATCCGTTGGGATCATTGGAATCCTCGAAATGAGAACTAACTCATCTTTAAAATTTCTTTTCAGTAAATTGTTGTTAATTGTGCGGTGGTAAACCAGACACATCTAAGGAGTTTAAAAATTCAGTTGGATAATTAGTGGCTTCATCTTCTTTTGTTACACAGTCAATAGATTTGAATGAATGCAGGGTACCAACGATTTGATTCTGAATTAGAAAGTTTAAGTCATTCACATCTTTATTCTTAGCCGCCAAAATAACTCGCTCGCTTACCCATTTGTTATTTTCGTGGTTAGCAATGATGTTTGGGAATACTTTGCTGATGAGAAAATCGTAAAAGTTCGGCAGGAACACGGCCATTACCGATAGTCAACATTTGCTCAGAAAAATCTTCAGCAGATGGGTCGTTCAATAATGCAACTCTCATATTTGCTGTCAGTTGAAGTTTCTTCACAGATTTGATGATTTGAGACAAGCGTTTATTTCATTGACAGCAGTCGATCTTGGAATGACTGGTAGTGTTTGGCGGTGATCGCCAGATAGTAAAATCATTGCGCCCCAAATATTCTCGAGTCATTGCGCAGATCTTTTAAGGTTCAATCAAAAGCGCGTTTGTGAGTCATTGTGCATTCGTCACAGATGATGATTTTTGAAGCTACTAAAACTTTTGCCATTGCAGAGTGTTTTACAATGTCGGTTGTTCAGTAGTTTGAAAATTTAACGGTAATTTCAACGCTGAATGAACCCTACGGCATCCTTCTAACAATCTTGCACGAATAGTGACCAAAATAAATGACATGAAGAATGTCTTTCCTTTTCCACCAGGGGCATCCAGGAAAAATAAGCCACGATTTCCATCATCAATTGCATTAATTAATGTATCATAGACTTCCTTCTATTTTGGGTTCAACAAGAGTTCATTCGTTAGAACAGTAGTCTAATTCATATCGATCATATTTACGTTCACATTCCAATTCTCTATTTTTGGATGCCAAAAACAGCCATATCGCTGCCTTTAATGACATATTTACAAATGTAGTTAACGGACTTCTCCGAATTGCAATACTCAACGTTACAATTTGATGTATTTGAAATAAATGGCGAATATGGAAGGATACAACTGTTGTCGACCGCGAAATCGTTTCCTTTCACTTTCGTTGTAATAGTTCTATCGTTATCATCGGGTGATAACGTTTTAAACACTTACCGTCGACCATACACGGTGACTGGCTGTTGATGGTGCCACATGGTCCATGAATCATATTCGTAATAACAACATTGTGTAGGTCTGGATCTGTTTAGGGATCAGGAATCTCTGCACATACGATATCATCTATTTGATCTGGTCGAATTCTTTCGACTAATCAAATAAGAATGTGTGTATGCGGCAAGCCTCGTTTTTGCCATTCGATTGAATACATCCAGCATCGAGTAATCCCAAAGATGTGTTGCTTAGCAATGTAATTCATCAGCTAACGGATTTTTTGCTTGAAAACAATATGCGGTGATGTTGTGCCGATCACTTGATGTTTATCCGGGAAGCAGTATTTGAACAATTCCTATCCATTTCGGAATAGGTACATGTAAATGTAGTGAATAGGTCTGGCCATGAAGACGAAGATATGTCATTGCATCTTGCGCTTTTTTTTATTTTATTTTTGTTGTCAATTTTCCTATATTTTTAATGCTTTTCGGGACGGAGACAATTACAACAAATCAAAAACCATGAAAATCGGTCCAGCCTTTCTCGAGTTATAAGTGTTCGAACAAACCCGACTTTGTTTTATATAATATTAAGATTTATGCATACCTCCCAGCACGTGGAAAACATGTAAAATTCTTTCAAATGCCATTAGACACATTGTCTGGTTGTTACACCACTTAATGTTTCTGTTTTCAGACTCCGTATTTCGTATCGAATATTCGGCTTCTAATAGTCTCTTGTTTATTAACATACACTTTTTCTTACATACAAAAGAGTCTGCTGCATTTAATCTGGTGAGTTAGATGGCCAAGGAAAATCAGATTTTTTGAAGTCAAACGTTCGTCGAAGATTGCACTCAGCAGGTCCATAGTCTGCCTAGCAGTGTTCGCAGTCGCTCCATCTTGTTGTAACCACAAATTATGATGCTGCTCCGCTATTGGCCGCAAAATGTTTTGGATAATTTTTCCTTAAGAAGTCCTGAAATCGTTTCCGGCGTTTCATTCTTATTCTCGAAGAAATATGGGCCGATAACTTTTTCGGCCATAACACCATAACAGTGCACCTGAAAGGGTTTAACTGATGCTACTGTGTTTCATTTGAGTTTTCAAAGCCCCACGATCTACAGTTTTCGGCCAATCAAACTCTAAACCATTTAGCCTGTGAAGCTGTCTTGAATTAAAATACTAGCGATATTTTAGCTGCATTTATAGCCGTGTTTTTTTCGGAAAAGTTATCCGTAGTACAGTAGCATTTTATATGAATAACAAATACAACATCCTCAGTATGATCACTGCCGATAAAAGGAGGAGTGAAATCCTGCTGCGGATATAGATTTGACGTTTATTCGAGTATCGGCAGTGATCCTACTGCGGATGTTTGTATTTGTTATTCATATAAAACGGATAACTTTTCCAAAAAAACACGGCTTATGGTTGACAAAAATAGAAAATTTTAATAATTTTAGCGCGTTGTTGTGTACTGTATGTGTCCATTCTAAATTTCCAAAAATTGAATTTATAACCTGCAAAAAGAAAAAAAACAATTATATGTGCTTTTTTTTGGTAGGTGTCTACGCAGCGCAGCTAAATTTCCCAATGAAACTCTATTTTTACATCTTCACCACTCCTTAATTAAGTGCGAAAAACAAAGAAAAAAGGCAAAATAAAAAATTCGCATCAAAAAAACTAAAATGGATAAACGAAGCAAAAAAGGTAAAAATTTACATTTATTTCCCATTGTCTTGTAAGATATTGGAATTTTACAGGTTCATTAAATTCAAGAAAGTGTTGTAATTTTAAAAGCATTTGCTTCAATTGTTTAATTGAGGGGTTCTTGAATTTCATGTTTAGTATGGCAATTTTGTATATCCAAATTTATTTTGAACTCAAATCAAAACTTAAAAAATCGAAAAATCTCAAAATAACTTTTAGATAATTTTTTTTTAATATGCTCAAATTAAAAATGGTTCCCAGAATTAGTTTGAAAATTTAAATATGAACTCAGAACCGTTTCAATCATCCAAACGAATGAAGTAGTTTTAGAATAACATCGTGAAATATTAACCAATTTTAAGAAATTGATTTATATACCAAGTTGTCATTTTGAATTTGAACAAATATCTCAAAAATATTAACCTAAAAATAATTTCGAGATTTTTCAATTTTCAAAAACATAAAATTACAAACTTTGTTTTTGAAATATGATTCTTAAAATTTGTTAACTTTTGGTATTACATGATTAAAACATAAATTATAAATCGACAATCAAAAAAATTGTTCAATAAAATCCCAATTTAAGTAACTACATAAGTTACTTTTTGTGCAATGTATATTCATACTATAACTTTTTAGTACGATCAAAGTATATCATTATTAGTTCATTATTACAGAACGTCAGAACATAGTGTCTCACTCTCTCACCATAAAAAAGCTATATTTTCATTCCATTTCTACTGGCTTATTGTTCGCCACTCTTGGTTGTTATTGTTCAGCGTGAAAAATGTAGCTGTGCTGCGTAGTCACATACCAAAAAACAAACATCTTAATATAATAAATAAAATGAACGACTAGATCGCGCATACTTGCCTTATGTAAAAGTACTTTGGAACTTAAAAATTGTTTCTAAAGAAACCGCGTGGAATTTAATGCTTCGAAAACCCAATGCTGTCTCGTATCGTTAAAGCGTGATTTACCCCCCTTGCCACTATCTATGAGTGGCACTTGCATCAACGAAACTGAACATCTCGATATTCTCGGTATGTGCATCACGAACCACCTCTTGTGGAACGATCACATACGCGTTGCCAAAAATGCCGCAAGATGTTTGGGTTTTCTGAGACGGTGCAAGAAATTCTTCTCTCCTTCTGATCTGGTTACAATCTATAAAACCTATATACGTCCAAAACTTGAGTATAACTCCCATCTATGGGCTGGTGCTCCAGTAACTTACTTAAGTCTCTTGGACAGTATTCAAAGAAGAGCTTTTAAAATGATTGGTGAGAACAACATCATTGGCTCATTTACGTCACTCCAACATCGTCGTAATATTTCTTGCCTCACCCTTTTTTACCGTTATTTTAACGGACTTTGCTCTAGAGAAATAGCCAGTTGCATTCCTCCCCTTAAACAACCGTAATACTCGCACTTCTAGGAATGCCCATCAGTTTACCCTCGAGCCCAACTTCGGTCGTACTGTGAAGTACAGAGATTCGTTTTTTAGCCGTACTACGCGAATGTGGAATTCTTTACCACGCTCTGTCTTTCCCAGTCATTGCAGTGTTCAAGAATTCAAAACCAATGTACACCGACACCTCCTTTCTAACCCCTCCCTTTTTTCCTAATGCTCACACTGTGTCTCTGGCATATTAAGGGTATACAAAAACCTTTGAGTGTGTGCTAATTATAAACAAAAAAAAAAAAAAAAGATTTCCCGTATGTGTGTCGACATATCTTGGTTTGGTCAGTCGACTTTTAATTCCAATTCTCTTTCAAATTCCTCTTGATTGCGTGACTTGTTTTGAGCCACACAATCTTCTGTCGTTTCCGATTTACGCTATTCTTTCAGCGGTAATTTGTAAGCAATGTGAAGCAGGCAGTCATTTATCTACGGCGTACAATGGGGCAAAACGTAAAAAAGCTGGCATTTAATCAAATTATGAAGTTGAGCTTTGTCTTAAATAACCGTTCTATTTCTCTTCCAAATATGATAGACAATTAGAAATGAGAGAGAGAAAGTTTATTTGAAGCACGTAATCTTCTGCATATCGTCTCAAATGAAGAGTAAGTTCACGTTTTGAGTCGATCGCAGACCTCTTTTTGTCATTTCGAGTTGGTTAAGTAAATTGTGTACAGTTTATTTATTTATTGCATGTATCAAATTAAATTAAATTGCAATAGAATCAGTAAGCTCAGGAGCATTTTTGTATGTTTTTTTTTTATAGAAAATAAATTCTTTTTATTTTAATTCATAGTTGAATATAAAAAAAAGTTAAAAAATTGCTTGTTTTTTTGCATTTCTCTGAAATCCTTAGACGTTTAGTTGTGTTCGCCGTAAGGTGCCAATAAGTTTTATATGTCATTTTGTTAAGTGTACATTCTCCTTTCAGAATGTTCAAAATTTTCTTGCTCCAATCTGCTCCCCTGTGTGTTGTGTATATTTTTGTTGGTGACGTCACTTTCTAGAAAAAGATATTTTTCGTCAATATTATTGTATTTTTGACATTTCTTACGCCGAAAAAAATCAAAAATACTACCAATAATAACCAGGCAAGATCTTTTTAATATAAAGAAGAAGTGAAGTTGCCAAGGATTTAATAGCCAGATGGATTTTTTAAAGGAAGAAATTGTAAGGCAAACTCAATACTTGGGTAACTTTTGAAATGACATACATTCTTTCTGAATTGGCATATGCATCTGAAATCAGCTTGAGAACATGTGGGCAGTCGGTAGCTGCAAAACTAATTCACGAAGTACCCCAAAGTCCTAGAAAAGTCAAACAGTGTAGGAAAGCTTTAAGAGAGTCCATTTAACCTACTTCGATGAATGGTAAAGAAGTTTTAGCGTTAATTTTCGAAGCAGGCTTATCTAAATTTCAATATGAAATTATCAGATCAAAAGCTTCTTAAGTATTTCTTTCGTATAAAATAGTTCAGGAGTGTTAAAAAAATTGCTGTCCCGATCCTGAACATACAATATCATTGTTTCGAAAACTTCTGTGAGTACAAGTTTACAAAGTTTGTTAAACTTAACAGTTAAAGGCTTAATTATTCTCCAAAAAGACGAGATTAATTCACTTCACTAAGAATTGATAAATGTATCCTTGTACTCTAAATGGGACTTTGATGGGATTTTTGGTCACAATTCAAATAAGCAAGCCTTTTATGAATTGAAACAGGTAGAATCGACTGTTTTTCTTACTTGCCTTGTTCCACTTCGCTTAATTTCTGGTGTTAAAATAATATACAAAAATTCACGTCCAAGCTCAAATAGATATTGTAGACCTATTAAAATTGAATTTTTTAAAGTGTACATGTAGCTGAAAAGCAAACAAAAATTAGTAACACAAAATATCCCAAAATGGTAACCCTATAATTTTTTTTTTATAAATGTAGTTGTATTACAATCACGAAGGATGCAACACACGCAGAGTTTCATTTAAATCGTTTGAGCCGTTTTTGAGTAGTTTCGTAAGCTAATGAAATTTGTATGGGTGGTAACCCTAGAAATGGGCGTGGCCGTTATAAACTTTGGTGATGTATTAACATTGGTATCAGTAGTATTTGTGCCAAATTTCAAGTTTCTAGCCCTGTTGGTTGATTTAATGCCATCTTTTCGCCATTTTGCCCCACTGTGCGGCGGCGCACTATGGGACCAAATGGTGCAAACCAGCTCAAAAATCCATAACTTTCTCGTTTCTCAATATTTTTTTTTGAAATTTTGCACACTTATACTTGTATAACCAAGAAGTTAAAATATTAAAACGTTTTTAATATAAATAAATTATTTTCTTCTTTTTTTTTAATAAAATAAAATAACAAATTTGTAGATTTTGTTTAATTTATATGGGCAAAATTTGTTGGAGCAAGAATTATTATTGCAACAATTTGGATGAAATTTGTACAATTTTTTTCTTTTACCGATGAAAACATTTCAAAGTAGTAGTGAACAGAAAAACTAAAATTTGTTTTTGAGGTTTTTTAAATTTAAGATATCGCATTTACATTTGAACCGCTGAGAAGAAAAAGGAAAACATTCCACAAAAATGGGAAATTGAAGTAATGATGCAAAAGCGTAGCTATTTTTATAGCGCACATTATAAGCCTAAAAACAAAAAAAATTTATGTGAACCTACTTTTTAAATGCGATTATAAAAAATCATTGAGTGGAAAAAGGAAAAGATTCCAGGAATATTTTCTTTTTCCTTTCCTTTTTGGGGTAAAATGTTATTAACTGTACCTGTCATAGAACCGTTTTTTGATTTTTTGCCTTTCTCATCGACGGCTTTAACGATTTTAACAAAAAAATTTCAGCAGGAGGCCCCTTAAGTTTAAAATAATATTGTATATACAAATATTCGAAAAAATTTGTTTTGGAATTAAAAAAAAATTCCAATTTTTTTTTGAAAAAACCAATATCTTTAAAACGTGTGAACGATAATTTTTTGAAACTATTTCTAAAATCCATACCACTAAATACTTAAAATTTGGCATCCCAAATTTTGTTCTCGAAAAATTTTAAGGAAATTTGTTATATAAAAAATTACTTTAATATTTAAAGGATTAATCAAACGGCAATTCCATATATTTGAACATTTTTATCTCATTAAATCCATGTTTTATATTTATAAAATGGATTTTAAATTCCGAAGTACTTTAACATAAAAGCAAGTTCGTGCGATCCAGTCGGGCATTTTATTTCTGTTTATTTTTATTCCCTTGAATTATTATTAAAATATTGTTTTAGTTTTTATTTTGCAGAATTATTTAATATTAAATAAATAAAATGTTTTGAACCCATTATTTATATTATTTGAATAAAAAAACTTAATTTAAAATAATTTATTTGATTTTTTTTTTCAATTAGTGGAAAAAGGAAAACATTCCACTCACTTTAAAAGGAATTATTAAGCCAGAGCTTAAAGTTTTTAATTTCAATTGTTTGGTATGTTACTCTTCTTTACTAGCTCTAAATTTGTCCTTCAGAATGTTTTGAAGAATAACTTTCAGTTTCAGAAATAAACAGTTTTCTTTGATTTCCCAAAAACTATGATTAGTGGAATGTTTTCCTTTTTCTTCTCAGCGGTTCATTTTTTCTGCCTACTTTCCCGCCTACTTTCACTCCCCTTTTTTTTATCTTCAGCTTAAAGTTCATTAAAAGCAGGCATTTTTTAAATTAAGTTTGATATGTAGAAGTAAATTTATGAATAGTGTTATTTTTTTAAGTAAAATTCGTGTACTGCCACGCCCCTTTTTGATATATGATAGTTTTTCGCCAAAAAAAGAATTCAAAAGTACACCTTATTACTAGGCATATTAATTAATGTCTAAAAGTTCTTTAGCCTCGTCAAACAATTCTTTGGTATCATTTTTTGTTTTTGGTTTTCCCAGACTAGATATAACAGCACTGACAACCAGGAATGAACACCCTGAGGACAATACAACCGACATTTTAAATTTAATTTTTTTTTTTTTTTTCGTCATGTAAATTTTATATAAAAATAATTAAACTTAAGTCACTGTATATAGTTAGGCCCCCTATGAGCCAACAAATGTAAACTTTCATACATATTATGTAGTATCTTATTAGTTGTAAGCCAAATTGTAAATAGTATGTTCAATAAAACAAAATTGAATTGACTAGATATAACAAAATCATTAGTAAAAAAGTTATTGACATTTTTCAAAAACTAGAGGAAAATTGAGTTGAAAATTGAAAATTTTTGCAGGCAGAAATAAATGTGTTCGCAAAAATCGAATTTCTCAGACCTGGGTCAATGTATTAATTTTATTTTATTTTTAAATAAAGGTAAACATTTTTTTTTCTAAAATAATGGGCTTAACCGTTCTGACAATTAGTACCTTAGAAATCAAACTTTTTGATAAACACCGCTGTCAAGACGGAGTTTTTTTCGAAAACCGATTCAGTCAGACAATTTTGAACATACATAACTTCTACATCTGCAAGTATCTGTAGCTAACTTTTTCTGTGATTTAACTTGAAAGTATGGAGCACACACTAGTATACTTCGTCGCTTAGATTTTATAGAGCTTTTTTTTTTAATCAAAAAGTTAAAAAAACAACACTTTTTCTTAGTACCAATGTTTCAGGCTACTTATAGAAGCCTTCTTTTATAATTTTTATCATTTTTTTTTATTTTAGATTGTCAAAAATAAACCAATAGAATGATATAAGAAGTTACAGAATTTATTTAAAGGAACTTCGGAAAAAGACATTTAAAATTTCTTGAAAATATGGTGCGACTTGAATAAAATTATTTTTCAACTTTGAGGCCTTGTAAATCAGAACATACAATATACATATATGTTAAAAAATATTTTGAAATCATACGCTCGGGTTATCTAAAAGTACTTAAACATAAAGCTTAAAAGGCTAGATATGACTTTTTCCAAAGACTTTTATCCGCTCAGATCATTGTGGCCGGTCAAAAAATTGAGACACAAGTCCCTAACTCCTCATTGGTACAACCACAAGCATAAGTACTTTCAGAAATAGAGCATGCAAAAAGAATTTAATGTCAAATAAATTGGATGATTAAAATAGTTATGTAAAAATAGAAAAGATATAATAGCGTCCTGCGCTGTTTTTTTTTTAGTTTTTAGTTCTTTAGTTTTAAGTTAGTATTAGTTTATAAAATTGTAAATATGTATATAGTCAACGAAACTTCCGTTTCACGCAAATGTAAACGCTCGCCCATGAGCACGAGCAGAACAAAACCATATTATTATATAAAAATTGACATGCCACGAGGCTTAACCCTAAATAAGTAAAATTGTTAAAGAAGGCCATACGTTACAGCCACTTTTGTACTTTTGTAAAAGATAGAATAAGATGAAACAACTTTGTAAAAGACACCTAAAGCCTCAGTAAAAATTTTCATTCATTCATTAAAATAGTTATTTATTGTTATATGAAGAGTTTAATATACAAAAAAAAAAAAGTAAGGGAAAAAAATCAGTCCGTTTTGAAAAATTTATTTCTTTGGTTGGCGATCGTTGGTGTCATTTAGCATATTTTCATTCGAATTTTCTATTTTCGTGGTGTCTGTTGTTTTCTTGCATTATGGGAAAGAAAAGTGACCTTACCCCATCCCAAAAAATTCAAGCTGCAACTCTTCTTAAAGAAAGAGTCTTTTCTTATGCAAAAATTGCCCAAAAAGTCGGGATTTCTAAAGCTTCTGTGGTCAAAATTGCAAAAGATTTAAAGAAAATGAAAAATTTTGACGATTTGTTTGTGAACAAGAGAACAAAAATGGTCCGGAAGAAAAAAAAAAACAGCCCGAGAAGACCGAAAAATTGTGAATCTAGCTCTAAGAAATCTAAGCAAATCTTTTGCTGTTAAGAGCTATTTTAAAGCGTATATAATACTAATGTAATTATGCTTTCTGATAACTGATAAAACATTATTATGGAGCATATTTACCGAGCAGAAAGTTTTTAAACTTAACAGAGCTAAAGATTGTTAAGAAAGTCCATTGTAGAGATATATATTAAATTTGTTCACCAAGAGCTGTAACGAGTTTTGAAATAGAGCTAGGGCCTTGCATTTAATGCTCTCAGATCTGTTAAAGAACATTTAAATAACATTTAGCTCCAACGATGTTACTTTGGAAAATCAGCTTGTGGCCTGAGTGTTCCCAAAACCTTGACTTTACACTCCACATTGAGAAAATTCTAAGTAATGCTAATGGTTTTATTAAGAACTTTTCTTGTATAGTCTCGTAATACCGTCTTTTTACAATTCTTTTGTTCGTCTCCACTTAGAATATGCGATCACTGTGTGGTCGCCACGTAACTCTGTACACATTGATCTTATTGAATCTGTCCAGGGTAAATATGTATGTACGTTTCACTTAAATGGGAATGACCGAAATAACTGCATGTACATAAACAGCGATCGTTTTTCTCTTTTGAACATGACTTCTTTGAGAAAAGTTCGTGATTTTTTTTTTTTGGGAAACAACTTTAAGCATTATTTTTTTAATTAATATTTTTATTTTGAACAGTTAAGAATGCTTGTTTGAATAGATAATTTTAGGAAGCAAGACTAAAATCGGTTTTTAAAGTACACACACATTCTAATAAAGAGAAATGGGAACTAAAATCATAAAAACCATTATATGTAACTCGAAAACGAAGCCTAAATAAGAACATTGTTCTTCGACTTAAAATAAGATCAGTAACACATAGTTTTCATCTGCGGCGGTGCATGTGGGATACCTTATGTAAAGAAACTAAACATAAAACTGTCTAAAGGTAGCCTACAGTCTGCGACCCATCCCTGCATGCAAATTAATTTATATCATTAATAAAAATATTTTTTATAAAAAAAACGTATACTGTATTTCCGTTTTACATTTTCAGTTGATAAACCTCAAAAAGACCCTAAAAACCCAGCTTAATGAATCCGATGAAGTTATGCAAACAGAATCACGTGAATCATCTACCAGTCATGAGGCCCGTAAAAAATCATGCAAATCAAAGACAGCTCGTCCCTCTGGTAAGTCATCATGGTTCAAGCCTTTTACATAGATTGTAACCTGTCTATCATTGAAGTATTTAAAGCCGACATGTTATCATATACAAGTTGTATTGATTTTGTTGTTTCTTTATACAAAAAATAAAACTATAAATGAGTAGTAAATAAAATGATAGTTAAATTAATATAAATTTATTATTTATTTGTTTTCATACAAAAATAAAATTTATAAGAAAAATGATTAAAATAATTCTTTTTAGGATCTTTTAAATTTTCATCGCTGGGAAAGTAAGAAAAAATTGTTCATATCAGCGCGCAACCCAATTGGATTTCAAAATATTTTTTAAACGGATCCGAATTCTAAAGACGGAAGGATGTGTTATTTTGTTCTGTTTCTTTTAAAATGTTTCTTTGGTGAATTCTGAGTTTAAATCTATTAATAAATCCTACCTCTGGTATTTAAATAACTTTAAAATTGTTTTTTTTTTTTATATTTTGAGTTAGAACTTTTATTTTAATACAAATATATAAAACAGAAAAGTAATGGTTAAGAAAACGGTAAGTTTTTCCATTTTCAGGAGTTGCGAATCGTTATTCTAACGTATTGGTAAAGACAAAGTTTAGGTCTAAAATATTGATTTTATTATGAGAAAAGTTAATGTTATTTAAAACAAATTATCATGTAGCCAGTCGCAAAAATTTTAAAAAGTTTTTGTTGCCCTGAAACCCATTGTTAAAGCATTCATAAAGTTAATTCATAATACATATGTTCTTTATTTCATTACTTTTCTAAATAATGTTACTCGTAGTTGAAATTTAAATGTGATGTATACGACCCAAACTCAAAATAGTTGGTCTATTCATTTACTAACACATTCTTTCTTCATATGGTATATCCTAAATTTAGTGGCAGTCAGCTTTTGTTCATTTAAAAAATGTTGTCAATTTAATAAAGTAGTTTCACTGAGAGTAAATTAGACCTAACAAAACAAAATTTGAGAGACAAATAGCAACAATATTCCTTTCATCTCAGACAAAGATAAGAGCATAAAAGTTGGTCTACTCTTTTTTGGGTGCAAAATAGTTGATCTAAGACTATTTTAATATAGTTTCAGTTAACCGTTATTAAAAAAATGACAAGCACTGGTTTTATTAATGATTATTGTATGATTTTATACAAGCTAGCGAGAGTTTCATGTTAATCCTGGCGCGTGGCGTTGCATTATCAGGAGACTTAAGGAAATCAATGATTAAAGCGTTTGAAACAGGATTGTCTAGCTACGAAATCCCTGAACATTTTAATTTACCGTCCTCGTCAGTGCAGAACATAATAACAAAGTTTGGAAATGTGGATATATGCAACAGAACGGGACATCCACTAACAGCAAAACCTTGCGATTGCCAAATTTTTAAAGAAAATCGACGATATTTATCTGCTTCAATAACGGTTCAATGGAGAGAACAAATTCAAAAAAGTGTTTCGGTGGACAGTTGTAAGCAGATGATGAAAAAAATTGGATACAAATTTTATAAGGTTTATTTTAAAATATTTAAGTTTTGCATAAATTACGACAACTTAAATCATTAAAAACGCAGGCAAAAGAAGTATCACTACTGACACCTAAGCAAAAGAAAAGGCGCATTGAGTGGGCCAAACAACTTAAAAATTTGGACTATTAGTCAATGGCGGTCCGTTAATTGGAGTGATCAGTACAGATTGGAAGTTTGTGTTGGTGATGAACGAGGACCAGTGATAAAAAATGCTAAAGAAGTCTTTCACAACTCACAAGGACTGCCTTAAACAAACCGTAAAGCTTCCAGTATCTCTAATGGTATGGAGGTGCATGTCGGGATGTGGTATGAGTAATTTGCATTTTGTAATTGGTATAGCTAATGCTGTCAAGTACCGCAACATTTTGGAACACGAGCTGCCTCCGTCAATACTACGTCTTCAATATAGCAATGCGGAGTATATTTTCCAACAGAATGGTGCTTCTTGTCATACGGCTAGGTCAGAAGAAATTCTTTATTGGAATGGACTTCCAGCAGCCCTAATCTTTCACCAATCGAAACTGTTTGGCACACGATGAAGCAAAAATTGCGAAAGGAACCGCGTCGGACTCTTCAAGATTTAAGATCCACAATTACAAATAATTGGGAATCTTTTGGTGCCGAAGAGTGTCAACAATTAGTTGATACTATGCCAAGGTGCATTATAGAAGCAGTGATTAAGGCCAAAGTCGCTTAAAAATGTGGTAAAATCAACATAAAGAATCATAGACCAACTATTTTGCATCTAAGAAATGTGTATAAATCGTTATTTAGTTTTGTAAAGAGACTCCATATCAATATTTTATTAAGCCACTTTCTTTTTTTGTCCATTTTTCTTATTTAAAATGAATAGGACTTGATATGTATATCAAAAAACAGTTTTTGTTTCGAAATAGGTTAAGAATGAACACATATTTGCATTCTATCATCGGTAGACCAACTATTTTGAGTTTGGGCTCGTAGTAATGGATTATTGGGTATTACCCGTAAGAAGGTCAAGACACAGGTTAACCAAGTATGATTTTGCGAGGAAGAAGTGAATATAAGTATGTAAAACAAAAATACATATGTGTATGTCATGATGGTAATATTGAATTAATTGAATTATGGCTTTCAACCCTTGATTGTGTGAGAGGTTAAAAAAAGCGGTTTTCCTAGTTTCGTGTTATGGATATAACCGTTTTGATAAATATTTTTATAATATATTATAATGCACTGTCTTTTTTCTAAGCATAAATACCTTTAACTTGACGATCCGATTAAAAGAACTCAATGACATTGAAAAACAATAAACTACTATGCTTAAACCATAAGCACCTTGCTGTCGATTGTTTCCTCCGCGTCATCTTCTATCCATATATTCAAAATGAACTCGCAATAAAACACCACGTAAATAACTCCCTTCGGTATATACTGCACGAGCAGTCTTCGGTCTATCTTAAATGTCAAATCGACGATACAGCTGTTTTTGTTGAGAAAATCGAACTCGGAATTGTGATCAAAGTTGACATTACGATGATAGCGAAGACGAAGACGAAAAATTGTTTTTTTTTTTGAAAAAAAAATCTTTTTTTATCAATACATCTTCAAAACGTGTGAACGATTATTTTTTAAAATTATTTCCTAAAATCTATACTACTAAATACTCAAAATTAGCATCCCAAATTTTTGTTCTTGAAAAATTAAAAAAAAAAATTCTTATATAAAAAATAACTTTAATAATAAAAAGATTTTTGAGTTTCGTTTGCATAAATTCATACACTTCTAGAAACCAGACGGCAGATTTTTGCATTTGAACATTTTTATCTCAATAAATCCATTTTTTTATATTTACAAAATGTATTTTAAATTCCAAAGTAATTTTAAATAAGAGCAAGTTCGTGCAATACAGCCGTGCATTTTATTTTTTTCTTGTTACTGTAAATATGGTAAGTAATGGTACATTACGTTCGATGTTAATAGTTTTGAGCACACAGAAAATTGATCTCCCTGTTTGCCACTTAAATGCCCAAAGCTTATTACCAAAAATTAGAGAGTTCCGCGATTTATTGGTTGGATCAGATATCGATTTAATTTGTGCTACTGAAACTTGGTCTAAAGATGAAATGAATGACAAGATATTATGTTCCTTTGAAGGCTATCTTGTTTCCCATTAAGGTCAATATAAAGAGTGTCAAATGCAAGTTTCTTTTTAAAAAAGCAATAAAATGCACAAAATTAAATGTTTTTCATGTATTATGTCTTTATTAGTAAGAGCGAATATTCCCATTCAGTGAAACACAACGTCGTTCAATTGGCTTCGGCTGCCTCGGCTGGCTTCAAATGGGCCTTGTAAGCCAATAATCCGAAATCTTTGTGCAGACGAGGACCATGAGTGTTGTCCATTATCATACCAGGCGCACGAAATTTTTGTAAAAACTTGCGTAGGGCAGGCGCGGTGGGTTCTTCATTTCGGCCAAAACTTTTTTTTTCAAAAAACGCAATGTTTTGGTTACACAGCACTCACTTTTCAATATTTCCCAACGTTGTTTCACGCACAATACCGACACAGAACTTTATACAGCGCCATCTGTTTGAAAATAACATATCCATACTATTTTCCAACAGTGGAACGAACAAAAACCTCTTTTCCAATGTCATATGTATTTCCCCTTATTCCAAACAACTAGAACATTCTAAGACGAGAACCTTCTCGATTTAGTTTCGAGTACAATGAATTTGAGTACATATATACGAGTAAGGGAGTGTTCACGGTGAGCGGGACACATTTGATTTTTGATTATGAAAGTGTGCAAAAGCTTTGCTTATTGGATTGTGGAAAGTCTTATTAAACAAGTGTGATTTAAAATTTGAATAAAAGTATTTGAGTTGATTACAAATTGAGATTTATTGTTTTGATTTGGAAAGTGTAAATAAAGAAGAAATACTAAAAAGAGTAATAAGTTTTATTTAACGAACCTAGTAAATATATTACAGTTGTTGTTTAAGTGTAAAGGGACTCATTTCGTTCCGCGGAGGTATGATACTGACTTTCTGTCAAGACTTCGAACGGGAAACAGCTGTCAGTGTCAAAATAACCTACGATTTAAAAAGAAACCAAGATCAAGCTTTCATCTGCAGCTGGAAGTAATGTCGAATATTTGTTTGTTCACCTCCTAGGTGAGGGCACACTTGTAATAGGTGCAATATATAGAACTAATAGAAACATTGATCTATCACCTAATATTCTATGTGGAGATTTTAATTGTAGACTTTTGACCTCAAATTTGCTCACTCAAAACATGCTTACATTTAATTTACGACCAGTTAATACAAGCACTCCAACCTACTTTTTTGCCTGTGATGCAACACTGATAGACTTGTCTTTCGTCATTGATTTAAGTAAAGTGGTTTTGTACTACTAGCTCTCTGGGCCTGCGTTTTCGAAGATCGACTTAATTTTCTTGACGCTGAACTTTAATGTTGATCATTTTACCAAAACGGTTACATTTCGTGATTTTCATTGTATTGATCTTGAGATTTTAGAAGACAACGCCCGATGTACAAATTTGGATAGTATTGTCGTCTAACGAACAATTGTATTTTTAAACTTAATATATTAAAATCCTGTTTAACACGCATGTGGCATAAAAAACAAAGGCTCATAAAGACGAGCGATAAGCCTTGGTTCACACGCAATATATAGGCTTTGATGCATCGACGTGATGATCTGGGCCGAATGAAGTTCACTCCCCATTTTTTAAAACGGGTTTTCCCAATTATTCGACTTCATATAACATTCATTTTCAATGTCGGGGGAGTTCCCCGATTAATGGAAATTGACTTAAATTGTACCTTGTAACGAAGTTACAAGTTACAGTTACTCAGCTACTTATCTGAAGCCGCCTTTTCTGCTCAACCACCCAACATCTAAACGTATACACCGAAGATACAGCTGAAAGTACAACAAAACAATTGCATACTTTAAGTCGTCAACGGAGATGTACTGTACATACAACATTTATATTGGAATTTAGTCGTCGGTAGTACAACAACAAAATACGAGGTGTGCATTGTGTTTAATTCTATGTATTCACATTTGCTGATGGCCATGGATTTGATATAGGAAGGTGGAACATCAATACAAAATCGGATTCTCTCTCGCCTATTGTCGTTGAGGTACCAATATAGAGTACTAAGGTTGAGCACAAATAATCATATACAGATGTCTTACGCCTATGGAGCAGAGTGACCTATGAAATTGAAAAAGCTTTATTCTTTAAAGCTTTTTAAAAAGCATTTTTTCTACGAGAATCAAAGTTCTTTTCGCAGGATTTTGTAGGATAGGATTCTCTTCTCTCAATTATGTGTTGCTTCTCTTTTGTTACCCTTTCCTACAATTTTTGTTTATATTTGCAATATTCGTTCACCCCTTTGTAACGATCAAGTCCCAGACAGTTGATTTTTTGTATACTTTCAAGATTTTTGTTTCGGTTGTCTGAGGTTTGCGATAAATATAAAATGTGTGCTTCTTGGGTTTGACCGATGGATATATGTATGTAAAGGGTGATTTTTTTGAGGTTAGGATTTTCATGCATTAGTATTTGACAGATCACGCGGGATTTCAGACATGGTCTCAAAGAGAAAGATGCTCAGTATGCTTTGACATTTCATCATGAATAGACTTACTAACGAGCAACGCTTGCAAATCATTGAATTTTATTACCAAAATCAGTGTTCGGTTCGAAATGTGTTTCGCGCTTTACGTCCGATTTATGGTCTACATAATCGACCAAGTGAGCAAACAATTAATGCGATTGTGACCAAGTTTCGCACTCAGTTTACTTTATTGGACATTAAACCAACCACACGAATGCGTACAGTGCGTACAGAAGAGAATATTGCGTCTGTTTCTGAGAGTGTTGCTGAAGACCGTGAAATGTCGATTCGTCGCCGTTCGCAGCCATTGGGTTTGTGTTATTCGACCACATGGAAGATTTTAAGCAAAGATCTTGGTGTAAAACCGTATAAAATACAGCTCGTGCAAGAACTGAAGCCGAACGATCTGCCACAACGTCGAATTTTCAGTGAATGGGCCCTAGAAAAGTTGGCAGAAAATCCGCTTTTTTATCGACAAATTTTGTTCAGCGATGAGGCTCATTTCTGGTTGAATGGCTACGTAAATAAGCAAAATTGCCGCATTTGGAGTGAAGAGCAACCAGAAGCCGTTCAAGAAGCCGAAAAATGCACTGTTTGGTGTGGTTTGTACGCTGGTGGAATCATTGGACCGTATTTTTTCAAAGATGCTGTTGGACGCAACGTTACGGTGAATGGCGATCGCTATCGTTCAATGCTAACAAACTTTTTGTTGCCAAAAATGGAAGAACTGAACTTGGTTGACATGTGGTTTCAACAAGATGGCGCTACATGCCACACAGCTCGCGATTCTATGGCCATTTTGAGGGAAAACTTCGGAGAACAATTCATCTCAAGGAATGGACCGGTAAGTTGGCCACCAAGATCATGCGATTTGACGCCTTTAGACTATTTTTTGTGGGGCTACGTCAAGTCTAAAGTCTACACAAATAAGCCAGCAACTATTCCAGCTTTGGAAGACAAAGTTACCCAAAATTGGACTTTCCGAATGGACCACCTAAGACGCAGCCGCGGTCAACATTTAAATGAAATTATCTACAAAAAGTAAATGTCATGGACCAATCTAACGTTTCAAATAAAGAATCGATGAGATTTTGCAAATTTTATGCGTTCTTTTTTTAAAAAAAGTTCTCAAGCTCTTAAAAAATCACCCGTTACAAATACCTAACTACCGAAGACACAGTTTATTGAAAAAATCTTTCTAATTATCAACCAACTTAAATTATTATATTTTTATAGCAATGTAGGTAGGAAGACACCTAGGTCTTTTTTGGGTTTATTATTATAAATTTCAAGATTTTGGACAAGAGCTTGTTTAGTACATATGTATGTAGGTATACCTAGCAGGAAACGAAATTAGTTTGGAAATTTTTTACTTATGTACAGTACATATGTACATATATATACATAAATATGTTTGTATGTAGGAAGATAAGCATTTAAATATTTTGAATACAATCATTTATCAATTAAGAACTTTTTGTATAAGATGGTCTTTTAAATAATTGTCTACTTAAGTAGGGCTATGAGGACCTGCCTTGATACATTTTTACTTAAATTATTACTAAACAAAAATTTTTAATAACTTTTTTTTTTGTTTGATAATGTAAAAAGTTGGACATTAATATAGATACAGAGTATACAAATGTTCCTAGGTTCTTATTAACATAATTCCTTCCTGTAACTATTACATATGTCTATGTGATATGTACCTACAAGAAAATTTGTAGGCACCTACTAGAAAATTTGCGCCTACCGCCTAGACGAGATAGACCCTCCGCCGATCCGGTTTTAACTTACGATGCAGGTACTTGTAATATATGTACTTATGGCAGGTTATGAAAAAAATTAGCTCGAGATTTTGATCAATTTTGTTAATAGGATGGTAGAGAAGATGAAGAAAAAGAAAGTGTGTCTCGCAATTTCACCTGTCTGTCCTTGGTATTCAGGCGTACATGCCACACATTTGCCCAAAAAGAAAAATAATATATTTCTCAAAAACGACTTTTACAATTTTGAAGAAATAATTCAAATAATTAAATTAGGAAAATGATGCTTTTTTGTATCTTATTTTAAATAGTTATTTTTGTTACCTCACTCAGAGAAATAAAAAGTCATTTAAGACTATTTTTTGATTATTTCCATAGTCCGAATAGCTACAGCTATGACTATTTTTATTTGTTATTAAATTTTTTACTTTTTTTCTAGTTAATATTAACTATAAAGAAGTTACATACGACTTTTACAAATAGTTATTTTAGTAATAACTATAATCCCAATTAAACTTGACTATCCACATAGTTTATTTTGATTATATCGAATAGTTATCTATAACTATACATATAGTTAAACTTGACTATTATACGCACATTGTTGTTGCGAGTTGTTGTTAAATGACTATATAAATATAGTTAACTCTAGAGGTAGGTAAAAAGAGAACAGAGTATTTGTAAACTGAATAAAGAAAGAAATAAAATACTTTTATGTTTGAGTATATACATACATATGTGCTAAGTCAACAACTTCATGTTTGTGAAAGTATTTATGTTGTAAGTCGATAAATTATTATATTATAATAGCGATGTATTATATTTATTATTTTGCACATATGTATGGGAACCGAAATATAAGTGCGATTGAAATTCTATCTACTAATTCCAACATTTTACGTCGAAAAATACAAAGCGCCTTAAAAATGATGCATATTTAAATTATTTTATTTATAACTTTTATCAGACAAAGGGTTACCATATATTTTTTTTTGAAATTACATACTATTATCTACTACACCATAGTCGTATTCAACTATTTTAAGAAGTCGTTTGTGAAAACAATTTATCCTACCTATTTAAAACTAATTTATTATCTTCTTGACTATTAAAATGCTAATATATGTTATTAAATGTTAAAGAATTGAGTAATTATTTATCTACTATTTCAGAGTCATATTGAAATATTTTAAGTAGGTATTGGTTTAAGATATTTTTTTATTCTATTTAAAATTAAGATTTTCTTATTTTGATTATTGGAAAGTTAAAACTTACTATTAAAGTAATCAGAATTCTCCATAGTCGCATTCAACTATTCTTAGTAGTGGTTTATTACAAAGCAAAGCATATTGTATAGTCATTTATATTTTTAATTATTTCATATGTTAATTCTAACTAGGTATGTTTAACTATTTTTTAACTATTTTTGAATTATTTTTGATGAAAAATAATCATTTCATAAATTTCATGGAAAATTATCAAATGACTATTGCAATAGTTATAAAAATAACTATTTTTTTTTTTCTGAGTGCTCTAGTAGAATTTTATTTTTTATATTTGTTTTTAAAATTTTTTTTCTTCTTTCTCATAGTGAGAACAACATTTTAAGAAAACCTTATTTTAATTTAAAAAAAAAAGTGCACGTAGCTAAGTAACTATGAGTGGGTAAATATAACTATAAAATGAGTTGACAATTCCCCTCCAACGTAGTGTAAGCACTTCGGATTCAAAGTTAGTTGATAATAGTTGTGTTCAACCAGCTGCACTGGACTACTCTGGGCAGACAAGTGTAGCTTTTTGGTGTTCATTGGAAAAATTTCTTCACTGACTTACACTGATTAGCGTTCAATGAGCTGAACTAGTGTACATTAGTTCAGAATATCTTGCCCTACCTTTTGAGATAGTGCAGGTTGGTGAAAACTGTCAAAATCAGCTGATGTCATTATTTGAATTAATTTGAATTTTGTCCGCGCGTTGTGTTTTCGAATTTAAATTTAGAAAAAAGGCATGTTTTTAAGATCTGACGTATGACGTTTTTGCTTTAGTTTGCTCTGACAGTTTTCATTAACTTGCACTGCACTACACTACTCTACACTGGCCTCTTTCTGGTTGAACACATCTAATGATTTTGACATTTCACAATCACGGTTTCAAGTTTGTGCATTGCATTATTACATATGACATTCATTTGTATTATCAAACCAAACTGGGAAATAAATCTTTGTTATGTTTAAATATTGCGAACGAATGTTTGAAATTACGTTTCAGAGGGCCATAAAAGTAGAGGTTTTTCATTAGAGGTGTCATATTCTTTAAGTTTTATTAGTAATTATTTCTGTTATGTTAAATGTGTTGAATTAAATTTCTTTTTCATCCCAACAATAACCATCATTCCAATTAGATTTAAATAGCTCTAGTTGTAAGTTCTCTTGTTGAACTAAAGAGCTATGATCTATGATCAACGTTTTCTTTATTGATGCAACTTTGTGTGATGTGTAATCTCACAGAACATGAAGATGTTTTTCATTTTATTGGAAGGTGTCCCGTTTCCGTTCTAAGGGAAACTATAGAAGACATAAAACTGGAGTACTGACTTCTCAACAGAAAACGAAACCATGGATCATCTTAACGAAATAGATGTATCGAAAATGTTAAAATTCTGCAAAATAGCAATTAGTTATCGAAATAGAATAAAAGATGAATACTTTTAGTTAGTAACTGTAACTTAATTAGTTTATCTATCGCGAAGACTTTTGGTATTGGCTCGAACACTTAAAAAAAATTAAGAGCTGACGATAAGAGCGATTTTATTTTAATTTACGAGTAGCCCGAATGTCCTTTGGAAGGAGTCTGTTTTTATAAGATTTGATATTATGCACTGACTTGATTTTATTTGAAAGCAATTAAGCTTCTCTTAAATCGGAATCTACAAAACTGAAAAAATCCTACATTTTAGATGTTTGGTGTCACGTCGATCGCACTGACACCGAGATCTTTTACACCAGAATACAATAAAGATATTTGTTAAACGATATATATTTAACATTTTTTTTTAATGTTTTAAATGCACAGAAAACATTGAATCAAGTTTGTTAACGTTTCCTAAATTCCCGGAAATATGTATCACAAAAAAGTTAATATATCTACTAATGACCACATAAAAGTGAAAAGAGCAAAATTTGGATATTCCGTTTAAAAACTACGATTCACGATCGTCAGACATTAAGGAACATTGAAAAGTCATATAAGACACTTTCTGGAAAAGTGAAGCATGCAAGATCTCCAAAACCCTTTGGATTGTGTTGAAGCAACTGCCAAGACAAGATTTCTTTCGAGCAAATAAAACAACTATTTATCCAGTTTTGGTTTTGGGAACCTATGACCAGAAAATTGTATACATAGAAAATCTTCTGACTATAGGAAATAACAAATGAAATACTCTGTCTAACGCAATGCAAAGAAAGCGACGCGGTGAAACCTGAGTGAAGTACGCTTTGGAATATGATGGCATGCATATACAAATTTGAAGATCATATCTTACAATATGTTTTTATCTGAAACGGAAAGTTTCATTAAAAACGCAATAGCCGTAAAAGTTTCATGTCCAACCGAACCACTTGAGATTTGTCGGGGTACATCAAAAAAATATATTCATGGCAGTTTAAATCACTCCATGTATAGAAATGAAGTTTGTAATCCTGTGAGCCTTACCAAATATTCAAAAATATTCGGAATACTGAATTTAAAATTAAAAGTTTCGACACTAGACACATGCGCAACTTTCTATGGATTTAAATCTAAGATAAAAGTAGCCCAGCAGGCCCAGATAAGAAAAAAATCTTTTGGGTTTATTACAATACATAAGTCCAGATTTTAGTTATTTTTATAAAAATCTCAAAACAAGTTCCAACGAAATCAACATTTAATCAGATTAAAGAAGTGAAGACGAAGATTAAAAACACTTTTTTAATATTGGTTTTCAATTTTTGATTTGTTTTTTATTAATTTACAATGCATGATGAAAAGTTTGTTGTTTTTTTTTTGTATTTTCATTCATTCTATCTGAACGTTCAAAGTTGGTTCTCATTCTCTGCTAAAAACAATATATTTTTCTTTATTAAGTTAGGAATAAGAATTAAAGTTGACACAAGAACTGGATAATTTAACAGAATAGACAAGGAAAATTAGCTTAAGTAGTCTTTAGACCAGAACAAAAAATTTCTTAAAAATGGAAAAACAACTAAACTGCAGATAATTAAATTTAATTTTTAATTATAAAGAGTAAAATTATCTTTATTTAAATTTTTGTTTCAACCTGAAGGGAGTTTCTAATTGCCCAATATAGTCATTTGTAATTTCACGCGTTTGTTAAAAACTTTAAACTGCTCTCCTGAAAAATTAGTAAAAAGTACTTTGGCGACTTTTCCTTGTGACCACAGATCTATAAACGTACTAAGCTAAAAAAAGAAGTAAATAAACTTAAAAACTAAAACCTTACCTTCCTGTTAATGCCGTTTTTCTTTCTTGAGACGAGGAAATAATTTTCACTTTCGATTCTGTCTACATAATATCTCCAAAAAAATTAAACAAAACAGAAACAGAAACATAAATATGTACCTACGAGTACTTCCTGGAGAATACAAAGACACACGAATGCATTTTGATTTGAAAGAGGGAATAATTTTGCGCAGATTTCGATTGTTTGAAAGAAAGTAGCTAAACATCCGCTGGCATGTAAAAAAAAGCTTAATCTAAATCTCAGATTTCATTTTTAGCATTTTTTATAATAAAACTAGAAATTTTACCTTTATTTCAAGTGCTTGACCTTAAAGATCTATTCAATAATCCTCAAGTTATAAGCAAATCAACATAACCTACTTACATAACATACAAAATCCATTTCCATTTTTCTATACCTACCCAAAGCAGTTACACTTGAAAACGAAAAGATATTACCAAAATCCAAACAAGAAAATTCCTACCAAAAAGTGCAATATGTACCCTCACAAGAAATCAAAATAAAAAAAAAAACAAAAACACCAGCCAAGGAGTCGCCGCGGCATACACCAGCCACCAAAACCAATAAAAGAACACAGGAAAAGGCAAATATAAAAACAAAAACAACATCCATCCACACAGAAATTCTACGAATGACAAAATATAATAAGAAAAAGTAGAACAGAAACAATATAACCCCGGTGGGAAAGGGATGCGCTGTGTCTGGTACGATTTGTTTGTGCTATACATTTTGATGAGAACGCTTGTCGCTTAGTCGCTTACCCAATGAAAAGATACATTTTTCGCTCTCCTACATTGTGGTCATTGTAGTTCTCTTGTCACTCTTGATTTTTGTATCTTTGTCTGCTAAAGTTTGTCTGCTGAAAAAATTTCTTAGGACATTTTTTTGTATGGAGATGAGACATCTGTATATGATTATTTGTGCTGATAGGGTACGTAGTGTACTATCCAGACGTCTCAAAGCTTTTTGGCTCTGGCCGTAAATTGTGTGTGTGTTGTGTTGTTCTGCCTTCTCGGTATCTCCCCTTTATTTTGTCTTAAACTTTGTTTGAGGCTAAGGATTTAATCCAACCCCGTTTGTACCCCGCTGCGATTTGAGCCGAGGCTAGAGATTAATCTCACTACCGATTTTGCCAGGCGTTTCAATCAAAGCTAAGGATTTAATCCTACTGTCTGACCGTGTCTTGTCGCTGCTTTAGGCTAGGGATCTAATCCCACTGCGTTCTGCCTATAGCTTCAGTCAAGGCTAGGGATCTAATCCCACCGTCTCACCCTTGTATATGAAATACCGTGTTAATTATTTAGGTATATGAAAAATTTTGAACTATATGAAATACCGTGTTAGTTATTTAAGAATTTGATACAAGTGTACGAGTATATGAAATAAATTGTTAGTTAGAATTAAGTTAAAACTGAATAAAGTCGGACATTATTTGGAGTTCTGAACTTTCAAAAACCGAGTTTTGTGCTTTCTTCGGACTGACCCTGGACAAGCTGACGCTACCTCAGCCTTTGAATAAAAAAGCATCATAACCTATCCCGAAAAACTCAAGAGGTGTTGAATTTAGACCAATTTGAATTTTCGTGAAAAACAGTAGCATTACAGCATTGTTTAGCGTTACTAACGGTATAAGGCAGGCGTTGGATAGGAATCAAGTACAACATTTCAAGTGTTGCTTGTTTTTCAAAGCAACTAATCATGTAAAATTATGTTAATTGCTTATGCAGCAATACAACTTTTCGTTAGGCGCTCCAAAGTTACTTTTTTCCTGCATTACTAATAGAAAACAAGCAGTTCAAGTTGGTGATATTATTCGACTTTTTTAACTTCCCATATAGACTAAGAGCCCACAGCAATTTTTGGGTGTGATTGATAACAAAAAATAATTAGCTTAATTAGATAGGCCTTTTATAGTTATTTACAAATGTGAATGCCTTGCATACTCTAGTGGGCGCAATAGTGCATTATAGTGCATTAAGTATGCAGTTCTTTCCAAATCCAAATAATTGTGATAACAAATTTGCCAAAATGTAGAGTTAAGCCTACTGATTGAAAATATCGAGGTCCAAGACGTTTTACAGACAGCCTTCTGCCTGCCAGACGCGTCATGGACCTCGATATTTGCAATCAGGGCACTTAGCTGTTCATTTTGAAGTTATGGCAAATTTTTTAGAATAAGAAAAGAACTGCATACTTGATGCACTATAATGCACTATTGCGCCCACTAGAGTATGCAAGACGTTCACATTTGTAAATAACTACTAAAGGCCTAACTAATTATCTATGCTAATTATTTTTTGTTATCAATCACACCCAAAAATTTTTAATGAAAGAACAATTTTCGGACTTACCGCGATTATTAATTATATTTTAATCAAATTTGTATTTGATTTTTCCCGACGTTTCGACAGGGTTTCACTTGTCGTGCTCACGGGTTTGACTGATGGCTTGTAGGTAGTTGTTGTTTTATTCTTCTCTTGTTCTTGCTCGTAGATTGTACCGGTGCGTTTGTGCTTGCAGTTGAGATGGTACATGTTGTTGCAACTGCATTGATTGTTGTTGTGAATTAATATACTCTTGTGAGCAGGCAAAGCTAACAGCATCAGCTGGCAGATTGTTTTGATTTGTGTGTTTGTTTTTGTTTTTAGCCTGGATTCTATCAAGCTTTAATCTGTGTATCAGAGGATCCCATGTCCCAGAGAGATTAAAACTTTGGTCTCGGTTGAAGTTTGAGTGCATTTTTATTTCGATTGCCTCTCGTACTATCCTGGGGACATAAAATCTTTCTGTGGAGATTGATTTAGCTTTATCGAAACGTATAAAATGATCCTCATTATAAGCTAAATGTTCACATATTGCCGATTTTGTTACTTCGTTCTTTTGTGTGGCTCTTATATGTTCGTTCAGTCTTGTAGAGATTGCTCGTTTTGTCTCACCTATTATGATGAGCCACAGCTACACGGAACTGAATAAACTCCTGGATTTTGTAGAGGAATTTTATCTTTTGGGGATCTTAGAAGTTGGCGGATTTTTTCAGGTGGCTTAAATATTGACTTTATGCCATGCTTCGATAAGATTCTTCCAATTGCTTCAGAAACGCCTTTCCTATACGGAAGAAAAGCTCTTTTTTCATTTTGAGGTGTTGAAATTTCTGAAGCTACTCTTTCTTTTGGTTTCCAAGACCGTTGTTTTGAACTGTAACCATTTTTCAAAAGAGCTGCGTCAACGTGTCTTAACTCTTCTTCACGATGATCATTGTCACAGACTGCAATTGCTCTATTAACAAGAGCAGACACCACGGAAGTGAAATTTGATGGATGATGATGGGAAGCGGCATGAAGATATCTGTCGGTGTGAGTAGACTTCCTATATACCGTGTGTCCTATGGTTCCATCTGGTTTTCTAATGACCTTTACATCTAAAAATGCCAATGAATTGTTTTCTTCCACTTCCATTGTGAAATTTATTTTTGGATGCACCGAATTTAAGTGTTTGAGAAATGTATCAACATCATTTTTGTTGAGAATGCAAAATGTGTCGTCAACATATCTCTTCCAAATAATTGGCTTTATTGTAGACGTTTCGAGGCTGAAAGGGCGTTTATTAAAATTCAGTGAGTAGTTTTTTCACTATAACGGTTTAAAAAAAAAGTAAAAATTTTGGTTAGTTTCAAATATCTCACAAAAAATAATGCTATTGATTTCAAATAAAATTTAATGTACTCATTATAAGGTCATACAGATTTGGTATGAATTTGGAAAAAAATGAACATACCGTTATTTTTTTAAATAAAAAAAACTGAAAAAAAATTTCATAACCCAGATATTCTAAGAACGGAAAACAATTTGAAACTCAAAATAATTTTATTGTACGAAAAATAATGTGTTTGACAACTGGTGAAAATTTCAAAAAAAATCAGGTTACAGTTTTTTTACAAAAAATAAAAAACTATATAAAATTCTATTGAAAATTGGTAAAAATTGTTTTTCGACTCAAATTTCTCGAGAACAAGTAGTGATATTGACTTCTAATTTACTTTATTTTATGCTTAGTATAATTTTGTACAATTGGTAAAATTTTGACAAATATTGAATTAATAGTTTTTTTTTTAATAAAAAAACTATTAAAAATTCTAGTGAAAACTAGTTAAAATTGTATTTCAAGTCGAATTTCTTGGGAATGAACACCGATAGATAGTGCCTTCTAAAGTATGTATATTTCTAAAATTGTTCAAGAAACGAAAAAGCGAAGAAAATTCTAGTTGAATCATAGTGTGCTAAGAGACAATTTTGGTTAAACTAAGTGACATCTAACAAAATTTTTGCTCACGACAATGAGATATTTATTAATGTCGCTTAGCATAATTTTTTTTGCGGATAATACAAATTTGAGGGGGCAACATTATTTTAATGAGAAAACATGGCAGTTGATAAATTTTTTTATTTGTACTCAAGTTTCCTTTTCATGTATAATAGGTTGGCGAAACCCAGACCAAAACGTGGCCCTGAACATATAGTATATTTCCTTATTAAAAAGTCATTTTCGAAAAAAGTGTCGCTTAGTACATTCTTACGGGAAGGTATCGACATAATACAATTATTAACATATGGTTAAATTTTGACGAGTATCGAATTGACAGTTTTAACAAAAATATAAAAAAAAATCTACTAAAAAGTGGTAATATTTGTTTTTCGACTAGAATATCTTGTGAACGAGCAATGATATTGACTTTGCCATTATTTAATTTTATACATAATACAATTTCTAACAAATGGTTTATATTTGACATTATGTATATCTAGTTTTAGAGCGGATATATTTTGTAAGTACCCTTCCATCAATAACCAAACCATATCTTTTATATTTGAATATTTCGTTTTTAAATTTTTTTCAATTAAAATGTTTGGAACCGAAATAATAAAGTAATTTCTATAATATAATACATAATTTTATAATTTTATTATCAACTTAGTTTTTAGAAGAATGTAGGTATGTACTGTACAGTGTACATACGTATATGAATAAGGTTGTTCAGTTGTACCCAAGTCCCACATATTCAAATTCCATTAATAGCTATGGTAAAATTGAAGAAAACGTCACAATATGTTTTTATTATTATTAGAAGAAATTTAACATTTTAAATAGAAAAGTTTAAAATTAGTTAAACACATTTTCTGTAAAAAAAAAAACATAAAATGAGCGACTAAGTATCCTCATTTTCAACAAAACAAAGCAAATTTCCTAATATCATACTCGTAGTATGCCACAAGCATCATCGATTTTTAAAACAGGAGTCATTGTATATCCAGTGCAGATCACAGTCTTTCAATCCGGAAAAATCGCAACAACAATAACACTATGAAACCATCTACTTCGATCTTCCATCTACTGCTCTATGATCGAAGTATGTATACAAAATATATATAAAGTTTTCAAGACCACAAATGGGAAGTTATCAGTGTAGGTCGCACCCAGCCTCTTTTTCAAAGTTTCATTCTTCGGCTCTTGTTGTTTTCGATGTACGTTAATGAGCTTCTATCTAAAATTAAGAATTGTTTATTGCATATGTATGCTTATGACGTACAATTGTACATCAGCTGTCCTCTTGGACTCATTGAGCTTGGTGTTAGCGAAGATTTAGAGAACATAGTACATATTCAGATACTTTTAATTTCTTATGCACACAACTCTGTGGTTTCAAAACATTGTCGTTTCATAGTTTTCAGACATGAGTGTGACATCCGATAAGAGTGGTTTTCAGAACTCGGTATAGGTAAAGTACAGAACAATAAAACCAAGTCGAATTCATTTTTTTAGATTCTTCTTTTTTTCAAAATAGTTCCTCTTTTATTGTATATATTCTAAAATTTTTAATTGTGTTGAAAGGCGTGCAAACATTTTATATATATGTTTTATATGTTACAAGCTCTCCATATACTGCATATATTCTGTACCAATTACATACTTCAACTTAAGTTTAACCTTTACATTTTGCGCTCTTGGAGACGAATACTTATTCCATTTTCCGATTTTAATGTTAGAACTGAAGATAAAACGGGATCATATTTATTTCTTGGCGTTTTTTGTTCATATCCATCACGGGAATACAGTCCATCTTCTGGTGGTAGAATTTTGAACGCTCGCACAATTTTTGAAACAACTGATTTTAGTTCCATCATTGCAAATTTTTGTCCTTTATAATGAAAATAATTTTCTTATTTTATGGAAACCATTTGCTTTAATATACACCTACCTATGCAATTCCTGGCGCCAGCACTAAATGGAATATATTCGAAGTGATTCGTTTTTGTGTTATTATTTGGATTAAAGCGCTCCGGGTCAAATTTATAAGGATCCTTGAAGCTGTTTTCATTGTATCCCATAGCAAAAATAAATAAATTAACTGTTGTGCCTTTGGGAAGAATAGTACCATCTACGATTAAAAAAAAAGTTGAAATGAAATATCCACATTAAATGTTTTTAATTCTATTAAAATACTCATGTCAAAGGGGTTTTCCGTAAATCGTCCAACCATTGGAACACTAGGATACAAACGTTGAGCTTCTTTGAGTACCATTTCTAAATATTTCATCTCTCGAATGTCATTAAAGGTTGGTTGGAGTGTTAGATCGGCATTGAAAAGTTCCATTTGTTCTCTTATGACTTTTTCCTGAAATTTATTGTTTTATTTTAAAATTTGACTATAGCCACCAACATTTAAAATTTTTGTGGTATCATAAAGAAAGCTTCACCGAAGATTTTTCATGTGCTGAAATGCTCAGTAGATCGTTAACAAAAGTTGGAATAGATTTTGTATGTAAAAATAAAAATACAAAGTTTATCGATTTGCAAAACAGGAATTGTTTGTATTCCTAACTAAAAAATCTTAAATCAAACATTTAAATTTGTTGAACTCCGAGAGTGAGTTTAACGGTGTTCAGAAACCATTTACGGCATGATTGATTTCCTTGCAATTATTATTATTAAAAGGAAGGATAAATCTACCAAAAAAAAAAAATGAAATTCTTAAATTTGATTTAAATCGATTTTTACCCAAATGAATGCAACAATTAAACAGACCCAAATAAAACGAAATTGATTTAATTAACCAATGGAATACCACATACATTTAATAGGGACATAGTAACACAGTTTATTGTCAGTTAGTTAAATATCCGTTACATAGTTTACAAAACAGAATTAAAATAAATACAACAAACGAGATCCATCCAAATAACTAGGGCTTATGGGAAGTTCGCAACTGCTGCGTTTAAAGAAAATGTACACATGATTATTTTGTGAATATTTTTATTAAGAAGTTTGAAAGCAGTTTTTTTTTTTTTTAAAGTGTAGTAAGTTTGATTTTGTGGCAGTAAATATATTTTTTACGGAAAATACAAATGCAGCAAAGTGGCACCACCAGAATGAACAAGCATTATGTGTTAAAACAAATGCCAAGAAATACAAAAAAAAAAAACGAAATGCAAAAAAAAATATTTGGAAAGATCCTGTGGCACAAACTCATAAAATAACAACCACTTGATTTAATGCATTGGTGGGCTTGTTTAAGTTCCAAATGATGGCCAAACAAGATCTACAGATATGCTTGGGAAAGCATAACTTTATTTCTCAAATAATGCTACCTTGTATGGTATGAGGCACTTTTTGAACACATTATGAGGTATTTAAATATGGAACAAGATTGTGTTTTTTAGATACGTATAAAGCATATTTTCATACAAAAGTTAAAAAAAAAACGCATTTTTTTAAACTACTGTCATTTTATTTTCCTTATTGTTTTTTGAGTTAAACTTTATTTTGTATAGATAAAATAAGCAAAGGTAACTTTTAAAACAAAAAAAGTTTTCGAAAATTTCCTTGTTCGTTCATATATATATCTTAAAATCCAAAATTTTAGCGTTTTGAAATTTTATAAAAAAATATTTTACCTAGGTACCTACAAACAAAGTGTAAATATAAAATAAAAATTGTATGTATTTAATAATTAAATTATGAACATACAAGAATGGCCCTGTTTCCAAAAAAATTAAGAAAGCAGTTTGTTAACGAGAAAGTCAACAAAAAAAAAAAAGGTTTTGTGACTGGTACCATTACAAGTAGATTTTCATACAATTTTAAAGAATTGCAGACCATACCTACAACAGTGGATTAGGCAATAGCCTGTGAGTCGAGGTAGATGACAGGAAGACATACAGCTATGGACAAAGAAATAGCACACTTATCATTTTTCTTTGTAAAATTAAATTTATTTTCGATTTTTGAACTTAAATACTTTATTTCTTATTTTATTACATGAACTGACTTATGTATAAGGATCAATTAAATTAATTAATTAGAACTTATTTAATTTCAAATCAATTTTTAAACAATTTATTTTTAAGTGATGACCATATTATTTGTGGACAAAGAAATAGCACACCCGTTATAATCATTCTAGAAAACTTTTTTGAACGAAAAGTTCTTAAAATTTTTAATAATTTGGTACTGCCATGTTAATACTTGGTTGGTTGACCATGATTTTTTAAAGTTGCTTGGCACCTCCGCGGTAAGCTTTCAACCAACACTTGACATCTACTTTGCGGTATTGAGTACCAAGTATTTTGTATTCCTTCCCAAAGATCGCTAAAATTTTTATATTTTGTTTGCTCAATTTTTAACTTAACATCATACCATAGGTGTTCTATTGGGTTAAGATCGGGACTTTGAGCTGCCCAGGTAAGAACATCGATTTGTTCGTCTGTAAGCCAATCTTTTACCAATTTCGATGAGGGTTTGGGGTCATTATCATGCATAAATATCCAATTTACTGGCATGAACTCAAAGGAATATGGTTCCATGGTGTCCTTTAGTATATTAAGATACGAGAATTTGTCCATTCTTCCATCAATCCTAACCAATGGGCCCACTTCATACCAGGAAAATGCGCCCCAAACCATCAAATTCGGGTTGTAGGCTTCGCGCTTGGGTCGATAGACAAACGTTTTGCCATCAGGTCCAATACGGTTAACCTTTGTTTCATCGCTCCAAAGGACTCTCTTCCAAAACTGTATGTTTTTGTTCTGATGTTTTTTAGCAAATTGAAGACGATCTCTGATGTTTTTTTTTTGACAGCAACGGTTTTTTTCTGCCGATGCGCCCATACAGCTTTACATCATTTAAGTCTTCTTCTTATGAGTCTGCTTGAGACGTTCAAGCCGAATTCTTCGTTTATTTCAGCTATAATGGTACGAGATGATTTAAAAGGGTCACACTTGCATTTTCTTGATATCGCTCTATCCACTCGTATTGATGTTTTACGAGGGGGCGGGCGGCGTAATTTATTCTAGAAGGTGAATAGGTGAATGCAAGAGAATCTTAACAATATTACGGTACTTTTAGGTTTTATTTGTCATCATCAGTTTGTCTGCACAACATATTAAAAAAAAACTTTAGACGCATACTACATAACGGTAAATTCAAATCATGATTTTTGTTAATAGTGTGCTATTTCTTTGTCCATAGCTGTATAATGTACATATACACAAGTACATAGACAATGAGTAATATCATGTTCGATTGAAATCTCGAGTTGTTTTTACGAATCCAAAACTTTCTCTTTACCTCGCAAGATAAAAAGGAAAACATTTTTTGTATTTTATCACATTATTTATTTCATATCACAGTTAAAATTTAAATATATAAATAAATACAATATATGAAAACATAAACATAAATAAAATATAAGAACACAAAAACTACTCGTAAAAAACTACAAACTACATTCAAAACACTTCAATAAGATTGTTGTTAAAATAAATAGATACAAATATATTAATAGATTGTATTGATAATAATCAGATTTATAGATTATATTTTTCTTTTGATTTGGCGCATTGTCCTCCTTGGAGTAATTTCTTTTATCTTTTGAAGGTTGGTTCTTTACAAAAAGTGCCCTGTAATGTTCAACGTCAATCGGACAAATTAGAGCATTTTTGAAACCGATTGTATCTGTGTATCATTTATCTACTGAAATCATTTTCAATGTTTGAAAATTTGACTTGCAGTTTGGTTTGTATGTATCATTCAAATACTGAAAATATATCATTTATATGAATCAGTATTTATAAAGAATTGTATGCAGAGGCGTATTTAAGGATTTGGCGCCCCGGGCTGATAAATTTTGCCGCCCTTTAGAACAATGAAAATAAAGTAATAAAAAATAATAATAAAAAAACACAAAATGCATAATATTTGATGTTTTCAAATTTCTTTTTGTGTGTATATTCAATAAAATTTATTAAATATATATATATATATTTATTAATTTAAATCTCTTTATCTTGAATTTTTTGACGCTTTTTAATCAATGGATATAGTAGCCATCATTCGATGTCATTTGGCAATTTATGGCTTACAATATAGAGTATTTTGTGAAAACCTCAACTCAATCTTATGATCGAAATCGAAACGAAAATCGAATCGGAACAGTATTGAACCATTTGAGTGAAATGAAAATGATCGAATGATCGATCGATTCAAATGATCGAATCATTTTCGTTATCGATTGTTGAACGATTTACACACCTCTACACTGCAGTGCACAAGTATATTCTTAAAGCAACCTCATCATATAAAAATGCTTCCTTCAATTCTTTTTCTCTTACATGAAGGTTAAGCTGCCTTAAACTCATATTTTCAGAGTAGTTTTGCTCCAGAAAATGTTTAAGTAAGACACCCTCTTGAAAATCTTCCCCAAGATCAACCGGGTATAATTTCTGAAGAGCGGTTACATTTTTTCGAATTGAACCATTTGTTTTCGCTTCATAGGATGAATTTCTTCTCTTTAGCGCACTCAATAAATGGTCGCAAATAGGAATGAAAGTATTTATTTTGAAATTTTCACGACCACAAAAAAGAACCTCCCTTCGCGACACTCATCATCTCGTTTTTTCCTCTTGACGATTCTTTTTTGGTCAGTTTTGTAATTTTCAGAGGTTCTGCTTTTTCCCGTCTCTCGTTTTTTCCTCACAAACGATATGAGTACCTCGTTGAACCTGGATACAGTTTCAATCTCTGTATCAACACATTGAATTTTTTTTGATACAATATTGAATTGCTTGAGTATAGAACCCCAAAATTAAAACAATATTTCTGTCTCAAGGGACTTCAATTGGGACAAGTGAGCACGATACTAAAAATATAAAATACATATTCGACGATTTTAACTTAAGTAAAATGTTAGAGATAGCGTGATGCTTAATTTGATTAAAATTAGAAAAATCGTCTTTTTAACCTAGTATTATACTAAAATAGTTTTAACATCTTACCAATTCGACTAAAATTTTGAGCCAATAGTTTTTAAAATAATACCTATCCTTTTATTTATCCATCATTATAAGCTATTGTACAAAAAACAATCATTATATTAAGGGTATTCATGTAACGAGATAATTTTCCGCTTTGAAGAAAGATATAGCTTTCCGCAGCATGTTTTCATGAACACCCCCTAAGAAATACTTGCATAAATGTGGGAAATATTTTGTGAAATGTCAAATTAAAAGTCAGAATCCATACTTCTGTAGTTTACGAGGTTTATTTCTGCACTTTCCGCAGCAAATTTGTGAGATAATTTTATGAGATTTGCAGAAACTTTTTCCCATACAAATTTTGACAGCTCGTTTCTGCGGAGATAAAATTATCTGGTTTACGAGGTTTACGAGGGTTTTTTTTTGTATTTTTTGTTTATCCTTCGAAAATATTGTAAATTAGACAATTGTTAGGGGTGGCATGCGCCCTTTTTCTTGTATGTTTTGAAAGTTCAATCGCTTCAAAAAAATATTATAAATTGGCCAAGCGCAAGCCGCCCCTAACAGCCTTGCCGCCCCGGGCTGTAGCCCTTTTAGCCCTAGGGTAAATACGCCCCTGATTGTAGGTATAGATCATTCCAAAACTGAACCATATGGGTTTAAAAAAAAAGGGTAGGTATTTGTGTTCAATTGTACGTATAGGTTATTTAAAACATTTTAGACATTTGAAAAAAGTTCATACAAAATTATGACCTTCTAATACATTTAAAATATCTAACACTTATAAAATTTATTGAGCAAGAAATAGAAATTTAGTTTATGAGGGTGTTTAAAAGCTTTTTTAAATTAAAAGCGTTTGGTGAAACCAAAATATCCCATTTTAAGGTTTAGAAGCCTGTTAAATGCACGGCCGCCGTAAGCGGGCGTTCAATGCGTGCGGCGAACAAGGGCGCCAACGTCTAGGGGCGGGAAATTAAGAGATCAATCTAACCCAATCTATAGCGCATGCTACAAAAGCCCACGAAACAAAAAAAAATAAAAAGAATTGTTTCCCTTAAGCTATTGGAACCTGTTTACATTTGACCGTTCACTAAGTATCGTTTTCACGTATCGAAAACATTAATTTTACTATATTTTTGTATGAATGGGTATCGATATTCTGATTACAATGATACATAGCTAAATATCTAAAATCTTAGTTGGTAAATTAAGAAGAAAATGAATTGAAAATGATTTAAAACATTTCTTATTTTTCCGATGAAAAATGTAAACAAACCACCTTTACAACGGAAAACAACAAAAATACTCGGTTGAGAAAAAACAACGGCTGGGGCGTAGGTGACAAAAAAATGTTTTGTCTCTAAATATTTATGTTTGTTTTTAAATAAGGGTTTACGAATAGTTTTTGATTCATTTTGGAATTGAATTGATAAATAACTTAAAAAATGTCAGTGGATTGAACAATAACCAGAATAACCGAGAAATTTAATTTCATTGGTCGCTTGAATTTGAACTTTGAATTCACATTCAAAATTTAGACTACCTAAGTATTTATATCAAAATATAGTTCGTACACAAGTCACAAAATGTCAAATTCCTTCAAAGGATATTTAAGATGTAAAGAAATTAAAAAGCCTCCAGCAAAATCCTCAAATGTGACACTTTTCTCCAGCTAAGAAAGTAAACGATTAAGCGTTTTAAAGGGAAATTGAAAACAAAAACTTCTAGAAATATCAAAAACTACTTTCTCTTCTTTTTGTAAAGCTATAAACATTTGATTTTTACCAAAGGATGGAATTGAAATACATAAATTAAAAACTGTACTAAGAACTCGAATCTTTGCATTTAATGTGAAAATCGGAAATTATACGCAATCGGTCCATTTTGTGTATCCTCTTAAAACAACGACTGGGTCGCACGAACTTGCTCTTATGTAAAGACTAAGAATTTAAAAAATTATTGCTATTAGAGAAAAACTGTTCATAAACATAAAATTTATTTATTTAATGACTAAAGGAACCCATTTAGTAGCTGGAGCTAAGAACAGGATGGCCATGTAATTCAAGCAAATATTAACATATGCAAGAACAAAACAAAGTTATAAGTTATAAGTAAAATAAGCTTTTATATAAAAAAATTTTAAAACATTTTTAAGAAAAAAATGTCGTACGCCAACTTAAAGTTTTTATTACTGTACGAATAAAAAATTAATTTTCAAAAAAAATATTGAGCTCTGTTTCCAAATTTTTCAAAAAAAATATTTTTTTTTAATTTCATTAAAATCCGTTTAGCCGGTAATGAGAAATTCAAACATCGAAAAAATGGTTCTATGGTAGGTACAGTCAGTAGTGTTCCTTGTTTAACGTGGATACCTAGCTATTACGCCTTGACCCCACGGGTGGCCTACCACCATTGGAGCCAGATTTAGTCCTAGCCATTAACCCTTCCGTAGCAAGCTACTTCGGTAACAAAGTTGTGATATGTTGCAGCATATGCACACCTCTTGTTTAAAGTCGAGACCTACCAACGCCTCTTGAATCCAAGAAAAGAATCCTGAATCCCATTCGTTTCCGCATTTGGAGTAAACCACGCCACCACGATCTCCCACTAGGGGGCCGACCTCAAGATAGCCTGAAAAAGAGAACTGACACACCCGAAGATGTGCACTATTGTTCTCAAAATCCCGGGCACTATCACCCGTGGTACCAGTATAAGGCTACCGGTGGAGCCTCGCAACTTCGTCTATTCCTTCCTAGGCGAAAACGGAAAAGAGGCCAAGGCCTAATTCCTACTCAGCTTCGGAAACACGGAATAGAACTAGTCACTTCCAGATAGGTTACTGCAAAACCCTAGGCCTAGCAACCCTAGGATGCACATATTCGAGAAGTAAGTTGAGGGCGGTCAACAAACAACTCATGCACATCCTAGTCTTATTTAGTTCACCTTACGGCAATCAAGGAAAGACCCCCCTGTCTTTAGCCACCAGTTGGTGAGCAAGGAGAGACGCTCCTGTCTTTTGATCCCCTTACGGTTCACACGGGTGACGCCCCGGTCTTTGTTCCGAAGAACTCTGGACGACGGTCCACTTCACGCTATTAACGTAGGACGCCAGGTACAAGTACCCGGAACCCCCAAGTCTCTGACACCTCTTGTCTATTAAACACTCCTCGTCACACGTCCTTGTCTTTTTTGAAGAACTCCAGCTGGTTACGATCAGCCGAAGAACTTCGCCACATCTGATGCATCCAACCAATCATTATCCATGTACTAACCACCGGAACCACCATCAAAATCACTTACCACACGATCGCTTTGGAATTACGCATGGTACACCCTGGAGACATGCCACCAAGCCTCATGTATATAGTAAGCAACCTTCGACAGTATTCCAGCAGCAGCACACTTCAAACAACCAATTAGACACATCGGACACACTCTGACACCTCTTGTACTACTATGACCCACGTCACACCAGGTTAGGTTAGGTTAGGTTAAAGTGGCTGCTGACCGGAAAAGGACAGCACACTTAGACCAATATTTGGTCCGTTGTGATACCACAAGGATTTCAAAAATCCCCCTTACTCGTTAAACCATTTTGAGCTAATAATGAAGCGTTTGAGACAGTGAATGTCGGAATTATTTAGATCACTAGGATCGTTATAGTAGTAGTCTCCCAAGTGGAGTCTACGTCTTTGCGCTAGGGCAGGACAAGAGCATAGAAGGTGGGGAATTGACTCCTCTTCTTCTTCATCCATGCAGCTTCTGCAAAAGTCATTTGCAGGAACTCCAAGACGAGAAGCATGCCTTCCTATTAGGCAGTGCCCAGTAAGGACACCTATAATGGAGCTAATATGCAATCTACCAATAGAAATTAGTTGTTTTGAGCGTTTAGCATCAAACAATGGCCAAATCAGTTTAGTAGACCGGCAAGTTGGGGTGCTGGTCCACCTGTGGTTGGCTTTCTTTATGGTATCTTGCTTTAGCATAAGTTTACAAGTAGCTAGGGGTATACCGATGTTAGATTTGCTATCCAACAAAGGTAATATTGTTCCGTTTTTTGCAAGTTCGTCAGCTTTACAATTTCCTGGAATGTCTCTATGCCCCGGCACCCATGTAAGGTGAATGTTAAACTGTTTTGACATCTCCACCAGAGATGATCGACAATTTTGGGCTGTTTGTGAGTTAATGGAGACAGAGTCCAGTGACTTTAAGGCAGCTTGACTGTCTGAGAAGATACGTATATCGGTTGTCGATATAACGTTTTCTTTTAGCCAAGAGAGGACTTCTTTTATTGCTAAAAGCTCTGCCTGGAACACGCTACAGTGATTGGGAAGACGAAAAGATAGACAAAGATTTAATTTTTCGGAGTATACGCCTCCACCGACCCCGTCATCGGTTTTAGATCCATCTGTATAGAAATGAATTGCTTCGTCTATCAAAAACGACTCATTTTCACACCAGACTTAGTCCCAGACCCCGGATGAGACCTAGGATCCCCAACTGCATGCCCAGTCGAAAATCCACTACCATCAAGATCGAATCAAAAGGTTCTCATTGGTCGCGTATCCCAAAGAGAACCATACCAATTGTACTCAACAAAACGCCCATTTTTATGGTAGGACTTTCGGACCCCTAGTCATCGCAGCAACTAGAGACCCTCCGGTCCTACCAAACACTACCAATCAAGATCAAATACTACGGGATGCATTAAGATTCCGGCTAGGCAGGTCACCAGAATCCTAACCATCCCATATCGTCTCCAACCCTGACTGTCCCTATCTCCCTGACTCCTGGGTTTTCTTAGTTGCCTAATACCTCCTGCTTATGCTCAACAGCAGGAGGATAGACGTAAGCCCCCCCACCTCGACAAGGTGAAACCCGTCGAGGGGGGGGGGGGGGTAGGTACAGTCAGTAATATCTTGATTTAATTTTTTTATTTAATTATAGACCGTAAAAATTTATCATAAGTAAAAAAAAAATAATCAAAATTTTAGGAGCCGTTTCCGAGAAAAATACGACTTTCGAAAACCATTTTTTAACATTTGTATAGTGGGTAATTTTAGGTAAAATAAATTTTTTTCTCACATCTTGTAGATTATATTAAGAACCTTTTATTTATCAAGTTTAAAAAAAATCGGGATTGAGGTTTTCGAAATATTGAGTTTCGAAAAAAAAAATTATTTTTTTTTAAATCCAAAAAAATTTTTTTTGAAACATTTGAATACACAAAAATATTTAAAATTTTAGGGCACTTTAAAGAATTCGGTGGAAAACCAGACTAGCAGGCACTTAATAAATAGGCTGTTTATAAAAAAGATATTTTTGTACCTCCTTCAAAATGTTTTTTAAACACATTTCAAAGAAACTTAAGAAGGTCAATAGGCAAGATCAAGATTACACATGTAAGTTTTCTTGCGTAAGTTGCTTACGTCAGAAACTTCTGGAAAAATTTCTAGTGTAAACGTCTCTGTAAGTGACTGAAAATAAATTTTATTAATTTTTATCATCAAGGTGAGAGAAAAACTTACAAGTGTTAACACGTTTTTTCTCACTTACGAAATTTTTGCAGTGATACATTTTCAACTTACGAGAAGAAAAATTGTGTTTCTTGGTAAACAAATCTCGTTAATTCGTTTGGTTATATATGTACGTTTATGGCTTTTATTATTTTTATGAGCATTGAGGTTTATAAGCAAAATAGTGTTTTGTGGGGTTATACTTGTAGTCTGTTGTAGTTTGTTTTTCAAAGTTTGTTAAAACCATAGCAGTAGCTATACTTGCTTTCGAGAACTTGTTTTCACAATTAACTCGATGATCGCAGTAGTTTCTTCTTAAGTTATTATAAACGGTTTTGTAGATGCTTACGTAAGTAAAACTTACATTTAACTTATACACCATTTCAACACTAAATATTCGTTTTATGGAGACTGAAGAAATAGAATAAAAAATAAAATGCCCGACTGAATCGCACGAACTTACTCTTATGTGAAAGTACCTTGGAATTTAAAAATGGTATTTAATTCAAATAAAACACACAACTGGAAGAATTATTTTCGGTTGGAAATAGCCAGAGTGTGTCTCTTCCTATTCGCTCCCCATTGAAAACTATAACACCCAAATTAATAAAGCAGGTTTAGTAGCAGTTTATCTTTTAATCTTTTAATAATTTCATTCATAAAAGAAATTTTTTCTAACTGATGTTTACTAATAAGAAAAAGTATTGTCTAACTTTTTTTCATATTGTTCTACAGGGTGTCCCGTAATGTGTGTGCCATACTTTGGGATGTGATTCTTGGACATATTCTAAGAAAAAAATTGTTCTACAGTAACGTCTGATTTTCAACTTTGACATTACTTTTTGACGATTTAAAAAAGGCTAACTTTGGTGTACCCTGACCCATGTTAAGGTCAATTTCTCTGTCAGTATTAATGGTAGGGACCTCATTTTGGACTTTTTTTTAGAAGAAATACTAGCCTTTAAGACTACGTTTAAATTGAGCTGATGTATTTTTAGGGTTGCCATAAATTCAATTTTAAATGGTGTTCAATTTTTCTTGCCCGAGCAAAATTTTGACTTTGAGGTCAATTTTTTTCAAAAAATGCGTAATAAACATTAATTTTTCTTATTTTTACCTGATGACCAAAACAATAATACAAAAAAACTCATTAATAACTACATCAAAAAGCCCATACATTTTATGATACTTGGAAAAATCTAAAACAGTTAAAATTGAAAAAAAAAAACGTTTGCCTTAATGTGTAAAGGGTTGGAATTAAACAATACCCGGGTAGAAAATTATCTAGGAAACACTATCGAATAGCGTGGCCCTATCTAGATTGGCCATTATATAGTAAATCCTATGCTGGGCCTAGACAGATGCAAGCCTGGCGGATCTTGACTAATTTATGCTTATCCTGGCTTTATATTGAACCTCGCTAGAACTGCCTATTTATTGGCTTTTCCAGGAGTATCTTAGACTGGGCCTAGATATTTTTAACTTGATGTAGCCTAGATATGAAACTTTTTCTTGGCGATATATTGGCCGTAGATAGTATCGCCTCTTTATTGGCATTGTAACAAATAAACTACAAGGGACCTGGATAGTTTTTACTTGGTGTAGCCTGGATAAGGAATTGTATCTGGGCGTTATATTGGCCTTAGCTAGTGTCGCCTCTTTATAGGCGTTCTCAGATTTTACTTATACTGGGGCAAGATAGTTTTTACTTGATGTATCCTAGATATGAAACTTTTCCTTGGCGATATATTGGCCGTAGATAGTATCGCCTCTTTATTGGCATTGTAACAAATAAACTACAAGGGACCTGGATAGTTTTTACTTGGTGTAGCCTGGATAAGGAATTGTATCTGGGCGTTATATTGGCCTTAGCTAGTCTCGCCTCTTTATAGGCATTCTCAGATGTTACTTATACTGGGGCTATATAGTTTTTACTTGATGTATCCTAGATGTGCCTATACATATGTCTCTATAAAAGGCTATCCATTATCCTTCTATGTGGCGTCTTGGAGTCACCCTGTGACAAAAATTACGAACTGACAGTAGACTTCAGATTGACATCAGAACATTTGAGACGACACGTGCCAAAAAAGCAAAATGGAGTTAATTAATTAAGTGATTTGCAGAAAGAGAAGAACTTTAACCTCCAAATAAACGCTAATTAATTAAATACTCGAAGTATAATTTTATTAATTCTTTTTCTTTTTATTTGAACCACAACATTTTGGCGACGAGCGAAAAATGGCATTAAACGAAACAGCGATGTCGAATGTCAACCATACGTCCTCGCAATCTTTCGGAAGACTTGAGCAGTTTCAACCATCAATGGCCTGGAATAACTACAAAGAACGTATGGAATTTTATTTTGAGGCAAATGGAATCAGTAATGATGTTTCCATGAGAGCCATATTTTTATCATGTGTTGGGGAATCAACATATGAGATAATCCGTTCTTTACTTACACCTCTGTCCCCGAAAGATGTGTCTTTCCAAGAAATCGTAGAGAAGTTGGATAATCATTTTCATCCTAAACCAAATGAAATTGTTCAGAGATTTACGTTCCATCAACGTGTTCAGAAGAGTGGTGAATCAATCGCTGATTTTGTAAAGGATTTAAGAAAATTATCCGAACACTGCGATTTCATGGAGCTAGACAAAATGTTGAGAGATCAGATTGTCTGCGGAGTCGCAGATGAATCACTACAAAAACGCCTGTTTAGTGAGCTCAAGCTAGATTTTAAACGGGCATATGAAATTTCTGTGGCACATGAAGCGGCCCAACGCAACGTACTTAATGTCCGTGGCAACAGTGAAGTTATGGCGATGTCAACGAAGAAGAAGTACCAGCGCCCAGAAAACGTGCGATGTTTTCGATGCGAAGGAAATCATTTTGCTGATAAGTGTGCTTTTAAGGACAAGAACTGTGAGTTCTGCAAAGTTAAAGGCCACACAAGCAAAGCGTGTTTTAAAAAGCGAGCAGCCACTCGTCAACAACAAACTGTTCATGCAGTTGAGGAAAGATCAATCGTAGAGGAGCCAAGAACTCAATTGAATGAACCAACGGGATCGTCAAACTATTTTTATGAATTAAACCACATCCAGACAACAACTTCACGCAAGATTTTAACACAAGTGTCACTAAATGGGGTTATAGAATCATTTGAGGTTGATTCTGGTGCGGCTTGCACTGTGATTTCAGAAGTAACCTGGAAACGTATAAATCATGAAAACAAGTCTTTGATTCCATTGGCCATTACGCTGCAGACCTGGTCCAAGGAGAAGTTGCGGATTCTCGGATCATCTTTGGTGAACATAATATATAATAATAAAAAGTATAAATTGCCTGTTGTTGTCGTTGCAGGTGGTGGGAGGTGTTTGCTCGGTAGAGACTGGTTTCAAGTGTTGGGAATTTCTGTTCAAGGTGTTTACGCGCTAGAGGTGGCAGGGAATGCGGTGAATCTGGAAGGCAAATTTAAAAACGTTTTCAGCGAAGAACTGGGTGCTCATGAAGGCCCACCTGTTTCCTTGGAGATATTGCCAGGATCAACTCCGATTTTTCTTAAGCATCGTCAGTGTCCAATCGCTTGGAAACCGGCAGTTGAAAAAGAGATTAAAAAACTTGTGCAACAAAAAATTTTAGAACCTGTCATGTTTTCCCGCTGGGCCACGCCCATTGTCCCTGTGCCTAAGTCTGACGGTTCTGTAAGAATATGTGGGGATTACCGCAGCACTGTCAATAAGGTAATAAAAACCAATTCTTACCCACTACCAACTTTCTCAGAGGTCATGGCGACAATCTCAGGGGGCAAGTTATTTACTAAGTTGGATTTACAACAGGCCTACCAGCAACTGGTGGTTGATGATGCGTCGGCTGAGTTGTTGACTCTCAATACTCAAAAGGGATTATTTAAGGTACGTAGATTACCTTTTGGTGTTTCTGCTGCTCCAGGCGTATTTCAAAAATTTATGGATAGTCTATTGTTCGGAATTAATGGCGTAAAAGCATATCTCGATGATATTATTGTTTCTGGAAAAGACGAATCAGACCACAATCGAAATTTAGAAGCAGTTTTCGAAAAATTAGCTAAAGCGAATTTGACAGTAAACAAAAATAAGTGTTTATTTGCACAAAAAGAAATCGACTTCCTGGGATTTCATATTAGTGGCGATGGAATTTCCCCTAATAGAGAGAAAGTGAGAGCGATCCAACAAGCCCCTATTCCTGAAAATAAGGAGATGTTACAATCCTTTTTGGGCTTACTCAATTTTTATAACTCGTTTTTACCTCAAAAGTCATCGATTGCCGAAAAATTACATCGATTGCTTGACAAAAATGTGAAATGGAAATGGACCAATGAGCATCAAGTTGTTTTTAATGAGCTAAAGAATTTGCTTGATTCAGACACCATTTTAGTACATTACGACGTTTCTAAAACATTGGTCCTCTCCTGTGACGCTTCACCTTATGGGATTGGCGCTGTTCTGGCCCATCGTGATGAGGAAAATGGAGTAGAGCGACCTATTGCTTTTTCGTCTCGCACTCTTGGAGTCCACGAGCGAAACTACGCTCATATTGACAAAGAGGCATTGGCCATTATTTTTGGAATGAAACATTTCCACCAATATGTCGCGGGACGTGAAATAATTATAACCACTGACCACAAACCATTGCTGGGAATTTTCAATAGACGAAAACAAATACCACAAATGATTTCGCCCCGAATGTTACGTTGGTGCCTTTTATTGTCTTCTTATGACTATAAAATGGAGTATAGACCAGGGTCAAAGAATTCAAATGCTGACTGCATGAGTCGTTTGCCACTACCATCGTCAATCGATGCCTCACTCAAGGGTCCGGCTGATATATTGATGCTAGAAATGCGTAGTAGTCCACCAGTGACGGCGGCTGAAATAGCAAATGAGACTGCAAAAGATCCGGTTATGTCAAGAGTCTTGCGATTACTTTTACATGGTTGGCCAGAAGTCGTTGAGAGTGCAGAAGAAATTATGCCGTACATCCGGAGAAAAACAGAACTTTCTACTCACAAGGGTTGTATCTTGTGGGGTAGTAGAGTAGTTGTACCCCCAAATATCAAAATCAAATTTTAAAACTTCTTCATGGTTATCATCCTGGAATTAACGTAATGAAGGCTTATTCGCGTAGCTATGTGTGGTGGCCCAACCTTGATAAACAAATCGAATTGGAAGTCCAACGCTGTGGCCAATGTCAAATAAATAAAGGATATCCTCCAGCTGCCCCGAGGCAGTTTATTAAACCACCAGAAAATCCGTGGAACACCCTACACATAGATTTTGCTGGACCTTTCCAGGGATACACGTTCCTGGTCATCGTAGACTCTATGTCAAAGTGGTTAGAAGTAAAAATAATCCGCAGCATGTCATCGTCCGAGGTGAAAAATAAGCTCCGTGAGATTTTTGCCACACATGGGCAACCCAGAAGAATCGTTTCAGATAATGGAACGGCTTTCATCTCGGCCGAAATGCAGCAGTTTTATACTTTAAATGGTATCAAGTATAACTCAACAGCTCCTTATCACCCATCTAGTAATGGTCAAGCCGAACGGATGGTCCAATATTTGAAAACGTCGCTCAAAACCATGTCAGAGGGAGACATGCATACCAGATTGCAGCGTGTGCTGTTTAAACAACACGTCACACCTAATACGACAACAAGGAAAACGCCTGCAGAGCTGCTGATGGGAAGAAGGCTTCGTACGGCACTAGACGCCATGCATCCCGATGATGGAACGTCAAATCCGGTGAGTTCGCAATCAATTGGTCAGGTAAGAAGTTTCAAAATTGGAGACGCAGTTTATTTTCGAAATTATTCGAGTGGACCACAGTGGTTGGAGGGCCAAATTATTGAAGTTACTGGTCCCGTCTCCTATGTAGTAAAATCAAGTGATAACAAGATAGGTCGCCGCCACATCGATCAAATTAAACGCCATCTTACCCAAAGCAAGACCGTCGAGATTCCCTTCAGAAGTTCTGACACTGAGGATCGCCAGCGAGAAGATTTGACCAAAGAAACCTTAGCCCTGCCACCGCCAACAATAACAGAAAATTTGGCTACACCTGATTCACAAGAGCCTCGGTTAGAGGAAAACAATTTTAAAACGAATGATGTTATCTCAGCATCAGCCCCCACCACCTCCGCAAACCAAGTTGCTGACAATGTCACTCGATATGGACGAGTGGTAAAAGCTCCTCAACGTTTTGGAATAAACTAAAAGGGGAGGAATGTGGCGTCTTGGAGTCACCCTGTGACAAAAATTACGAACTGACAGTAGACTTCAGATTGACATCAGAACATTTGAGACGACACGTGCCAAAAAAGCAAAATGGAGTTAATTAATTAAGTGATTTGCAGAAAGAGAAGAACTTTAACCTCCAAATAAACGCTAATTAATTAAATACTCGAAGTATAATTTTATTAATTCTTTTTCTTTTTATTTGAACCACAACATTCTAAAAACATAACTTTTTTGTTTTGGTCATAAATCGGTATTTTTCAGATTCTTTAATACGTATTTAAGTCTTTTAAACAGTATAATTAAAAGAGAGTTATTTGACTAGCACTTTGATACACGATATTTTATATATCACAGTGGCGCAATAGGTAGCGCACAAGCACGGCAAGCGAGAGGACTCGGGTTCGAATCTCAGTGGACGTAAATTAAAAAAAAAAAAAAAAAAATTATTTCATTCCAGCAAAAAATCACTTAAAGAGTCGAATATAGGGGGCAAAGAAAAAATGAAAATAAACAACAATAAAAAAAAAAAAAATTTTTTTTTTTGTTTCTAATAATTTTTTAAGAATTGCCGTAGCTCTTGTGGTACTTGTGAAGACCCATCTAGGGCCCATATAGGAACATCTAGCAAGGCCCATTATATACAGAGCATTAACAAATTAGCGAGGGACAAGCTAGATACTGCTCGGTAGGGCCATGATTAAAACTAAGAAAAACTAGCTGGGGCCTTGGAATTATCGAGTCGAAAATTCTACCCGGGTAATTTGTAATCTTTTATTTTATGTACACACAAATACAGTCATAATAAGTGCTCAAAGTGCCTCCTGCGTTTTGAATGCATGCTAGAGCCCGTTTTTGGATTTAATTTTGAATGTTTATTCTCGATAACTCTTGCCTTACTTTTAGCGATCCTTTGGAAATACGTTGTTCTAATTCAGTTAAAGTTGTTATTTCAGATGAGTAAACGATTTCTTTCATTCGTCCCCATACAAAGAAATCCAGTACAGTGAGATCGGGAGATCTTGCTGGCCAGTGAATTAGTCTATTTCTGCCTATTCATCGATCACCGTATTCTTCATCCAGCCAATCTTTCACTTCACGACCATAGTGAGCCGGAGCACCATCTTGTTGGAAATATGATGACGCTAGTTGAACAAGTGGAACATCCTCTAATAGGTCTGGTAGATTATTTTTTAAAAACTCCAGGTAGTTAGTAGAATTAAGTCGGGGTGGTAATTTGAAAGGCCCGATTAATTTATTTCCAATTACACCTGCCCACATATTGACATTAATTCTATGCTGAAATGATCTTTGCCGTCTTAAATGTGGATTTCTCGAAGCCCATGTATGGAGATTATGGAAATTCGTAATACCATCTCTTGTGAATTGAGATTCGTCTGTCCGAAGAATTCTGTTTATAAACTGGTTGTCATCGAAGCTTCTCTCTAGCAACCAGTTACAAAATTCGAATCTCTTTTCAAAATCATCGGGAAGCAGTTCTTGCACAGGTGTGTGGTGATATGGATACATATTTTCTCCATGCAGTATACTGGAAATTCTGCGTTTGGAAACATTAAACTGTAGGGCCAAGCGTCTTATGCTCATGGAAGGATCGATTTCAACAGCTGCCAGTATTCTTTCATCGACCGAAACTCTTATTGTGCTGGCAGCTTCCGCGTTATGTCTTGCAGTTAAAACTGATTCAGTTTCTCGAAGCCTTCGAAAGGTATTTCCAAAAACATTTCGAGAAGGAAGTCATCTGTTAGGATAAAGTTCCTGGTATCTTCGTTGTGCTCTTCTTGAATTTCCATTGCACAACCCATAAACGAATAAAATGCCTGCGTATTCTTCTCTCGTAAATAAAGGCATTTCAAAAAGCGCTCTTACTCAACGAATATAATTGAGAATTATCTCTGTTTAAGTGTAATCTTGACTAAACTTGATAATTTGATGAATGAATTTGGTTTTCTATTCTTTTATACCACTTATTTAGTTAATTTATCCATTAGACATTCATACCCCAAATTTAACTCTTCCTGAGAAGAGGTAAGTTAATTAGGGTATTGACAGCAAGTGAAGTAGGCGTAATTACACTTTTAACCCTTTTCATGAGTGCCCAGTCTTAAAAATTTCCTAAAAACTATCAATTCTTGGAAAACCACTGCAATTTCCAAGTGCTCCAATAAAAGTAGATAAAAACCTAAAATTCGATTTTTTACCTGTTTTAGATTTTCCCAAGTACATATCATAAAATGTATGGGTTTTTGGATGTAGTTATTAATGAGTTTTTTTTTTTATTATTGTTTTGGTCTGCAGGTAAAAATAAGAAAACGTTAAGTTTATTACGCATTTTTTGAAAAAACTTGATCTCAAAGTCAAAATTTTACTCGGGCAAGAAAAATTGAACACCATTTAAAACTGAATATCTGGCAACCCTAAAAATACATCAGCTCAATTTAAACGCAGTCTTAAAGGCTAGTATTTCTTCTAAAAAAAAAGTCCAAAATGAGGTCCCTACCATTAATACTGACAGAGAAATTGACCTTAACATGGGTCAGGATACACCAAAGTTAGCCTTTTTTTAAATCGTCAAAAAGTGATGTCAAAGTTGAAAATCAGACTTCACTGTAGAACAATTTTTTTCTTAGAATATGTCCAAGAATCACATCCCAAAGTATGGCACACGAATAACGGGACACCCTGTATAAAAAAAACATACTTTATCATTTAAGCTCTATAGTTTTCACTCCTTTTGCGATGTTTTCTATTTTTCACAACCCAAAACAAATCACGAATTAGAAATAGAAAATACCTGTAATAAATTAGAAGAAATCATAACATCATAATTAAGGAAATCACTACATTTATAGGAAAATCGGAAAGATTGAATTAAATTTGAAGAAAGGTATATATGTATGTAGTCAACTCCACTGAGTTAGCGCTACTGTTCATTTTAATATTAACGTTGGCGATGCTAAGAACACTATCGGTGTAACACAAGAAAGAGTATTTTATTGAAGCAAAGAAAACGCTCACGACTCTTTAGAAAAAGAATAAGGCCGGAATTTAAATACACATGAGACATGAGCAATCATAAGCCGCATGTAGAAATAAGCCAATTAACAAGCAGAAAACCATAATAACTTGCAAATGCTGCATTCGGCTAACATTTAAAAAAATATTTGTTTTGCCAATGTGGTACGATCATCCTTTGCGATATTATGTAGGTACTATAGGGCAAAATCGAACTCGAGATTTTGATCAAAGTTGACATTACGATGATAGCGAAGACGAATAAAGTGGGTCCTTCAGTTCAGTCTGTCCTTCTGTATGTCTGTACCTCGATCTACAGCCTCCACTGGAGCTATTTTCTTCAGAGTCGGTATTTAAAGCGGCAAATACACACGACAATTGTGTGCATACCGGTGTCGGTGTACGGAAATGTGTCCCGTCTGTGGGCTGGTGCGCACACATATACTGTACTGCCGTACTGCAAACATAGCCGAAGTACTGCTTTTTTTTTCTCGTCAACTTTTCCATACAAAATCTTCAAACCGTTATTTAACAGCCCGATTCTGGCGTTGTGAGGTCTCACAAGTCACAAGCTCTTGTGAGGTTGATTTCTTGTGAGGTTGTTGTGATCGATAACATTTTTGGTATTCTGAGACAATCCTCATAAGAAACCTCACAACAAATTCACCACAGTAAACTGAATCTCAACACATCAACAGCTGATTCAAAAATAAAGATAAAAACAATTATCAAATTCACGAAGAATTCAAGAAACAAATAAAATAATGGAAGGTAATTTTGTAAATATTTTTAAAGAAAAAAAGACGATTTATAAATAAATATTGATTAAATATTTTAGTAGGAGATTGTCAGTTTTCCAAGCGAACAACCCATGAGCAACTTGAGCACTTCCTTGGATTCATAAGAAAACATCCGGATCTCATGACCAACAAGAATGACCCAACAAACCCACAGTGTATAAAAGAACTGTGGGCAGAACTGGCTGCAGAGCTGAATTCTTTTTACTGTCCGACGAGAACTGGCGCAAGGTGGAAAGAGGTAATAAAATGCACCATTCTTTAATTTTTATATTTTTAAATTTCTTACCCAACTTTTCTGAAACCCCTAAAATCCTTTTATATTAATAATGCATTTTGTTTGTATCCTAGTCCTTAACACATTGGAAGCACAAGCTAAAGTCAAAAGCTAGGAGAGTCAAGGTGCAAGCACAAACAACTGGTGGTGGTCCTCATTCCAGCACCAAGTTGAATAAATTGGAGGAGAGGGCTCTTGAAGCACTTGGATCAATTGCAGTTGATGGACTGCCTGATTTGCCAACATTAGGCTTAGACAACTGTGGCAACGATAATTTTTCAGCACATCCATTGCAGGCTCATACAAAAATATTTTCATGTTTTATTTAAATCTAAAATAATTATTTTTAATAATTACATACATTCAGGAAGATGAAACAAAGACAGAGTACTTGGAATCTGAGTCGTTGATTGACTATCTCAAGTCAGCCCAGGAAGCTTCGAACCAAACGAAAATAGTTCCACCAAGCCCACCTGTTGAAATCTTTCCAGAATTTGCTGTACCTCTTTGCGAAAAAAACACGAAAGGCAACAAGAACAGCCAAACAGTTTTGGACCAAATGTTTAATTTATTTAAAGAAAAGGACAAGAGGGAAATCATTCAGCACAGGGAAAATTTGGCAGTCCAAAAGGCTTTATAGACCGAGAGCCCACAGCAATTTTTGGGTGTGATTGATAACAAAAAATAATTAGCATAATTAGTTAGGCCTTTAGTAGTTATTTACAAATGTGAACGTCTTGCATACTCTAGTGGGCGCAATAGTGCATTATAGTGCATCAAGTATGCAGTTCTTTCCTTATTCTAAAAAATTGGGAAAAAAAATTTGCCATAACTTCAAAATGAACAGCTAAGTGCCCTGATTGCAAATATCGAGGTCCATGACGTTTTGAAGGTGACCTTCTTAGTGCAAGAAGTTGCCTATTCTTATCGCGTCTGGCAGGCAGAAGGCTGTCTGTAAAACGTCTTGGACCTCGATATTTTCAATCAGGGGGCTTAACTCTACATTTTGGCAAAGTTGTTATCACAATTATTTGGATTTGGAAAGAACTGCATACTTAATGCACTATAATGCACTATTGCGCCCACTAGAGTATGCAAGGCTTTCACATTTGTAAATAACTATAAAAGAAAAGGCCTATCTAATTAAGGGGGTGGCCGTGGCGCGATGGATGTGTGCTCGCCTGTGAACCTCATGATCACAGGTTCGATCCCTGCCGTCGTCTATGTCATTTTAATTCCATTAAAAACCTTCTAAACTTGTCATCACTGGGTTGCTGGTTTACTCATTACATGTTGTTCAGGCATAACACTAAGAACATGTAATTGAGTTATACTAGTATGCCCAACAAGGATGAACACGAATAAAATAATGTGAATTATAAGCGACTAATAAGACACGGCATTCTCCGCTTTAGTTCAGCCGCCATCCCTGGAGATAAAATATCTGAGACAACAACCTTCAGTCTCAGAACATCGTGCCACACATCTTTCCTATCCTTCTTTCTCTTCTTAACTTCACGCCCGCGCTGTGTTGAAACATTTAAAGGGTAATCTAATCCCTTGAGCGCGGGTAGATTATAAAAAAAAAAAAAAAAAAAAAAAAGCTAATTATTTTTTGTTATCAATCACACCCAAAAATTGCTGTGGGCTCTTACAGCCTTATTTATTATTTCGTTTTAGCACCGGAGTAAAGTTACTTCGAATTTACAACGACTCTAATCCTGAAAAGCTTATTTACAATGAAAATGCACGAGTAATAATAGCGGTGGAATAAGCTAATACTGGTGGATAGGAGGTTTAGAGCCGTTTTAGTATTAGTGAAAAATAATAAATAAGGCTGTTAGTCTATTAGCAGAGACTATAAAATCACTTGGAACAGTTGTCCAGAGTCTTGCTGATTCTATAGCTCAGCATAATAATAAGAGCACGGTGGATGGAAGCGACAGTGATGCTGATTTGTAGCTTTATAGTTCTCACGTTCAGTTGAGGTCTTAAGTTGACTTGTTTTGTAATGTTGGCTGTGAAATATCAATAAGTTTGCAATAAATATTTATTTATTTAATGATCTTTCATTTTAATTTATACTAACTTACTCAGCCGTGTTCTGAGAATATTAAAATATTTTTATAATGTTCCTCAATAATATTAAGGGCGGTATTCACCGAAGGCTCATAAATGGCTCTTAAGTTTAAGAGGCTCATAAATTATGGAAATTATTTGTGCTATTTACCAACCTCTCATACGTGGATTGAAAGGTGGCTCTCCCTAGATCACGAATATGCAATTTTTAATCCTCTAAGATGCCTAGTTTAGCCAGAAATCACGTTTGAACATGTCAACTTTGGGGGGTCTACGAGGCTCCGTTTAGTCGAAAATTGCATTTAAAAATAAAAATTCGTTTTTCGTTTCATGCGATACGTGGATTGAAAGCTGGCACTCCCTAGATCACGAATATGCAGTTTTTAACTCGCTAGGATGCCTAGTTTAGCTAGAAATCACGTTTGAACATGTCAACTTTGGGGGTCTACGAGGCTCCGTTTAGTCGCAAATCGCATTTAAAGATAAACATTTGTTTTTCGTTAAATGCGATACGTGGATTGAAAGGTGGCACTCCGTAGATCACGAATATGCAGTTTTTAACTCGCTAGGATGCCTAGTGTAGCCAGAAATCACGTTTAAAAGTACATTGGATGGCAAATTTTTGTCAAGAAATATTTTTGAAAAAAAAATTTATGAAAAATTAAAATTTCTTAAAAAAAATTATTGAAAAAAAAAATGTATTGGAAAAAAGTTTTTTGAAAAAATATTTTTGATAAAATGTCCAAAAATATTTTTGGCAAAAGTTCAAAAATATTTTGGTCAAATGTCCAAAAATAATTGGCCAAACCATTGAAATTCATCTTATCTCTTTAAATATGGAGGAGGTTTCATTTTCGGATGCAATTTCTGCAATAAGATGCACCAGAACTAATTCTATTTCCATTTTGTTGGATAATGTGTAATGTGAATAAAATGTCTAGTCTTTTTTTCATAATATATATGAAACGTCAAATTAATTTGTGAGTTGTGATCTACTCTGAAGGACATCACAATATCGATAGTTCTTGTGAGGCCCACAAGTTGTGAGTGTGCTGTTAGAATACCAAAACCTCACAAAATTATATTTACCTCACCTTGTGAGGTTGTTGTGACTTGTGAGGTATCAGTGAGGTTGGCCAGAATCGGGCTGTAAATGTACTCATAAGCTATACTCTACGAACATGCCCAAAAATTAAATCAAAAGCGACAAGCCATTAGCCATACACTGCTTTTAAACGAAGCAATATTACCTTGCGATTTTTAAGCCCGTTGGAGAGAGACGTGTGTGGTGGCGGGGTTACACAAAGCGGAAGATGACTCCAAAAGAGAAACTAAGATTAAAAATCGCTTTCGTGTAAAAGCAGTATTACGGATCCATTTATGCTATTCTCTTCTCACTCCGTTTGTTTTTGTTTCTGTTTCTGTCGTCATATAAACCGTTTTTACATTTCTTGAATAAACTCTTTGAATGAAACACGTGCCATTCATGTATACGTATACGTAGTTTTTAGTACTTTAATTAAAAATTCAACTTCAATAATTCTTTTTTTTAAGTTTTGATATGCAATGTTTCTTGAACTTTTTGAACGCTTCTGTGTAAAAAATTTCATTAAAATTCGATATGATAGACCACAATAAGAAAGTAAAAAAAATGGCTCCACTGTAGGTACTGCCAGTAATGACTTAATTTAAATCTTTTTTTATTAAACTGTAGATCGTACAGACATTTTTTTATCAAAATTCTAAGGGCTGTTTTCGAAAAACATTTTTTCAACATTTCTATGGACACCGTTATTTTAAGATAAAATAATTTTTCTTTCTGCATTTAGTTTCAAAAAAATCGAGTATGTGGCTTACGAAATATTGAGCTTTAGCATACATTTTAATGATGATCATCTTCTGTTAAGTATTAAAGATGTCTAAATTGGGCCTAAGGCAGAACTCTTGATAAAAGCAGAAAATATGTCTAATACACGAATTGTTGAAATAAAATCGATTTGCTTAAACTATTATAAAACTATTTGCCAGGCTATAAAAAAGATTCGATTTTAACGATAAAACGCTAATTGTAATACAAAACCTAAGCCCAAGAAATTTAGTTCAGAGTTTAGTAGAACTCATCTCCTTATTTCAAAACCTTGTGCTAAACATTAGCATTGAGGATCTGGAATTTGATTGGAGGGCTCTACAGAACTCTACAGATTTGTCTAGAGAACTTTAACTAGAATGATTCTGGTGTGATGTATTTTGAGCCAGAAATGGTTTGGGAGAAGATCGTTTCCCTAATATAACAAAATGTTTATAGGATCCTTACTTACTTTGCCACACAGTAGTGCTACTTGTGAGCGAGTTTTTTCAAACGTAAATTTGATAAAAACAAAAACTAGAAATTCTGTGACTACCGTAAGCGGTATCCTTTCAGCCAAATCGTTGTTGGACAGGTACCAGAAACCAGACATATGAATGGAAACCATCTTCAAATTTATTAAAACGATACAAGAAGACTTGAATTTTTAAAAGGTGATATGTATATTAATAATTTATGAAAAAAAGTTTCATTTTATTGCCGTACTGCTGTGTACTGCTTTTTTACTTGCGATATAGGTACTATAGGGCAAGTTCTGCATTTGAAAAAAAAATCGAACTCGAGATTTTGATCAAAGTTGACATTACGATGATAGCGAAGACGAAAAAAGTGGGTCCGGTAATTCCGTCTGTCTGTCTGTGTGTCTGTATGTCTGTATGTCTGTACCTCGAACTAGAACCTAAACTACTGGAGGTATTTTCTTCAAACTCGGTACTTAAGGGTCTTCGGTGATTCCCTAGAGGGGAAATTGAAATTTTTTTTTAGCTCCAAAACTAACGGTACCCCCCATACACCCGTATTGCAAAATCTTATTTATCTCGAAAACGGCTCTAACGATTTTGATAAAAAAAATTAAGTGTGACACAGACTATGGGCCTTGTGAATAAAAAAAAAGCTAAAGCTAAAACTTGGATTTTTAAGTAAAAGCTTGATTTTTAGTGAATAAAAATAAGCTTAAGCTAGCTAGTTAAAGATGTTTTCTAGTAATAGCTATTTTAAAATAGCCAAAGCTAAATTCATTTAGCTTTAGCTTGTTTTCCTAGCTTAAGCTTCAATTTGTGTGAATAAAAATAGCTTAAACTAGAATATTATAGTTAAAGCTACAAAAATTTCAAGATTTTTTCGACCTGTCTAGAAAGCTTTGACTAGGTCTTATTTTCAGTATTAACTTGTGCGAGTTGTTAATTAAACATAAGGGAAATCTCAAAAAATAGGACTGTGAACCAATAGACCCAGAAACTGACATACGAAATGTTAAAAACATTTTTTAGCCGAAACCAATACTTGCCCTGTAGAACAGATAACAAATTGAGGCAAAAAACTTTCCTTTCGGTCATACATGTAACAGTTTTAGCTAAAGCTACCTAGTCGAAACCTGTGAATAAAAAAACGAACAGTTTAAATTACGAAGCTTAAGCTAGAATTTTCTAGCATAAGCTATTTAGCGTTATCATTTTTTTATTCACATAAAACAAAGCTTAAGCTAGAACTGTCTAGCTTTAGCTGCTAGTAAAAGCTATGACTAGTTGGCTTTAGCTTCCTCCAAAAAAAGCTTTAACTTTTTTTTTATTCACAAGGCCCTATATTTCGGTCAAAATAAAAATTTGGGGGGAAATGTTATTAGGGGTACCTGTCATAGAACCGTTTTTTTGATTTTCGAATTTCTCACCAACGGCTCTAACGATTTTAACCAAAATTTTTATGCAGGAGCTGCTTTGCATTTTAAAAAATATAAACTAAAATTCTTTTCGAACAAATAGTTTTTGGATTTTTAAAAAAATAATACTATTTTTTTTTTGAAAATTCAATATCTTGAAAACCAATACAGGATTAAATTTTTAAATTACGTTTTAAAATTTATGTTATTAAATACTAACAATTTGCATAATAATTTTTGTATAAAAATTTTAAGAAAAATTTAGTATCTACACAAAAACATGTATCAGTGTGTCTGTATGTTTGTACCTCTCACTACAGCCTAAACCACTGAACCTATTTCTTTCAATCTCGGTAGTTAAGGGTCTTCGGTGATTCCCTAAAGGGGAAATTGAAATTTTTTTTTAGCAATTTTATGCATTTGAACATTATTATCTCATTAAATCCATGTTTTATTTTATAAAATGTATCTTAAATTCCAAAGTACTTTTACATAAGAGCAAGTTCGTGCGATCCAGTCGTGCATTTTATTTCTCTTGAAGTACTGCTTTCTCAAAGAATGAAACGACAGTCCTGGTTCGACACCGTGTGGGTAAAATCAAAAGTTTTTGATTTTTGGTGTCGGTGTCTCGATCGGTGTGATGTGTATGGCGATGTGCGCGCACATTTGCTATATTCAGTATTCACTATCACTATTTACTATTCAGTTGCAGCCGAATCGTTGTGCAGTAAAGCACGTCGAAAAATTTACTTGCGACTTATAGGTTCTATAAGATAAGTTATGCATTCGGAAAAAAAATCGAACTCGAAATTTTGACAATACGATAATAGCGAAGATTAAAAAAGTGGGTCTCGGGGGAGAGTACGATAACTTGGCCGCCAAGATTTGATAACAGGTTTTTGTAGGGGGGTCAAAAACAATTACTTTTTACTATGGGAGGGGGGGTCTATCTCCTCCCGTTTAGGAGGTAGGGGCACTTTTAGAAAAGATGGTTTAAATTGAAAAAAAAAATATTAAAAAACAACGGCAACACCGACAATAAAGTGCTATACTGCGTTTGAAAGCCAGAAGATTGTTCTAAGATTTTGAATTACTCATTATTATCGATGTCATTAACGCGCCAACCTCATCGTCTAATAGACGAGCGACGTCCATATCACTTATGGTTAGATCTCTCCAGTGTCCAGTATGAGATCTCTTGCACAACTAAAGAGTGCACGATTCGGTGTGCCGTGTGTGGTGGAATGCACACAAGTGTCGTGTGTAAATTGTGAAATTAAATTTTTTCTTTACATAGAAAACTAACGGTACCCCCACACTGAAAACAAAATCTGGGTATATATGATAGAAATGTAGGTTGATTTGTCGAAATAACAAAAATATTTTGTGAAAATGACAAAATTTCATAGAATTTACAAAATTAATTTGTCATATTAACAATTCTTTTGTTGTATCAACAAATTTTTTTGTTAATGTTACAAATTTGTTTTTTTATTTTTCACTATCGGATTTACAAAATTATTTTGGTTACTTTCAATTTTAAAATGTTTCTTGTTTCAAAATAGCTTTTTTTGTCCACACAAATTGTTTTTTCGTCCCTGCGATCTCACATGGAATCAAACTCTGAGGGCGTATTGTCAATACGCAAATTTTGTTTAATTCAGTTAATCTTACATCGATTTTTTGACAAAAACCAAATGTGAACTATATCATACACAAAAGATTGGTCATGATCAAAAAAATATTCGCAGAGTTTTTTTCTTTTCCTTACAAAATAGTTTTATCTATGTGATAATTTTATTTTATCAATATTACAAAATAACAAAAATGTTTTCATTTTTTGTTAAATTGACAAAAAAATTAACAAAAACATTTGTGATATTGACAAACATTTACAAAACAGATTTTTTGTAGAATCAACAAACAGAAATCTCTGTTTTATTTTGGTTTATTAACAAGTAAGTTGGTTTGTTAAACTGACAATATTATTTGTAGTGCATATTTTGCTAAACTGGCAAAAAATAATTCAGTCTAGTTCAGTTTATTCCAATTCGTTAAAAAACGTGAAAAATATTTGTACTTATGCTTATTAACTAACTAAATTTTTCTAAGCTATTAAAGAACAAAGTTTTTAGTTTAATGCATTTCAGATCATCATTGAAAGATTCTATACAAAAGCTTAATTTATTAAATATTGAAATCAATTGATTGAGGGGTCTATTTGCACCATGGTTTGATCTACTAAATATATGGCATAATTGTTGCTGTAGTCTTATACTTGTACGAATAAATCTGAAATTTAACTGACAGAACTAATGGGGATGATATTGACCCATTAATAATTCCAACAATAAAACGAAATTGCAAATACTTTCTATGATTAGTGAGTGAAGGAAGGTTTATTAAAGCGAGTCTTTGAGAATAAGGAGGAAGTGTATTTGCTTGTGACCACGGAAGAAAACGAAGGCAGAAACGCGAAAATCTTCTCTAAATTGCTTCAAGTCTTGTTATATGAATGGAGTAGTAGGGTGACCATACTACACAACTATATTCAAGTATAGGTCTTACAAATGAAACAAAGAGAAGCTTAAGAACATAAGGGTCATGGAAATCGCGACCGAATCTCTTTATGAATCCTAGGACCCTGTTAGCTTTTTTAACTATGTAGTTTAACTTAGGATCAAGAATAACTCCTAAGTCAGAGAAAAACGAAGACTTTACTTAAAGGATATACATCAAACGTACTCGTATAATTAAAAACAAAAGGAACATTTTGGCTTGTAAAACTTATGGCTTTACACTTGTGAACATTTAAAAAAAGACGATTTTTATTTCACCATTCCCTAAATATTAACAAGTCTTCTTGCAAAAGTAAACAGTCAGAAGTATATTTAATACTTTTGAAAAGCTTAATGTCATCAGCATAAATAAGGACGGGCGAATTTTTTATGAACGAAACCAAGTCATTTATAAATAAAATGAATAAAATTGGACTTAAATGGCTACCCTGAGGGACGCCAGAGTTGACAACAAATTTATTGGAATACTCATTAGGAAATACAACACTGTAAATTCTATTTTTTAAATCCGATGAGATCTAATTTAAGAAATTGTTGTTAAAACCATGTTTTGACATAATTTGTCGAAGGTTTTACTAAAATCGGTAAATATACAGTCGACTTTTTTTTTCAAAAACATCTAAGCAAAAGGACGTGAAATTGAATAAATTAGTAACGGTAGATCTTTTTTTGACGAAGCCATGCTGAGTATCACATACAATTGAAGTACAGTGAAAGGAAAGAACATTACATACAATAGACTCAACTGTTTCGGTATCACAGATAATTTAGCTATAGGTCGGTATAAAATTTTAAGGTTTTCTTTTCGCGGACATTGATCATTGTAATATTTTAGACTTTTTCGGAAACTTACCGCATCTTACAGTCTAATCCCGTGACCACGAAGAGTGTAATTTCTTCGAAACGTCGGGAAGATGAAATAAATAAATATTTTTAATAAATAACGCGGTAAGTTTCCGAAAAAGTCTAAAATATTGCTATAGGTCGGTAGTTCATTATTTTATTTTTAGGGCCTTTTTTTAGCACAAGTATAATGAATGCACTTTTCCAGATATTAGGAAAAAGGGAACTTTTAAAGACTTATTAAAGAGAACACATAACGGATATGACAAATAAGCAACACATTTTTTTAATATAGAGGATGGTACACCATCAGGGCCTGGATCGGAGAACTAATCCAATTTCATGATACTCTGTGTAACAATATCTTCGTTTATTTCAAAATTAATTGAATTTAAGTGAGAGAAATTTACTACAGAAGAAGAAGAATACGAACTGTTGGCTTGGTTTGTATCTTTGAAACCTTATTTGAAGAAGTCTGCAAACATGTTTGCGATAACTTTAGGCTCATGATTACTAGACGATGAATTTGACATACAGTTTGGGTAGCCATTAGTTTTTCTTTTACAATTTACAAATTTTCAGAAGCTATCTGGATTCGATTTAAGATTACATTCAATTTTAGAAATATAATTTTCATATAGAGAATTAGAATAACCAGTAAAAAGTTGTCTTAGAATTAAAAAAGTTTCACAATCTTCATCAGCTCTTGTCCTATTATATTTTACCCAGGCTTTGTTTTTTTAAGTTTTTAAGATATTAATCACACCATGGTGGTACATTGGAATTACTACGAGCTCTTTTAAAAGGAATTGTTTTGTAAAAGCAGTTAAAGAGTGTATAATATAAAAAGTTACACATTTCATTAATATTGCAATTAATAAATAATTGATTCCAGTCAATGGTACATAACAAATTAAAAAGTTCATCAAAATTACACTTACCAAAATTAAATTCAAGTTTGTTAATAGTGATAATTATAATATTATATATGGAGAAGATATGTTTAAGTTAAGCGCAATATCTAATGCGGTATGATGTCGATCTTCGTCTATTACGAGTAGCTTAACAGCGGAGGCAATTACTGCAGTTTCGGCGCTCACAGTATCGGAGAAGAATACTAAATCCAGCGTTCTTTATAAACGATTATTTACTCCGTTGAACTGGCTCAATCCACAGAATCCACTCAATACCATAAATTAATAAATGCTCAATAGGACTGGTCGCATTAACCGAAACGTAGAAGTTATCGTCATTAATTTTATCCCAATCCAGGTTTGGTAGGTTAAAGTTACCTACGATCAAAATTTCATCTTCATGTTCCAATAGGACATAGATACTTTCTATGCAGTCAATCAGTTTTTCATAAACGTCGTTATTAGAACTCGGAGGAATGTAGAATTATCATATATCTTATATCATGCAGAATTATAAAAAAATTTGTGAAATCAACAAAATCATTCTTTCGTATTGACAAAATTTAATCAAAATGATAAACTTGTTTTGTTGAAGGTCAGAAAAAACGTTTTTATTAATATTACCTAGGAAATTATTTTCAGTGCATACACTCGTAATGCATAATCTTATTTATCTCGAAAACGGCTCTAACGATTTTGATAAAATAAATTAGGTGTGCTAATATGGACAACAACTACATTTTGGTCAAAAAACATTTTCGGAAAAAATGTTATTTACCGTATCTGTCATAGAACGTTTTTTTTTATATTTTCGACTTTCTCATTAACGGCTCTAACGATTTAAACAAAATTTTTTCTTAAGTTTTAAATAATATTGTATATAAGAATATTTGTAAAAATATTTTTTGGGTTTTTGAAAAAAAAATCCAATTTTTTTTAATCAATATCTTCAAAACGTGTGAACGATTATTTTTTTAAATTGTTTCATAAAATCTATACTACTAAATACTTAAAATTGACATCACAAATTTGTATCTCGAAAAATGTTAAAGAAATGTTTTAGGTATATAAAAAATTACTTTGATAATAAAATGATTTTTGAGCTTTGTTTGCATAAATTCATACTTTTCTGGAAATCCGTCGACAATTTATGCATTTGATCATTTTTATCTCAATAAATCCATGTTTTATACAGGGTGTCCGGTAATTCGTGAGTCATACTTTGGGATGTGATTTTTGGTCATATTCTAAGAAAAATTGTTCGACAGTAAATTCTGATTTTCAAATTTGTCATCACTTTTTGACGATTTAAAAAAAGGCTAACTTTGGTGTACCCTAACCCATGTTAAGGTCAATTTCTCTGTCAGTAAAAACGGTAAGGATCTCATTTTGGATTTGTTTTTTAGTAGAAATACTAACCTTTAAAACTACGTTTAAATTGAGCTGATATGGTGTTAGGCTTGCCAGATATTGAATTGTGGTTTTCCAAGAATTGATACTCGTAGTTTTTAGGTAATTTTTAAGACTGTGTAGTTATGAAAAGGGTTAAAAGTTTACTTATGCCTACTTGACTTTCTGTCAAAACCCTATAATTACCTTACCTCTTCTCAGGGAGAGTTAAATTTGAAATATGAATGTTTAATGGGTAAATTAAATAAATAAGTGGTACAAACGAATAGAAAAACAAATTCATTCATCAGATTATCAAGTTAAGTCACGATTACAGTTGGATAAGAGCGCTTTCTGAAATGCCTTTATTTACGAGAGAAGAATACGCAGACATTTTATTCGTTTATGGGTTGTGTAATAGAAATTCAAGAAGAGCACAACGAAGATACCAGGAACTTTATCATAACAGACGACTTACTTCTCGAACTGTTTTTGGAAATACCTTTTGAAGGCTTCGAGAAACTGGATCAGTTTCAACTACAAGACCTTACGCGGGAGCTGCAAGCACAAGAAGAGTTTCGGTCGATGAAAAAATACTGGCAGCTGTTGAAATCGATCCTTCCATTACCATAAGACGCTTGGCTATAGTTTAATGTTTCCAAACACAGAATTTCCAGTATACTGCATGGAGAAAATATGTATCCATATCACCACACACCTGTGCAAGAACTGCTTCCCGATGATTTTGAAAAGAGATTCGAATTTTGTAACTGGTTGCTAGAGAGAAGCTTCGATGACAACCAGTTTATAAACAGAATTCTTTGGACAGACGAATCTCAATTCACAAGAGATGGTATTACGAATTTCCATAATCTCCATACATGGGCTTCGAGAAATCCACATTTAAGACGGCAAAGATCATTTCAGCACAGATTCAGTGTCAATATGTGGGCAGGTGTAATTGGAAATAAATTAATTGGGCATTTCAAATTACCAACCCGACTTAATTCTACTAACTTTCTGGAGTTTTTGCAAAATAATCTACCAGATTTATTAGAGGACGTTCCACTGATTCAACTAGCTTCATCATATTTCCAACAAGATGGTGCTTCGGCCCACTATGGTCATGAAGTTAAGGATTGGCTGGATGAAGAATACGGTGATCGATGGATAGGCAGAAATGGACCAATTCACTGGCCTGCAAGATCGCTGGATCTCACTGTACTGGATTTTTTTTTTGTATGAGGACGAATGAAAAAAATCGTTTACTCGTCTGAAATAAAAACTTTAACTGAATTAGAGCAACGTATTTCCGAAGGATCACTAAAAGTAAGGCAAGAGTTGTCGAGAATAAACATTCAAAATGAAATCCAAAAACGGGCTCTAGCATGCATACAAAACGCACTGTATGACTGTATTTGTGTGTACATAAAATACAACATTACATAAAACTACACAAACTATTGTTTTATTCAAACCCTTTACACCTCAGGACAAAAAAACATTTTTTTTTTAATTTTACCTGTTTTAGATGTTCCCAAGTATCATAAAATGTATGGGTTTTTGGATGTAGTTATTAATGAGTTTTTTTTATTATTGTTTTGGTCATCAGGTAAAAATAAGAAAACTTTATGTTTTTTACGCATTTTTTGAAAAAAATTAACCTCAAATTCAAAATTTTGCTCGGGCAAGAAAAACTGAACACCATTTAAAATTGAATATCTGGCATTCCTAAGAACATACATATCAGCTCAATTAAAACGTAGTCTTAAAAGTTAGTATTTCTACTAAAAAAAAGTCCAAAATCAGGTCCCTACCATTAGTACTGACAGAGAAATTGACCTAAACATGGGTCAGGGTATACTAAAGGTAGCCTTTTTTTAAATCGTCAAAAAGTGATGTCGAAGTTGAAAATCAACTTTACTGTAGGACAATTTTTTTCTAAGAATATGACCAAGAATCACATCCCAAAGTATGGCACACGAATTACCGGACACCCTGTATAGATAAAATTATTTTAAATTCCAAAGTACTTTTACATAAGAGCAAGTTCGTGCGATGCAGTCGTGCATTTTATTTATATTGATGGTACAAAAAACATTCAATAAGACACTATTTATTTATTTCCCTTATTTAATTTAAAGTTATGTACAGTAAAAACTTGATTTACGCAACTAATAGAAATTAAGGCAGTTGCAATAACCGAGGTTGCAGCACTTACAGGGCTATATTTTTTTAAATAAAAAATTATAATTGTAATGGCTAATTTTTTTAGAGATAACGAAAATGTTATAAAAAAAAACATTATTGAAATCAAACAAATCTTTTTTGTTGGTTTGATGTTGATTTTAATGAACAGATGCATAAACACAGAAAGTTACACTAATCGATGTAACATTTTTGAAAAGTAGCACTTATAGTCAAGAAGTGCTGTGAGTTTAATGTTGCGAAAATCAGGGAGTTCCGCAAATCGAGGGTTGCGTGAACCGAGTTCGTACTGTATTTATTAGAGATTTTAAGAAATTGGGGTACACATTTTTATAAATAAAGTTGTAGGTACGTGGAAAGAAAGAAATATGGTCATCAATAAAACAACAACAGACTTTTTTAAATCACTGTTTTCTACAACCGACAATGCAGCAACTGATAACAACATTTTAGACTTTTTCAAAGAAGTCTTTACCCAAATACTGAAAAAAAACTTTATATTGCTATAACAAAGACACAACAGATAAAAACGCAATGAAAACAAAGCATAATAATATGTTTCATACAAAAAGAAGGCAAAGAAGATAATATAAACAACTACGACCAATCACCTTAATATCGACATTGTATAAACTTTTTTCTAGGGTTATACCTGTTATCGGCAACTAACTGATCTATCTCTTATGTATTCAGAATATCTTTTGACAGTGCTGAGCATTTTAACACCGCTCGCCAAGTTAAAAATGGATAAATTCGTTCGAGAATCTAAGATACAAAAAGGAATACGAGATGAAGATCCTACATCTCCGCTCGCTACTATTCTCATCTCAGCGTCACACAGTGCGGCCGATGGCATCTTTTTGCGGCCAAAAGTCCAAAATAAAAGTTTTGAGTTAGGGGTTTTTTGTCATCAGGCTGTCTAAAGGAGACCCCTAGGAGACGAAAAATGTTCGTAGTAGAATATCTTAGCCTGAATGTGGCTGCTAAGTTAACGTAGTCACGCGTCGTTAAGATATGCTAATGGACACTTCCATTAAAACACGTGTAAAAGTTTTTTCTTTCAAGCAAATCTATTGCAATAAAATGGATTCAACAGCTGCAGGTGCGTAAAATAAGTTCAAGAATTTTTGAATAAAAATTCCTAAATAGTACATTCTTAGACAGCGATATGTCAACACTATTTATTTACTTAAAAAAAAAAAATAAAAATATATTTATTTGAGTGAAAACTTTTTTTCTTGCTGTTTCTTGTTCTCAAATCTATTTGAGATAGTTGATAAAAGTATTGTGTACCAAATAAAATAAAATTCAGCTGCCCGTAGCTGCCCGTTGGGTTTTTTTGTGCATTAAGGTACTAGTACGGTGTAGAACGCCAAACAACGCACGATTTTTGGGAATTTTTTTCGCGGAAACTTTATTAGATAATACCATAACATACTTTTTTTTAAATAATGAATACATGCGTCAAGAATAGAAATTTGTTGAAATTTTTGAATTTTGGCCGAATTATAGAGGGCGCAAACGTCGACTCATCAAAAAATACATTGTTCCATTGCGGCCAGTTAATCTCAGGATTGGCTGGACTGAAACAAAAAAAAAAACAAATTGGGTTATTTTAAGAAATGTTTTTTACGAGACAATTTACCAAAATTTGTTTTAAAAGTAAAAAAAAAAAAAAACAAAAAATGTCATGCTTTCAAAAAATTAAAAAATTATTTTTTTTTTAAATTTGTTTGGCCATTTTTGGGTCGCCATTTTTTTCGTTCATAACTTTTTGGTCAAATTATGGTAAACTATCTTAGAAAACACAAAAACAATCAAGTTGCAATAAGTTTTTTGAAAATCGATTTAGTAGATCCGGAGATTAACTGTCCGCAATGGGACAATGTGTTTTTTGAAGAGTCAACGTTGGCGCCCTCTATAATTCGGCCACAATTAGAAAATTAAGACAAAAAAAAATTTCCTTGTACTTTCGACGCATGTATTTATTTATTTATGTTATTATCTAATAAAGTTTCTGATAAAAAAAATTCCCAAAAATCGTGCGTTGTTTGGCGTTCTAGACCGTAATAGTACCTTAATTTACAACAATATCCCTGGTATTGTATGCCTACGTTAGTTTACAAACTTTTAATTCATGGCCCCGAAATAATAAAATATTCAGTGTTACCTAGTATCTGTCAATTGTCGGAAGATGCACAAGAAGCATGTAATAATTTTTTTTTAAATCTATCAAGCTAATTTCGCAAGAAACCATTATCGTCAAAAGACAATGGAGGATGTTTTTAAAAGATTCCTTATCGCATCCGATCCATTCATATCTAGTTGTCGGCAGGGCCGCCACTACCATATGTGCAAAATGTGCGGCGCACAAGGGCGCCAACGTCTAGGGGCGGAAAATTAAGAGATCGATCTAACTCAACATATATAGCATGCTCCAAAAGTTTTCCTTAAGTTATTGGAACCTGTTTACATTTGACCGTTCACTATGTAATATACCCACACACAATCTACTACCAATCTTTATTCATATTTTGTTTCTGACTGTCGCACCTCACAACAAATAACCTCTTCGATTGCAGTCGTAGTCTAAGGGCCATTTGCTGATACGAAACTTAAATATTTATGTTCAACTTAAGCGCTTATGTTCTACTTTTTCCTCTACGTAAACTGTCACATAAGAGTTTATGTGGAACATAAGTACTTATGTTCCGTATCAGCAAATGGGCCTAAACTGCTTAACGCCATGTCGCCATAGATTGACACTTGGGAAATAGCTTTCCACGCAACCTACATCTCAGACCTATAAACTCGAAAAGTATATTGATTTTTTTTTTAATTTACAGTCCATGTATTTCCCATAAAATAAAACGAAAACAGTGTCTCGAAAACATTAATTTTACTATTTACTCGTATTTTTGTATAAATGGGTATCAATATTCTGATTGCAATGATATAGCTAAATATCTTAAATCTAAGTTGGTAACTTTAGAACGAAATTAATAGAAGATGATTTAAAACATTGTAAACAAAAATATAAACAAACCACCTTTACAACGAAAAAAAAACAGCGACAGGGTCTTAGGTAAAAGGAAAAAAAAGTTTTATGTCTAAATATTTATGTTTGTTTTTAAATAAGGATTTACCAATAGTTTTTAATTAATTTTAGAATTGAATTGATAAATAACTTAAATGTCAACAGATTGAAAAAAAATCAGTGTAACCCAGAAATTTAACGTTTCACTGTTCGTTCGAATTTGAGCTTTCAATTGACATTCAGAGTTCAGACTCTATTTATATCAAAATATACTCGTAGTTCGCACACAAATCACAAAATGTCAAATTCCGTCAAAGGATACCTAAGATGCGGAAGTAAATGATTAAAACCCATTTGCTGATACGGAACATAAACACTTATGTTCCACATAAACTCTTATGTAGTATAGAACATAAGCGCTTAGGTTGAACATAAATATTTAAGTTTCGTTTCAGCAAATGACCCTAAGTGTCTTAAAAAGAGAGGTGAAAACAAAAACTTTTGAAAGTATCAAAAACTACTTTGTCTTCTTTCTGTCAAGCTATAAACTATTGATTTTTACCAAAGGATTGATTTGACATACATAAATTAAAAACTGTGCTAGGAAATCTTTGCATTTTATATGAAATGTTTTTGTTGAAGAAAATTATTCGCAATCGCCAAATTTTGTGTTTCCTCTTAAAATAAAATAAAATTATTATAGAACGTAAAAATTTATCATAAGAAAAAAAAATTATCAAGATCCTCGGTCCGTTTTCGAGAAAAGTACGATTTTCACCATTTTTTAACATTATTTGTAGAATAGGTATCGTTATTATTAGGTAATACATTTTTTCTCTTTATATTAAGAAACTTTTATTTATCAAGTTTTTAAAAAATCTACCAAATCCAAACTAATTTTTTTTTTTGAAAATTTTGAAAAAAAAAAGAAAAAAAAAAAACGTGTGGGGGCAAAATTTCGAGACCCACTTTTTTTCGTCTTCGCTATCACCGTAATGTCAACTTTGATCAAAAGCTCGAGTTCGATTTTTTTACGAATGCATAACTTGCCTTATACAAATATACATAGTACCTATAAGTCTCAAGTAAAAAGAGTAAATAATCTTAAGTGGATGCAAATATTGTATATGCTATAACAGAAACTCTCAAACTCATTTACAGGAGAGACCCCCCAAATCCTATAGTCTGACCACCTTCGTTTTATAGGAATTTGATGTATGTAGATTGGAACGCGACAACAACAATGCACGTTTGCTTAAATTTTTCAACTCCGAAATGGAGAATAAATAAAACTTCCACTTATTCAACGTATATACCCCCGCCACCCAAGATATGGGGCGGCAATCTAAGGTTCTTGCACAAGGGCGCACGAACAACCAGCGGCGGCACTGGTTGTCGGGAATTACCTCTAAGACCACTTAAATCTTTGTGTAAGCACTGTATCAATTTTTTAGCACCTCCACCTATAAATAATCGAACAGAAGATGAACAACAATCATTTGACAGCTCTTCCGCTTATGAAACAGATACAGATGTAGATGATTGTGACTGTTACGAGATGGGCAATGAAACATTTTTCATGTAAATATCGGATTAACTTATTTACCTATTGTTTGCTCATATTGCATTTTGTATTTCTAAATTTATGATTTATAAATTACTGTGTTCGATTTCAATAAAAATATATAAATAATGTTTTTCCATTTTGTTTGTTATATAATATTGCCATATAGCATTCCACCATTTTGAATTTGTTCATTTTTAATAAATTTTCGAGTACATGCGCTAATAATATCTAAACAAAATTTTTTAACCAACTATCAAAGTTTCATTTTTAAGTTTTTTCGTATGAAATGACGCCATATTAGGTCGGCCATTTTGAATTTGCTGATTCTGATAACAGATTCGTAATCAGCGACCCCAAAAACCCTTATATACCAATTTGTGCATCATTCTCTACGTTTTTCGACTTTTGGCAGCAAAAAGGGGCCATCGGCCGCACTGTGCGTCAGGCCGTCAGCAGTACTGTAAGAGTTCTTTCGAAAAAGAAAAACTATACTCTGTTCAATTTATATTTGCAGTACAGGGAAGATATGATATTTGCCTTTCAGTCTGACGATTATGGATTTCAATAAGCTATCTTTAATTTAAAGCTCTTACAGGATTGCCGTAGGAGCATTAAAAATTGCCTCAAATCTCAGAAAAATATTTGCTACCAAAAGCTCGAAAATAAGCTTTTTGCAGAAAAGAAAATTCTCTAGTTAAAGTGTTGTGTTACTTCATACCAATTTGTTTTAATTGAAATAAAATAAAATGAGTTTCAAAAAAAAAAAAAAAAAAAAAAAAAAAAAAAAAAAACAAGCATAATCTAGCTAACACAAAATTTAAATTTTTTTTCGAAAAAATGTTTTTTATTTAACTGAGGAAATAGTCGACATTTCATTTTGAAAATTAATAAATAATACATAAATGTTTTCCTTTTATTGTTTTATAAGACTTTCTTCACTTGGTCAGGAAATACGGTTACCTCAATGAATTAATTTGAAAAATGTAAAAAATAAAGAGTAACATTTACAAAATAATCTATAAAACAATACAACGTAATTTTGCGAAAGTGTGTAATTTAAAACGATTTCACATATAAATATACTCTATGAAAGAAAAGCAGAAGTGGTGAATAACGTCGCATGTTGCACATAAGTGCAGTTCTTATGAGACAAAAGACGTTTTCTACACTTTTTTATTTTTGTGGTACCAAAGTACAAGATAATTGGTTCCTTCAAACACCCCACACATACTTACACATATGTCTTTGTTGCTTCTTGTTGCTGGCGACACCAAAATTACAAGCTACAAGGTTAAGATACTTAATTGTAAGCTATCCTAAGTTTTTAAATCATGAATATCTTGGCTCCCGTTTGTCGTAATGGACTAATTTTTTTTTTAATTTGAAGAAAATTAGCAGGACTATAAGACAAAAATCCAAAACTGAAAACTATTTACCGTAAAATACAGTTTTTTTCTCAATAATTATGAAAAAAAGATATTAAAAACAAGAAAAAAAACGTGGAAACCAACGGTAACTTTTTATGTTTTTGCTCAAACATATTAAATTAAATGCAAGTTCATAGAAAATATTGTTATTAGCAATAAAGTTTTTTATTTTCACTTTGCGACATACTGGGGCTGAGATATTAATTAAAACATAAAATCATAAAATGCGTGAGTGCGCTGACTTACCTATGTTCAATAATTTATTACTCGGCTTTCGTTCATCGTAGAGTGTTGATTTTTTTTTTAAATTGTAGGGAATTACAAGAACTTTAATAATAAAAAATAAAAATTTCATCGTTAAATGAGCTTTTTTCTTAATAATCACGAAAAAGTGATTTTTAAACAACAAAAAATTTGTTTAACTTACTATAACTTTTTTTAATTTGTTTAAACAAATGTTTTTTTTTTAGAACATAATAGATAATATTATTAGAAATAAATAAATGTTTAATTTTTGTTTGTACGAGATAGTGGAGCCGAGATAATCGCAAATGACGCAAATGACACAAAATACATTTTTACCAATAACTTTGGTAAAAAAAGTTGTCATGTGGTGCAAATTTAGTTTTAAGCTTTTCTCATAAGCACCTATCGATCCATGAAAAAAAAATTGACCATGCCTTTGCGCGCAAGGTCAGGCCCTTTTTCATGACGCTTTGACTGGACTAAATAACCGATTTCGGTTTTAACCGGCCGGTTTTTCCCATCCCTACTCCTTTCACCCATGGAGCAGATAGGTCCTGGTGGGCTGTACGTGAGCTCAAGGAAGATTACACAAACAATTTTAATGTGACTCAGTGATTCTCTTTCTTATTTCAGTGGCAATTTTTTAAGTTAAGGTGCCGTGCAAACAGCAGCAGGCACCAGTGTTTCTGAAAAAAGCTCTTCTATAAGGCCTGTGCCCTGTACTGCAAATATAAATTGAACAGAGTATAACAGCGCAAAGAGATTGGGAATTAAGATATGGGGAGAGAAATTTAGCAATCTCTCGCAGATCCTGCTGATTACATATATACACATTTGGGACAGCGGACAGCGCACATGCATTTTGCATCAAGATGTTAAAGAGAGAGAATGATTTTGATAAAGAGAGAAAGAGATAGGCTGAAAAATAAAAAATCTGCACGAAACTCACAGGTCACAGCGCAGTGATGCAAGAAATATTCTTAAAAAAAATTAAAAATTAATTTTCTTGCATCAGAAAGTATTTTATTTTCTGTGTGTAGCCACGTAGTGTGCTGTGAGGCATTGTGCGCAGTCCTCAATGAGATAGAATAAATGGTAAACGAACTTTCAACGGAATGTTAAAAAAATGGGCTCAGATTAAACTTAAACCACAGATAATTATATACAGATGTCTTACCTCCATACAAAATTCTGTCATCGAAAATTTTCTCGAGCAGACAAAAGCTTTCTTAAGAAGGTTTCATAAGAAGAAGAGAATTTTATAGTCATTCTGAATTAAAAAGAGAACAATATAATATTCTCTCTTTTGTTTAAGAACTTTTTTTTATTATGCGCGAGAAAGATAATACTGGCAGACAATGCGGCTACCTTTGTTCATGTGGAATAGATGTATGTACATAGGTAGGTATCTACCAAAAAAAGCAAATTCTTACTGTGGTATCCTATTTTTTTTAGAAAAAAGGCAAAAGGTAAGGCATTAGGTAGATAGAACATATTCTATTAATATCTCGATCATTTGTATTATATTAATTTATTTTTTTTTTTAAATACCTTACACCTGTTCGTCATGTTGATATTGTTTGTTTGTGTGTGTGTGTTCATCCATGGAGTAGCCGCATGTATAGGTCGGTATTCTATGAAGAATGTGCATTTGTTTTTCTATAAGTTTGACAATAAAGAGCCCACACCGCGCACGGGTGAATGAATTTCAATTTTTGTACAGAACATTTTTATGAAGTTTCCTAAAGTGTAATTCCGCAGTTAAGAGTGTTTAATTTTTTTTATAAAATCTACATGGACTTTCTTAGAACTAATAATATTATTACTAATTCATTTTTGCTGAAATAAAAAAAAAAAACACCATATTTATGTATTTTGCAAATAGTCAGGATCTTTGTTTTGTCACGAGTGAGATAAATAAAAGACATTTAAAACTTGCTCTAAATCAATTTTAGAATGGGAGTCGACTCTAAATATTGTATATAAAAAGAGAACCGACTTTTTGTTAATTTTAAGGGACATAAACCATACTTTAACGTTAAAGAGCTCGTCTAACTTTAACAGCAGCAAATAATACCTATAGCTAGTTTATCTTTTAAAAGTGAACTTTGTCCATATTGACAATGGTTATTTCATACCAAAACAAATCATAGTAAAAATGTTTACTGATGTTTTATTATATAATTTAAAAGATATGCTTTGTAAATAGACTCAATTACTGAATATTAGAAATTTGAAACAGTCGTACAAAAGTGTTTTACGATCAGCAAATCTGTAGATACAATAGTAGATACATTATGTTATGTACCTATGCATGCCAAGACGAGTATAGCCAAATGAATTTGCACCTTGGAAAAACAAAATTGAATTTGAATGCTGTTAATTAGCTATATATATTATATATACTTCATTTCATCTAAAATAATGTAAATAACTTATAAGCAATCAAAATCTGTACGGAGCTATTAGATATATAAAGTTTACTTTTTCCGACCAAAAATGATTTGCTTTATTTGGCTTTTTATTTTTTTTTTATTTGTGTTGTTGGTTTTAGGTTATGTATCTTTCAAATTAAGGGTTGTTCAACGTAAATTCGCTTAACTTCTGTTGTAAGACCCACATTAGTTAGAATGTCTAAAGTGTTTAAAATTATGAAAGAGTTAGACAAAGCCTCCAAGCTAAGCGACTGCGTTAAGTAAAGCTGGTTTTACTGTTTAAAATTTTACGCCATAATTTCTAAACAATATATTTTTACTGCGAGAAATTGACAAATTCTCCAAGAGTATCTCTTGTCATGGAAAGTGCTGCTCACTAGCCGTTCGGAATCGGCAGAAAATTATAGGTCCCCTCTGTTCCTGATAACACGCGCACAGGAATGGTTGAGAGTTGTAAGTCACTAGGTCCTGGTTCACTCCGAGCTGTTGCACCACCAAATTTATATTTAATTATATTTTTACTGCGAATTCATTTCACAAAACGTTAATAGCTTCTATTAAAAGAACAAATAAAAAAATAAATAAAAATAATTATTGTCTTCATACAAATTTCTAAGCAAGGAAAGAGTTTTCTAAAGATAAAATAAAATAACACAGGAAGGTTTTAATGTTATTATAAAGTGTTAATTATACCTACACTCTTATTTAAAGATATCGAAATTTAATGTATCGTATTTAAACAGAAAAATCGCGGCATTTGTCTAACACATAAATCTTGATATTAAAGAAAATACATAATTTGACTTTAGACTTTATAAATACATATGTATGTACATACATACATACAGATGAATCTAAGTAGGTTGTAATTAAAACTCATCATTGAAAATTTAGACTTATATTTTTGTATTCACTTTTAAAACACCATCATCAATTATTATGTGTCAAAATTAAAATTAATCTTTTTTTTATGAACTATTTTATAGCGAAATAAGAAATTTTAAATTCTCGGATTAGCCGCGTTATATACCGGGACCACGCTCAGTGAAATTTGTAGAGAAACGTTCGGGGTGGTTACAGTATTGCATATTGCACTCGCTAAATATCTTTTATATACGCGGCTAATCCGAAAATTTAAAATAAGAATTACATACCATTAACCATTTAAATATAATAATTGATTTTATGTGGAAGGTTGGTTAAAATAATTTCTGGGCCAGAAGAAATGATTGTACAAATAAAATTTAAAAAATGAATGATAGCACCAAAATAATGATTGATTGTGCTTTTCAGAAATTACAATTTTCAAAGACGCGTTTTATAGATATCTTTAAATTAGCCCTAGACAAAATACTTATGTATATATATTTTTTTTGTTTGATTTTTTCATTCGGCTGAATTTCACATATTAGTCGAATACGACTAGTAATTAAAAGTATTTTTTCTTAATTAAGTAGGTGGTATACGAAATTGGAGGTGGTATACGAGATTGGAATAAGAACCTGATTCTATTAAACAAACATTAAGGATAGACAGGTTTTTCAATTATTATTATTTTTCAATTTTCTTATTTCATATACCTTCGTTGATTGAAGTTTCTTTTTATTTTAAAAACCACCTGATGGAATTGTTAGCTCAAAGGTAATCGAATTTATCTTCAACAATGAAAAAGTAAAAAAAATACACCAAAAGCTTACAAACTGGCACATATGTGTATACAGATTTTCAAAAAAATGAATGTCGGAATGGCGGTTAAGACAATAAATGGATCGGTTGCTATTAGAAGAGAATTATTTCAGCTTTTACACAAATTTTCACAACATTAGGTTGAATACCTATGCAAGCCCAACAGAAAACTGTATTAATAAATAGTTTATATGATTCATTAATAGGAAACAAACGTTCACACGTGATGATAGAAACATAGGAGCAACATTTTAAACATCATATTATTAAGGGTTTAGCATTTTATTAGTTAGCAATTTGTTAAACTTTTAGTAATTTACTAGCTCTTCGAAATTTTTAAACTTTTTTTTTCGTTTTACTAACTAGTAATAGACTAATTCCCTTTTATTAAAAACGGTGGATCTTAAAACATTTAAATCATGACAGTTCGTTAAAATTAACAAACCAAACTAAACTTAATCTGGGGACCGGGCCTAATAGTTTTAAATATCGGAAACTCAAAAGTCAAAAGGACAACCTTAAATTTATTTTGTTAAATGTTTATTTTTGACAACTTTTTTGCGAAATGTTTTTTTATTATTTCGCCACTTTGGATTGGACCATTTCAGTCTTCTTCCAAAAAAGTGTAATTTAAATATTAGGTACTTGAAATTCTGGTGCAATCTGAAGCCAACGGCTTGTAGTTCGATCTTGGATCTTTAAGTTTTTCGATTAAAAACTGATCTGCTATCTTGTCAAACCTACATATGTCTGGAGTAAAATTCTCCATAAAGCTGGGTCCTCAATCATATACATAATATGATATATCAAAATATTCGTCTTCCGAAAACATTTTATATTATTTTATTTACTTTTAAAAACAATTAACTCACGAATCGAAATAAAAAAAAAAAACAAAATAAAACACAATTTAACTCTTCCAAATAAAATTGCCAAGAGATTTTTTTTGAGGAAAATGACAGATTTTATATTAATTTAGTAAATTACTAAAAGTTAAAGTAACCAGTTTGTTATATTAACTTAAGTAAAATGTTTAGAGGTAGTAACATGATGAAATCGTTTAAAGTTAGCGAAATCCTCTTTTTAACCTAGTAACTTACTAAAATGTCTTAAATGCTTAAGATTTTGCATTAATATATTTAAACAAAAAATAATATTTCTCAAATTGGTTTGACAATAAGAATGAATGCCGTACACACAAACTTGATACAGTCAACTTCTTGATAATTGTTTTTCTCTCAGAAATTTGTAAATGGACTTATGTACTTATGACAAAAAACCTTAATATAAAAACAAGAAGCTACTAGTGAATGCATGAAAAATTAAACAGTATGAAAAACTAAAAATGGATTGTAAAAATAATAAATGTAAAATGGGATGAAGAGTGGGTGAACTAAGCAAATACCTACGCAATTTACAATTTAAATGCTTCAGACATTTCATATGGAACAGGCTAAGAGCAGAAAATACCTAGATATTCAAAAAATACTCATTTTTTCTTCAATAATAAAACTATCATTATTTTTTCACTTACAAACAAAAAATAGAAAACAGAAAACCCGTTCTTATGTACCTTCGTATGTACTACGATTATTTATGCTGAAATGAAATGATTTTGAAAATCGTAGTAGGTAGATATTTACCTATAAATTGTTTCGTTTGACAATTCGTAACATTTATAAATTAACTTCTGCTACAAAGGTATGTTTGTATCTAATTGATAACTGGAAAATTGTCACCTTTTAATAAAAATGAATTCCTGGACATATGTTTTTAAAAAATTGTATGTACTACCTATATGGGCTTATCTGTGCAAATTTTAACTTTTGCCATGCGTCGAAATATATAGACATTATTATTAAATATTCAGGTTTTGGAACTTATAATATTATATATATCATTGAGTTTTAACTATTCAATTTATAAAATGAACCATCGATATAGTGCGAAAGTGTTTGAAATCGAAAAAATCATCGAATATTGAGACTTTTGGCTGCGTGCGTGGATAATTAACGTTTTGTATTATTGCAAAAATAATGTTTAACATAAGATTAATTAGTACAATTTTTGTTTTTTCAGATAAATGAAGGTCAAAATTAATTGAAATCATTCATTTTGAGTGCGTGCCTTCCTTATAAATAGTCCTATATGATATAAATTTTAGAAAAAAACTGCCATGCGTGATTTTTCGTAAATCTTTAATTCTCACAAATTTTCGTGTCTATTTTTTTTAACATTGATCATTGGGCATTTTTTTATGGTCTGCATCATTATTTAAGCTATCTAGAGTAAAAAGAACTTTGGCTTCAATGCGTGCTTCATTATGTACAAATTTTATGAAGTTAACAAAACGAACGTAAAAAACGTAACTGTTTCAAAAAAGGCACATTTTTTACTAGCACACTAAAGCATTGTTTGATTTTACCCTTACAATGAGCGTAATTTAAACTGTAGCAACTATAAAAAAAAATGGTAAAAGTGTTAAACAAATAAGTTTGAAAACAGAAGCTGTGAAGATTAAAAATAAAAACCAAATCAATTAACTCGGTGCTTAAAATAAATTATTTTAAATTCATTTTTCTATACTTTATACCTTTATACTCTTCAACAAACAATACATATGAGTTATTTTGAAGTTTTTTATTTATTCGTGGTCTATAATTGAAGAAAAACTCAAATTTACATGCGTGCCTTAAATTTGGTTTTTTGTTTTTTTCAAACTCAAGAAGTTAAAATTTACAGGGATAAGCCCATATACGTCTGTGTATGTAAGTGTTACAATGTGTATTCTCGTACCTACACTTATTTTTCTGGTTGCGTTTTTTCATGAAAACATACAACCTATCATACCCATAAACACTTCGAAAATTATGGAAAATGATAATTTTATTTGTATAAAATAAATACCTAACCCGTAAAAAAATCTGTATCCACAATTTCTTAGGGTTTTATTTTCTTCTTCTTTGTCGCCCTATTTCAAATTGAAGTTTTAATTTAATTACTTTTTTTCAGATTGTTTTTATTTTTATCAAACCCAAAAAAGTCAACCACGCTATTCTCGCCATCATCAAATGAAACCAACCTTCCTGCCTGCAGGTGTCATCATAACCTCATGAACCTGAATGCAAAATACTAGGACTAGGAGTAACAAACAATATTGTATCTGTTTTTGGCTCTGATAGACAAAATTGAGCAACGAAATTAGAATAACTTGTATGGGAATTGCAAAGAACAAATAGGTATACCTACCTAAAAAAGATAGAGAATAATATTATTTCACAAATCCATCCAAAGGCTTTGACATACCTACATAAGTTCCTAATTTGCTTCTAAATGCAACAAAATATCTAAATAAGTGTCCCTTTTATGAACAAAATTGCCTTAGATTTCCAGATAAACACAAAATATCTTGCTAAGATTCCTCTATGAATAATGTAGGTATCTTGTGTTCTTGTGTCCATAACAAATCTATTTAAAAAAAAGGGTCTGGCGGTATTGAAAAAAAAAAACGAAGAATACAGACACAGAGTTGAACACGCAAGAGCAACAGGCGAAATAGATTTTATTCGTAAATTCAGAGAGCACACATTTTAAAGAGAAAAAGCACTTCTCACATAATCTTAAAATAATAAATTGAAAACAGCTTTCTTAAAAGCTCTTTCAAATGAAGATTTTCATTTTCATATGTCAGTTTTTTCTATGGGCATGCGACATCTGTATATAATTATCTGTGCTTAAACAGAGCCAGTCATGACCAGAAGCGTTAAATGATCCTAAATAATTCAAAAATAACTTGTACAATGACGCAAAAAACAGAGATCTATAATACTCGTAGCAATGGGTGTGGTTTATGCCAGAATGACTTAATTTGACAACAATATTATTATATTTTAAACTTTTAATGTATTAATGTATTAATCAAAAAGAATCAAACAATTCAGTATTTTAAAATATTTATGTAAATGTATGTTATTATAGAACATGAATGAAGGTCGCACTTTATAATTTGCTTAAAAGCCCTGTTTGAGTAAGTACAAAAAATAGCAAAAATTTAAAATGTATGTTTGTAAATTCCAGAGAAAATTGCTCCAAATGACGCGACGTTTATATTTCCAGAAACTCGTATTTTTGGATAAAACGCGTAAGGATTGGTCCTGTGATTTCTTTTAGTTTTAATACACTGTTAGAACTCCGATTACTTAATAGTGTTGAATTATCTCACATATTTTTGAGAATATGTACATGATATATGTAAATAGAAGAATTTTTTTTTTTTGAATTTTTTTTTTATTTGGTGTTGTCACTAGGGATAATAAATCAATTAGAGTTGAAAGTGTATCAATATTTATATATACATTATTAATGGAAATTACGTAATGACGAAAAGAAAAACCATAGGTACCATTGTTATTTTTTTTTAATCAACTTATTATTTCTCCGAAAACAAGATTATTATTTTAATTCTAAATGAATTTTGAAGGCGGGAAGTGGAACGATTTTTGTGCACAAAAGCAAAAGTTACTAAAAGATTTAAAGAACCTCACATCTCAAGAAAAAAGTTATTTTCAAAAAAAAAATAATGATTTGGCAGGATAGCCTCAAATGGTTAACTTATTATTTTGTAGGTAATTCTTTTATTGGAAATTATAAATTTTAATCTGTTATTTTAAAGAAAAAAGAACATGGAAAAGAAATAAATACTTATAAACGTGAGGTGAAGAATAGAATAAATATTTTATTCCCATCCTAAAACCAAATAGATTACAAAAGCATAATAATATATAATCTGATTAATAATAAGTTCAAAAATAAATATTCTAACAAATTAATTTTAAGCAGAATTATGAGTATCACAAAGTATCACTGTAATTGTGTTCTCGTTATAACAAAATCGATGTTTACTTTTTTATGTAGACCGGTGTTGTTGAAAGTCATTGTTGGTATCGTTATTATCCCCCCCCCCCCCCCCCACTCCACAACCGAAGGATCTGATGAAGAAGTACTCTAGGAGACCGTTTCTGGTCCGGTTTGGCGAAGGTGAGGTGAAGTTTTATAATAACTTACTCAATGAGAAGAAAATTTATTGAAAAGATTATATTGGGATAATTAGTTTTGAAAAAAAGAAGATACTCGTACTTTCAGAAGTTGTTATAAATTTTGTTAGAAAAAGTACTTTGGGGTGCAACATGACTAGATGGTGCATTTCTGAGTTCAGATTTATAGTCAAGTTTTCTGTTCAAAACTATATGTATAGTACATAATTAATATTGAAGTTTAACGTTACCTGTACATCAGGATGTCTTGATAATAAGTAAACAGCGAATGATATTCCTGATGCAGTTGTGTCGTGTCCCTAATAAAATAAAAATATAATTATAAAATAACTGTTGTTATGATTGTTTCAAATATTTTTTTGTAAATACCTCAAACATAAAAGTTGAAACTTCTTCATATAATTCCTGTGTAGATAAATGCTGTCCATTTATTTTTGATGAAAGGAGTGTATCAAGAAATGCTTGTCTTCGTCGAATACTCGGGTTCCCAACATTTCTATTCTGTTCAATATCATTTTCAAGAGCTTCGCAACGTTTTGATATAACCTGTAGTCATTAAATACTTAATATTATATACTTTTAATTGAGAAAATATGAGGGGATTTAAAAATATATTAAGGGTTTTTAAATTGGGGCGGCCATGTTGTTTTGGTGAAATCGGTCAAATGTGTTGTTTACTATTCAGTTACTGATACCAAATGAAAGTGTAGAGGGTAGAGCAGAAGCCGAAGCAGTCGAATAATCGCCGTACAAGATCCAACTGACCCAGGAGCTCAAAGTTCATAACCATAAACAATGCCGTTTGTTCGCTGCTGATTGGGCTTTCGAGCATTCGAAAGAGAACGCTAATTTTGGGCGAAAAATCGTCTATCTTAACCGACGAAGCACATTTTTTGATGAATAGCTGAGTTAACAAGCCAAATTGCCATATATGATACGTACGACACCAACTCATGCGAGGTTCACAAAGTGGCTATACATATACATCCTCAAAAAGCTATCGTTTGGTGTGGATTTCGGGCCACTGTGCTTCGCGGCGGCGCGCGGCGTCATTCGTCCGTACTTTTTCGAAAACAACGTTGGTGAGGCGGTCACTGTCAATGGCGGGACTTATGTTTTTTATTCCGGGAAAGAGTTTTTTTAAAAAGAATATTCTTTAAAATAAAAATTATTATTAAAATTTATTTATTTATTATCAGAAAGAAGGTTACGTGGCAGAATTCAACAATGAACTCTCATAGAAATCTTCCAAGATAAGTACATCAAATAAGTAAAAAGTGTTTGGTAAGCAAAATGACTTACCTAATTCAAACGAGTGTATTGTTACATTGTCTGCTCCGTGGAGGCAGTGCCGGATTAGCCACGAAGCAAGAGTAGCAAATGCTACGGGCCCCGCGCATTTGGGGGCCCCGCGCACCAACCTTTTCTGACCATAAAAAAGTATTATTTACATATTAGATTTAGTCACAATTACTAAAAAGAAAATATTTGCATCAAAATGATCAAATAAAATTTTATTTTTCTATCTGCTGGTCTTACCAAAAATCATGTTTCGCACCGCACCAAACGCAAATTGGACAACGGTATGAAATTCAGGTATTTATTGTCACCATTGATAACGTACTCACTGCTTTAGGTAAACGTATATGAACAGTTATCATAAAATTGCTGGCATTTTCGGAATATTCCGAGAGCTAAAATCTCTTCCTGATTCAAAATAGCTTTTTTGGCCTTTAGTCCACAAAAACTGGCGTTTCGTCCGGGTTATCGCACATGGACTCATCGGTTGGCTGTGAGGACCTTGTCAATACGCAATTTTTATTGAATTCAGTTCATCTTACATCGATTTTTTGACAAAAATCCAATGTGAACTATATCCAACCAAGATTAAAATTATAATCATTAACGTTGGAATATTTTGCCCGTGGCCGAGCATTAATTGAAGGTTTTTATAATAGAAATTCTATATAATAGTGAAATAAATCAGCCTAGTAGAAGACTATTAATGGATTTGTTGAATTTGTTGAAAATAGCAAAATATTTCAACGTTAATGATTACAATTTTAATCTTGGTTGGATATAGTTCACATTGGATTTTTGTCAAAAAATCAATGTAAGATGAACTGAATTCAATAAAAATTGCGTATTGACACGGTCCTCATAGCCAACTAATTAGTCCATGTGCGATCACCCGGACGAAACGCCAATTTTTGTGGACTAAAAGCCATAAAAGCTATTTTGAATCAATAATTCAACAAGTCCATTAATAGTGCTAAGTCTTCAACTTGGCTGATTTATTTCAGTAGTATAAAGAATTTGTATTATAAAAACCTTCATATAAAATCTCTTCCACCAGAAGAAATTGAAAATCTGCAACCATAGTAAGTGCTTACGCAGATGATTTGGAGGACAGTCTGGGCAACGAGTTAGTGCAATTCGCTTCAATGCTCAATTCTGATGTGGTTGGTATTATTGACAGCAGGAATCATGAGGCTCTGGAAATGCAGGTTTACAAGCTGTTGATAAATAATTCTTTACAATCTTGTTTCCCGAACGTTGAAATTGCTTTGCGCATTTATTTGTCTCTCATGATCACCAACTGCAGTGGTGAACGATCTTTCTCAACATTAAAACGTGTTAAAAATGAATTGAGGACGTCTTAATCTCCTCACTTAAATGAATATTGAACATGATTTACTCCGAGAAGTCGATATCAACAGCATTATTTATAAATTTTCCCAAATTAAATCAAGAAAAGTTTGTTTGTAACAGTTTTGTTTTATTTAATACCATAAACTTCATAAGTCGCCTAACCTAAAACAGTCTAAGGGCCCCTTGATAGAATTTGCTACAGGCCCCGCGCTGGCTTAATCCGGCACTGCGTGGAGGAATGTGCAAACTGCAACATTTTTGTGGGAACAGTTATTAAAGATTATAAGTATACATATTTAATCAAAGATATCCGTTAACCAGATATCTATGATTCCAGGAGGACGGCACTACGCGCCGCACATCGAACGCCACGTTTGACATTCTGCATGAACAATTTGAGGGTAAGTTTATCTTTTGCATAGGTGACATGATTTGGCCACCAAGATTATGCGATTTAACACCGCTTCACTTTTTCTTGTGGAGTTTTCTGACGTCGCATCCGTCATATGTACCCAGTTAATATTCGAAACATGTTTTGACAACTATACAAGAAAACTCAAGTGAGTTTTATGAGTATGTGTGGGAATCCAGAGCGTAGGGTGTATGTAGTTACTCATTAAGCTTCTTCCTTGATAAAAAAAAAAAAACACTATTTGACAAAATATGGATCACTTTTATAAAAATATGAGGTTATTAGCAATAGTATCCTAAGCCTTGATTTAAGATCCGGTTGCAACGGAAACGTGTCTTAATTGTATGTAATTTATGAGTATATTGATAATTTTAAGCGCTAAATTTTGTATTTCTCATGCCTAATTATTTTTTAGTGATCAACCTGAATGAATAAGAACCTGCCCGGATGTTAACAATAATATTAAAATATTAGATATTAGCATAACTTTAGTATTTGTTTCTAAATATAAGTACACCATACACCTGTAATGCATAATCTCATTTATCTCGAAAACGGCTCTAACGATTTTGATAAAAAAATTAGGTGTAGTATAATAGAAATAGACTACATTTTAGTAAAAAAAAAAGTATGAGTGCCAGGACTCACGGTTAAGATGTGTAAACATCAACGTTCGTCCGAGTGCCGAACTTTTGTTATCGAACGTACCCAATAAACATACAATGCAATCGTACTAGTTTGTGACTTTAGATATATACCCCTCACACACGCCACATCGGTCAACCTAATCGACAAAGTACTTCGCATTTGTATGGGCATTTATGTTACACAAAATAGCCTTATTCTAGGCGCGCACATTCAATTTTTAGTTTCGCAGCTGCTTGGTTCGAGCAACTAAAAGTTTGTGTTTTGATACAAACTACTAAGCGATTGCCTAAAATGAGTTCGCTATTTTGTGTAACATATAATTATATGCACCTGCGCGGACATTTAACTAAATAGTTCATCTGTTTTCTAAAAGCAACCAAATAGTTGTGCAATTAAAAATTGAATGTGCGCGCAATTGTTTAATTTGTGTCAAAACACAAACTTTTTAGATGCTCGAACCAAGCAGTTTCGAAACTAAAAATTGAATGTGCGCGCCTAGCCTAAGAGTTTACTTTTTTGTTCGTCATCCATTTAAATTATGTCAGATGAAATATTTTACATAATCACAGCTGATTATGATAACAGATTTAGTTCAGTTTTATAACAGATCTTGTTTTCGAAGGAGCATAAGGCCAGGCGCGCACATTCAATTTTTAGTTTCGCAACTGTTTAGTTGCTAAAATGAAACATATGGGCTTATATGGGACACCGCGCACTTAAAGCAACTCGATTCGAGCAACTAAAAAGTTTGTGTTTTGACACAAACTAAACGATTGCCTAAAATTAAATCGTAATAGTTGAGCTGTTTTCCATAAGCGCGAGAAAAGAGTGTGAGCGTGAGTAAAGAGTTGCCAGTGCGCGGTTCTCTTTCAACTGGTGATTAAACTATTTGATTTCGATCACAAATGCCAGTGCGCGGCTAGCCTAAGAGACTTTTATAAAAGTTCGAACCTCTGAATACCAATCATAAAAGATCTTTTAAGGTGGAAATCTTTTATGATTCATAACAGAAAATCTATAGCAGAATAACAAATGTGGCAGAATAGGCCTAATTGGTCGAGAGGTGAAGAAATGTTGAGAGATTGAATAAAGTTCTAGCCAGCAATGGAAAGTAATAAAATCGAGATTTCATTACTCAAAGTCTCCAATGTAAACACGATGTCGTTAGTACGAAATATTAACAATTTAAACATGGTGTTAAATGCAATCGTCGGTAAGGTAGATTGCTACACGGAACGTGTAACCGTAACGTGTAACCGTAACGTGTAACCGTAACGGGTTACACGGGACGCATAAGTTTTACACACGTTTTCGATTCACTCTACCGCCGGGAAAGATGTTTACACATCAAAAAATTTGGGGCGAAATGTTATTAACAGTACCTGTCATAGAACGTTTTTTTTGATTTTCGAATTTCTCATCAACAGCTCTAACGATTTTAACCAACATTTTTATGCAGAAGCTCCTTTGCATTTTAAAAAACATAATTTGAAAATTTTTTCGAAAAAAATATTTTTTGGATTTTTAAAAATATAATACAAATTTTTTTTTGAAAATTCAAAGTCTTTAAAATGGAAATACGAATAAATTTTTAAATAACATTATAAAATGTATTTTATTGAACACTAACAATTTGCATATCAATTTTTTTTATAAAAAATTTAAGGAAAATTTAGTACAAAAAGAACATGTTTCAGTGTGTCTGTATGCCTGTACCTCTCACTACAGCCTTAACCGCTGGACTTATTTTCTTCAATCTCAGTAGTTAAGGGTCTTCTCTTCGGTGATTCTCTAGAGGGGAAATTGAATTTTTTTTAGCTCCAAAACTAAGGGTACCCCCCATATACCCGTATTGCAAAATCTTACTTATCTCAAAAATGGCTCTAACGATTTTGATAAAAAATATATTATGGACATGGACTACATTTTAATAAAAAAAAATTGGGGCAAAATGTTATTAATGGTACCTGTCATAGAACCGCTTTTTTGATTTTCGACTTTCTCATTAACGGCTCTAAGGATTTTAGCCGAAAATTTTCAGCAGGAGTGCCCTTAAGCTTAAAATAATATTGTATATAAAAATATTCGAGAAAAATATTTGTTGGGTTTTTTGAAAAAAACTTTTTTTTTTAAATCAATATCTTGAAAATGTATGAACGATTATTTTTTGAAATTATTTCCTAAAATCAATATTATTAAACACTTAAAATTCGCATCTCACATTTTTTTCTTGAAAGAATTTAAAGAAATTTCTTATACCTATGTATACAAAATTTATTTAATAATAATACGATTTTTTTAAGTTTGTTTGCATAAATTCCTACTTTTCTAGAAATCAGACGGCAATTTTATGCATTTGAACATTATTATCTCATTCAATCCATGTTTTATATTTATAAAATGTATCTTAAATTCCAAAATACTTTTACATAAGAGCAAGTTCGTGCGATCCAGTCGTGCATTTTATTTTTTAATTTGCTTATTTAAAATCACATTTACAGAAGTGTTACGGAGTCCGTGTTTAAAAATATCTAATATAAAAATCCACTGTGAGGAATGAATACTTTGGAAAATTCTTTATTTTTGTTTGTATTAAGTCAGCTTTTAAAAATAAAATGCACGACTGGGTCGCACGAACTTGCTCTTATGTAACAGACTAGGAATTTTAAAAACGAATGTTATTAGAGAAAACTGTTCATAAGGATTAAATTATTTTTTAAATTCTTTTAGTAGTAAGAGACAAAAACATAATGCTATCCAAATATTAATTTATGCAAGAACAAAAATTATAAGTCGTTGTAGTGGTTTCTTAAAAAAAGCTTTTATGTACAAATTTTTTCAAAGCTTTTTAAGAAAAAATTTTGGTACGCCAATTTAAAGTTTTTATTATTGTTCGAATAAAAATAAAATTTACAAAAAGAAAAATATTGAGCCGTTTCTGAGATATCGAATTTTCAAAAAAAAAAGAAAAAATAGATTTTTTTTTTCAAAAATTCAAAAATTATTTATTTTAAAGTTTTGAAATGCAATGTGTTTTAGACTTTTTAGAAGCTTCTCTATAAAAATTTTCATTAAGATCCGTTATGTGGATAATGAGAAGTTCAAAATCCGAAAAAATGGTTCTATGGTAGGTACAAGCTGTAATATCTTAATTTCAAAATTTTTTTTATTAAAATAAAGATCGTAAAAATTAATTGAAAGAAAAAAAAATTATCAAAATTCTCGGAACCGTTTTCGAGAAAAATACGATTTTTGAAACCCATTTTTTTTAATTTTTTAGCATTTGTATGGTAGGTACCTTTATTTTGAGGTAAAATACATTTTTTTTTCTCACATCTTGTAGATTATATTGAGAAACTTTTATTTATCAAGATTAAAAAAAATCTAGCGAGGGGTTTTCGAAATATTGAGTTTTGAAAAAAAAATTTTGAAGTTTTTTTTAAAGCTTCAAAAAAATTTGTTTGGAAAATTTGAGTACACAATTCTATTCAGGTTCTTGGGGAGCCTTAGCAAAAAAAAAATTATCAAAATCGGTTGTACCGTTTTCGAGAAAATCAAAAACAAAAAAAAAAATGGTTGCATGGGGGGTACCCTCAATAACCATTTTTCTGAAAATTTTTTTCAACAAATACCTAGCTTTAATTAAATGAAATTTTTGTGTGTTTTTATTTTTAAAATTTGTGGAACAGTTTTTGAGAAAAAAAAATGTTTATAAAATTTCGAAAAAAATTCATATGGCAGGTACCGTTATTTTTGGTCTTAAAAAATCAAATCAAAAAACATCCGGGGGGAAAAAATTAAAACCCATATCTACCAAGTTTGAAGAAAATCGGCCGAGCCGTTTAGCTGCAATCGAACGGACAGACAGACAGACAGACAGACAGACAGAATTGCCAGACCCACTTTTTTAGTCTTCGCTATCATCGTAATGTCAACTTTGATCAAAATCTCGAGTTCGATTTTTTTCCGAATGCATAACTTGCCTTATACTTAGTACCTATAAGTCGCAAGTAAAAATATTTGGGAATCATTGTCAATTCAGAAGTCGGAGGCAAAACAATAAAAAATAAATAGTTAAATTCAACTGACGAGCTACATGTATACATTTACATATATAATGTACCTAATGCACATATATTATATACAATTCAAATATGAGACAGGTACGGTGATTTATTTTTATTTTCGAAAAGAATAGAATTTTATTTTTATTTTTTCAGCATATAAATTGACCTAAATCTTTTGGACTGCTTATTTATATGTAAGTAATAATAATAACCAATTCTGGAATTCATTCTGGAAACAGTTTCTTGCATAGAATCAAGGATCCTTGCTAAACAATCCCAATTATGGGTGAAATTATAAAGGACCAGACAACCAGCTTTTTAAGAAAAATTTCCATTTGAATGGAAATTTGTTTAGGAGTGAAATTTCCACGTTTCCATCAGTGTTCCTTTTTATTACTTGAAATGACCTTCAAAGAAAATAAAATAAATTTTAAGGAATCTTGTGGTAAAAGCAGTCAGTCCAAAACAGTATTATAGTACCTAAAGTATTCTTGCTTTCAATTTTGGAAAGTCTTAAATTTCAAAACAGTGTTTGTGTTGCTAATTAGTTTTATTAGAAGAGAATAATTTTATCTTCATTATAATTATTCTCTGCTAATAAAACTAATGCATTTTTTAGTATTTTAATTGTTGCACTGTTTTATTTACTGTTTTAATAGTTTTTCTTTCAAATATCAGTTCTTTAATATTTAAATAAAAATAAAATTAAAAAAAAAATGTTGAAAATTAATATTTTTGTAACATTAAAGCGCAAAAATTATAATTTTTACTTGGTGTATACGCTCAATGTTGGGAGCAACTGTGGCACTGTTGACTATACACTTAATTAAATTTAATGGCGCAAAATTTTAAACAGCCTATTATTAAGGTATTAGTATGATACTACTTAACAATTTGCTAACTTTATAGTAGTTTACTAACTCATTCTTAATTTTAAACATTTTCTCACTAGTATCGTACTAAAAGAATTTCCTTAATAAATTGCTTCTGAACACACCTAAAACAATGACATTTCGTGTTAAAAAGTAAGTACACGAACCTTTTTTGATGTTTGCAAATAATGTCAAAGAGTCATTATGAAGCTAGCACGATACTAAAAAATTAAAGTAGGCGTTCGATGATTTTAACTTTAATAAAAGGGTAGAGAAAGTATGATGCTATATCCGATTACAATTTGCAAATTCGTTGTTTCAACCTAGTATCATACTAAAACAGCTTTAGCATCGTACTAATTCAATTAAAATTTCGCCAATATTTTTAATTCTGTGCTTTGTCCTAATATATACATATAATAATACCTATTATTTAAAATTTCACTAGAATTAGTTTCCTCTTCTTTAATTTAACGTATCTATGTAAGCCCACAGGCTTTCCATTTATTTAATAATAACTTACCTTTACCACATAAATCATTTTTTTTAATTTTACAATTCTCTTACTAAAGCCAGAGTTTTTGTTTCATTAACTATAAAAATAAAATTTTGTATGCAAAAAAGACTGGCTAGGCGAAAGAAAAGTCTTAAAGAAAATACCATCAAATGGTACACCGATGGATCGACAACAGCTGAAGGGACTGGTGCTGGAGTTTTTGAGCCTAGAACTAAACTCTCCCTACCGATGGGACAGTCCACTAGCATATTACAGGCAGAAGTAAATGCCAATGGAAGAAACCTCGATAGGAAATATAAAAACCAAAACATTGCCATCATATCAGACAGCCAGGCTGCACTAAAACCACTAAGCTCCTACGCCATTAATTCCAAACTTGTTTGGGAATGCGTGATAAAGCTTAATGAACTGGGCAAGAATAACACTGTCACACTTCACTGGGTACCAGGCTACGTTGGTGTCCAGGGCAACGAAGAGGTAGACTCCTTAGTAAAAATAGGTGCATCGGCACCCCTTACAGGGCTAGATCCCTACTGCGGAATACGAGAAAATGTGATCAAAAATAAAATCAAAACAGAAGAGGAGGCAAAAAGATCAAAAATATGGAAAGAACTCCCTAAGCTTAGACAGGCAAAATTCCTACTCGGGGACTGCAACCGAAAGCGTTTTCTAACCTGCATTAGCTTAAGTAGAAACAACCTCAGGAAAATCACGGGGCTTCTCACAGGCCACTGCAGGTTGAGAAGACACCTCAAGATCCTTGGCCTGGTGAACAACGCGACTTGCAGATTCTGCAACACTCACGAAGAGACACCTGACCACATACTGGGGAAATGTGATGCACTCGTGCATCAAAGGCATAGGTATAAAAAAAACATATAAAAGAGAGTGAATTATCATCCCTTAAAATACTCCAAATACTTCGATTCCTCAAAGGAACAAATTTGGAGGAAGAACTGTAATGATGAGTCAACCTCATCCAGTTCCAGATGGGGGACACAATAGATCATTAGGTCGTAGTGTTTTAATATCCCAATTTATTCATTCATCATTCAATATTTTAATACGATTATAAGCTACAATTATAAGCCAAATTTTAATAAATTTATTTCGAAAAAACAAATGTGTATACATTATATCGAAGCAATTTTATCTAACATTACCCGCTTTAACCCAATGAACTAAAAACCATTTACATGTTTCTAAGTACTATGTAAATAACACTGGCCTCCGAATTGGCCCAAAATCTAAATAAAAAAAAGAGCTTTTACAAGCAGTTAGGGAAAAAGTTCGAAATATCCGTGTTTTATTCCTGACTCTTACCGGTGAATGCTTGGCATTTATGTACTTAATTGTAATCGTATGAACGTACTGCACTACTGCAGACTAAATTCTCTTGTACCAGTGGAATCGAAATCATGTAAAGTAAAGAAATACAGTAAGACCACTATCCTCCATAACACACGTGTTACGGGCACACATAAAACTTGTGCTTTTCTGATTAATAAACATGTTTTTTCTTTCTAGTTTTCAACACTAGAAACACGATAACTCTTCGTTAAACTGTGGTAAAATTCTAATTCATTCATACCCGCTGTTCGTCGTTTATTAATAGGCAGATAATGTTTAAAAATATGCACAAAGCGAAGTGAAAAAAAGAGTTCACGGGGAGATCGATTTTGGATGATAAAAATCATACCCTTATCAATCATCCTTGGGTGAGTTTTTTTTTTACCTTAAATTTTAAATCGTAATTTCTTTAATGATACAGTTTTCTAGGTGAGTCCGTTAGGGATAATTCTGATTTTTGTCATTATTGCTGTTATGTTTTATTGACCAATCCTAAATGTTAGACCAATTCGGACGCTTAAATTAAAATTATCTCCATTAAACTAATTTTGCTTCTTTTCTTACTTTCATAGTAAAATTTGCCAATGTATCCAATGCGTTCTTAAATTTCTTATATTCCGGCGTTAATTTAAAGAGAAATTCATTTCTCTTAAATGAGCTGAATGCACGCATTTGAATTGAAAAGCACATGCTTAAAATAAAATAAATTTAGTTTACATGATTATAAGTTATAAAATAATGTGCATACTTACTATTCAAATGCTCTTACAAGTTCAGAATCATGGTTATCCATTGCATTCATATTAACCCCCATAGCAGTTTCTTTAAAACAAAAAACGGTACGGTATATATATTAAGGTTTAAAATATTGTCTCTTTATTCTTACCGCAAATGACATCCAAAGTGCAATAGGAAATAAGTCGTTGAATATCAAAAACAGCTCCACCTTTAGATACATCCCTTAGTTTTTCGACAAATTTTGTTGAATTTTTGTTCATGACATCAAGAAAGTCGACAAGTATTTGAAAATGAAACGATGGGGTTATAAGTTTTCTATGACTGTGCCAATGTGAACCAGAACTAGTCAAAAGTCCTTGGCCCAACCACGGTACTAATAAATCATACATGTTTGACTTTTTCAATATTTGATTACTAGTTAGGATACACTGAGATTTAATATTTAAGTTACTAGGAAAACATCTGCATTAATTTTGTTTAAAAATACTACCTCAATGTCCTTTGAGTCACTTATTACAACATTTGCTTCAAAGCCGACCCAAAATCGAAAGCGTTTGTACTGTCGCGCCCATATAAGTAAATTCTGCAGAATTTCTAAAAATTTAACAGAATCAGTTTTTTATTTATGTAATTCTTTTAAATATTATTATAAGAATTGCTTCAAAATATTATGGGAAAACAGTAATAGGTGACGTTATTTAATCCCTTATTTCTTAATAAGATATTTATGTCAATTTTTGCAATTTAAAAACATAAATCTTAAATGTTTTGATAAATTGAATACAAAAATTTAAAAGCGGCCTTATTAAAGTGTCGTGAAACACAACTGAATGCTTCTAAATTTTTTTTATACAAAAAAACTAAATTGAGCACAACAATGATAAAATGATATACATATGTACCTACATATGAAGTAAAAAGAAACCATTTGTTAAGAATGAAAAGAGATTATTCAAAATAAAACGAACGAATAAATCGCATGATTTTGATCGTGTTTTTCAATCATACGGCAAAGGTAAACAGGAAACTAAATTAACAATAACTTTAAAATTACAGGTACAAATTTTAATTAATTTAATTTTAATCAAAATCTTTTTAATCATTTTTGTGCGAAAATTTTAAGAAATTTTCAAAATATCACAACTACAAAGAAAAGGGATTCCTTTTTTAAATTTTTGTGAAATGTTCATGACAAGCAACTATCTTTCAAAAATAGCCAATTTAATCGATATTAAAAGCACTTTCTGTGATTTATTTCAAATTAAAGTTCTCTGCTTTTACTAAAACACCCTCTATAAAGAGATATACATCGATAACCCTAATTTATCAAAAAATCTTAAGCCCTATTTGCTTCATGAGAAATTCTGCATTAAAACGGAAGCAATAAATGGGACAGACAGCATGAAATAAATAAATAAATAACTGGGACAGACAGCAATTGAGCTGTTGTGTATAGTATATTCTTAAATTAAATATGCCATTATAAATAACACGAACAATTTTTTCGTTTTTTTTTTCAGATCATTAATTTTAATATTATACAAAATACTGTATTAAGTGACATTAATAAATTGTCATGCATTGTTGAGCTTAAAACCAAAAGCTTTAAGCTTAGTACTAACTGTTTTTAATTTTGCATATAATCTTTATCTACTAAAGTCTGACTGTAAAAATTACGAGCAAAATAAAGTTCAGTCATAACAATTTTATAATAGACAAAACCTGAAAAAAAAACCATTAAAAATGTATTAATAGATAACTTTGTTATAAGCCTCCCCTCCACTGATTTTATATGGCAAAATGCAACAGGAGATGTGGTAGCTGCGCATAATTGCATGCTTTGCAATAAAATCCAATTATTTAACTTTACCACTTCTCCTGTCTTACGAAAAGACTACTTTTATGTACATATCTTATCCAAAAATGGTCATTAATGGCATTTCCCATAAAACCATATTTTTGATTTCCTCGAAAACCACATATTGATTTTTTTTGTACATGTGCAGTTCTGTTTTCTTAAGACTTTCTAAATATTTTGAAAAAAATAGTTCATTTATCCAAAAAGAAGGAAGATTCCATACAATCGATTAACACCGGTTACGGAAAATCTTTTTTTCTCGTTACCGCTTTCTAAGATTTTGAAAGCTTTATCTACTTAAATAAGCACGGTCAACCCAATAGGTATACAAAAAATCAAACCAAGGCGCTATAACTATAACATTTCGATTGTTAACGTTTTCATCGGTTCACCCGATTTAAAATAAATTTTTAAAAAGATATCATAGTTATCTTTTTTGGATTTAAAAACGTTTTAAATATTTTTTTCAAATAGATATACAGTAATTAAAATAGCTTAGAATTAGAAAACCAAATATTTTTCTTAAAAAAACATTACAAATTATTTTTTCTTTAACCTTTCTGAAGATTTCAAAATTGTGTTTTAATTATTTTTATTTTTATTTTTTTTTTTATTTATATAGGGTAAAGTCAGGAGGATTTGACAGGTTAACAGTTTTTTTTAAATATTTTGAGATGCAAGTATGACTTCAAATTTAAAAGTTTTGCATAAGCTTAAGTGTAATTTAAGCAATAAAGAACCATCATTAATTTAACGTTCTAAGTATTTTTTCCAAAGTTACAATATTTTTACTTGCGACTTATAGGTACTATAAGGCAAGTTATGCATTCGGAAAAAAAATCGAACTCGAGATTTTGATCAAAGTTGACATTACGATGATAGCGAAGACCAAAAAAGTGGGTCTCGCAATTCTGTCTGTCTGTCTGTCGGTTCGACTACAGCCTATACGGCTCGGCCGATTTTCTTCAAACTTGGTAGATATGGGTTTTGATTTTTCCCCCCCCAGACGTTTTTTTTTAAGACCAAAAATAGCGGATTTTTTTCGAAATTTTATAAATATTTTTTTTTTCTCAAAAACTGTCCCACAGATTTTTTTAAAAAAAATTAAAAGAATTTCATTTAGTTAAAACTAGGTAATGGTTGAAAAAAATTTTCCAAAAAATTGTTATTTTTGGTAGACCCCCTGGGTCCATTTTTTTGTTTTCGATTTTCTCAAAAACGGTTCAGCCGATTTAAAAAATTTTTTTTATGCTAAAGCTCCTCCAAAGTTTGAACATTATTACATATTAAAATTTTCAATTTTAAATTTTTTGGATTTTTTAAAAAAATTCAAAATTTTTTTTTGGAAACTCAATATTTCGAAAACCCCAATATCGATTTTTTTTCAAACTTTACAAAAAAAAGTTTCTTAACATAGCCTACAAGATTTGTGAAAAAAAAATTGTTTTATCTAAAACTAACGGTACCTTCCATACAAATTTTAAAAAATAGTTTTCGAAAATCGTATTTTTCTCGAAAACGGTTCCGAGAATTTTGCTAATTTTTTTTTTTTATAAATTTTTACGATCTATAATTTAATAAAAAAAAATTTGAAATCTAGATATTACTGACTGTACCTACCATAGAACGATTTTTTCGAATTTTGAATTTCTCATTATCGGCATAACGGATTTTAATGAAATTTTTTATAAAGAAGCTCCTAAAAAGTTTAAAAAACATTGCATTTAAAAACTTAAGAAAAAATATTTTTTCAATTTTTAGAAAAAAAGTAATTTTTTTTTTGAAAAATTCGATATTTCAAGAACGGCTTAGTATTTTTTTTGGAAATTAGGCTCTTATTCGTACAATAATAAAAACTTAAGGTTGGCGTACCAATATTTTTTCTTAAAAATGTTTTAAAAATTTTGTACATAAAAGCGTATTTTTTTAAGGAACCACTACAACGACTTATAATTTTTGTTCATGCATAAATTCATATTTGCATAGTATTTTGTTTTAATCTCTTATTACTAAAAGAATTTTAAAAATTCATTTTATCCTTATGAACAATTTTCTTTAATAACATCCGTTTTTGAAATTCCTAGTCTTTTACATAGGAGCAAGTTCGTGCGACCCAGTCGTGCATTTTATTTCTAATGCCTTTCGAAATGTTAATTCCTCCTTCCTTGAAGGAGGATTTGATAGCTTCGCAAAGAGGTTTTGTCAGTATTAAAAAAAATATAACAACAAAATATTAGGTAGTTATAAGGCCAATAATTTATTTTTTTATTTAATTGGTAAGAAATTCAGTCTTAATTTCTGTTTTTTTAAATCTACTTTGATTCAAATAAAAGTTTTATATCTAAAAAAGCTTTGCAACAAAACAAATTAATTATTAAAAATAAAATGCACTTCGTAAACATTTACATAATTAAAATAACGCAGTAACAAGGTGATGAAATAAATAAACAAAACACAAAGATTATTATAAAATTAATTGAAACGTAACGTAAGTATGTACATACATAATATGTATGTACATAAGAAAATATTAATCAGCGAACACCAAAATGTTCAAAGTTAACGTTAAAATATATTTTTGGTCTTGATCTAGAGCTACTTGGAAGATCAGTTGGCATCGGCAATTTCGCTGAAATGTCAGCCCTCAAGACTACAACTGGTTCATAAAAAAAGTTTTGGAACATTTGGTGACGATAATATTTAACTGTGTAGGGCAAGGAACTTGTCTTGTCACTTTTAATGATACCTACATAATAAAATATCTTTTTGGTCCCGAACTTCACAAGGACAAAATCGTTAATTTCAGGATTAAACTTGAAATTGAGTTTCAAGAGGTCTTTTCTTTAGTCGGAAAATTAAAGTGGTATGATTTATACCATATTTTTTAGCAGAACTGCAATAACGGATTCATTTTTACTTGCGATATATGTAGGTACTATAGGGCAAGTTCTGCATTTGAAAAAAAAATCGAACTCGAGTTTTTGATCAAAGTTGACATTACGATGATAGCGAAGACGAATAAAGTGGGTCCGGCAATTCCGTCTGTCTGTCTGTATGTCTGTACCTCGAACTACAGCCTAAACTACCGGAGGTATTTTCTTCAAACTCGGTACTTAAGGGTCTTCGGTGATTCCCTAGAGGAGAAATTGAATTTTTTTTTTTAGCTCTAAAACTAAGGGTACCCCCCATACACCCGTAATGCAAAATCTTATTTATCTCGAAAACGGCTCTAACGATTTTGATAAAAAAATTAGGTGTGATATTATGAACATAGGCTACATTTTGGTCAACAAAAATTTTGGGGAAAAATGTTATTAGGGGTACCTGCCATAGACCCGTTTTTTTGATTTTCGACTTTCTCATTAACGGCTTTAAGGATTTTAACCCAAAATTTTCAGCAGGAGTCCCCTTAAGTTTAAAATAATATTGTATATAAAAATATTCGAAAAAATATTTGTTGGGTTTTTTAAAAAAATTTTTTTTTAAATCAATATCTTCAAAACCTATGAACGATTATTTTTTGAAATTATTTCCTAAAATCAATATTATTTAATACTTAAAATTCGCATCCCACATTTTTTTCTTGAAAAATTTTAGAGACATTTCTTATATCAAAAATTTATTTAATAATAAAACGATTTTTTAAAGTTTATTTGCATAAATTCATATTTTTCCGGAAACCAGACGGGAATTTTATGCTTTTGAAAATTATTATCTCATTAAATCCATGTTTTATATTTATAAAATGTATCTTAAATTCCAAAGTACTTTTACATAAGAGCAAGTTCGTGCGATCCAGTCGTGCATTTTATTTCTTTTATATATATTTGGCATTTTAACATTCTGATAAAGAATAAAAAAAGTTTATTTTAAACGCCTTTTTTAACTGATAAAGAAGGATTTGACATTGTCAATTGCTTCTTCAACATTGGTGTCAGTTGACTTTTGGAAAATAATTTAAAAAAATTAAAGAGTTGTAGCTCACGAAGATTTATAGTACATTATGATTTAAAAACAAATCTTTGTGTTGTATATTTCACTTAAGATAACTAAAACTACTTACTGCCGAAACTGCAGTTAGTTTAGTTATCTCAAATATTAAATCAACTGCACTCAAAAACAATTATTTTTTCTATTTCATTCAACGATTAGATAACAGTTATAATTTTTTGGTAGCTCAAATCAATTCTTCCAATGTCTACACTTTTTGAGAAATGTCCTTATGTCAATTTCTCCCACATGTCAAATCCTCCTGACTATACCATATGTATATTTTCTGTTTACAGCTATTTTGGGTATTTTAAAAGCATTGAAAACGTGCAGGGAATAATTAAAAAATATTATTCATCAATTATATCCAAGTTCTTATATACCCATGTATATACATATATATATGTTTATTTTAGCATTATAATACATTCAACATAATATTAAAGTTAAAGTAGTATTCCCAAATCCCAAAAAGGTGTTTTGCTTAGTTTTTCTGTACGATCTAAAATGTTTTAGATATTTTCAGATTTCAATTTTGTATTCCTTATTATTTATGTGAGAGTACCTACTTATAACCTTATTTTTTAATGATTCTTAAATTCTTATAACCTTATTTTTTAATGATTCTTAAATTCTTAAGATTGACTACAAGTGAAGTGAAATATTTCATATGTACGTTTTATATTCCAATTAGTTACGTAATTATGAGAACGTTTACGTATTATATATGCTTCTGATGTAATATTTTGTTTTGGTTTTGTTTATTATCTTTTAATTAAATAAAACAATAATAGACAAAAGTCAGTTTTTATGAGACTGTTTTTAATAACGAAAACAACGTCTTAAGATTGTCTTTCATTTCTGCAGTAAATTAACAAAAAGATATTGAAATTTCTACTAATGTCTTGTTGATGTTAAAAGGCACTTCATTTAAGATTTAAATAAACAATCGCAAAAGCTTTGTGGTCTTCAATTGTTTATGAGCGTGATTATGAGAGATTTCACTGTTTTTTTTTCGAATTTTAAAATAATTATGAAACAAAATAATAAAAAAGCTTCTTTTCAAATGTTAAGTGAAAGTCTTTAAATTTTGCAAGTTAATTTTTCTGATGATTCTTATCAATTTTAACTAACAAGTTAAAGAAGTAAAGGGTGGCAGTGGCACGATGGTTGTGTGCTCGCCTGTCAACCTCATGATCACAGGTTCGATCCCTGCCGTCGTCTATGTCGTTTTAATTCCATTAAAACCTTCTAAAAATTGTCATCAGTGGGTTGATGGTTTATCTATTACATGTTGTTCAGGCATAACACTAACAACATGTAATTAAGTTAAACTAGTATGCCCAAAAAGGATGAACAGGAATAAAATAATGTGCATTATAAGCGACATAGAAATAAGACACGGCATTTCTCCGCTTTAGCTCAGCCGCCATCCCTGGAGATAAAAATATCTGAGACAACCACCAACAGTCTCAGAACATCGCGCCACACATCTTTCCTATCCTTCTTTCCCTTCATTGACTTCACGCCCGCGCTGAGTTGAAACATTTAAAGGGTAATCATAATCCCTTGAGCACGGGTAGATTATAAAAAAAAAAAAAAATTACCTGAAAATTTAAAATCAAATCTTCCTACTTCAAATATAAGTGCATATAATTGATTGTCTTTTTGACAACTTTCCAACTTCCAACTGATTACTTCTTAATGAATGGCTATAATTTTCGTACAAGGAACTTTAGTTCGACGTTACCCAGAAGAAAACAGAAAGAAATACGAGACACGGGAAGATTTATTTTCTATTTCAATTTCAAGATGTTTCATAAATCAATGAACAAACCGGCAAGAGTACGATAACTTAGGCGCCAAGAAATTATAACGGTTTTTTATAGAACAGTTCAATACAAGCATTTTTTACTACGGCAGGGGGGTCTATCTCCCCCCGTTTGGCCGGGAGGGGCAATTTTATAAAAAAGGTACTAAAATGGAAACAAAAATATTAAAAAATAACGGTAGATAATACTTACAATTTAGTATTATACCTTTTTTTAAAGCCAATCTATGCACAGTTTAAAAAAAACGAGTTTTAAACTCAAATTTTCGGAAAAAAAACATTAAAAAAAAGTTTTAAGTTCAATTTTTCAGAACTGCAAAGTTATATACAGGGTGATTTGCATAAGGTGTGACAAAAAGCTAGGGCGTGTAGGTTGGACTTAGACAAGAAAAAAATCGTATGGGAGGGGGGGGAGTCTATTTCCCCCCGTTTAGGCAGGAGGGGCAATTTAAGAAAAAAAACCACTTAACAAAACAGAAAAAAAATTATTAAAAAATAACAGTGATACCTACAGAGTAGTGCTATAGCGTTTTGAAAAGCCAGAAATACATTTTTTAATTTTGTTTTTAAATAAAGTTGTTCGAGTGAACAGTTTTTGAAAAATTAATTTTCAAAATCAAAATTTAAAAAAAAAAATGAAAATTTTGTTTTTAAACAATTTTTTTTCAAAATTTTACGTAATTAAGTATTATTTTTTTATTCAATATTAAATGCTCTTATTAATTTTTGATCAAACACAAAAAACCGGATGTCAAAATGTTTTTTAGTTTTTGAGAAAATCAAAAATAAGAAAAACTACTTTTATTCTAAGAAAAGCCTTTTATTTTAGTTTTTACGTTTTTGGATTCTTAGGTGAATTTACGATTGAAAGGATTAACTTTCTTTTTACTATTTTTTTAATTATCGTGTTATAAGCATACAATAATGTAACAAAGTACTGGATTAACCATATTTCACACATTTTTTCATTGAGAACACCTGCGTGAGAGCATTGGTTTAAAATTGACCTGCTACTTTTTTATTATGGTGGGGTCGGCTTGGCGACGCGACTTGTTTTGTTGTACAAATTATTTCTAATTTGAATGTCAAGTCGTCAACATATCACGATGTCAAATTACTCTCGCGCCGAATTAACGGATATGCATTACTGCTACGGTATGGCTCATGGTCGAAGTCGTGAAGCGCAAAGACTCTACGCTGAAATGTATCCCAATAGGATGTGTCCCAGTCATACGATAGTTTCAAGAATCCATCAACGTCTTCGAGAACACGGAGTACTGGAGCACCGAGGGAGAGAAAATTCATCTTCTGCATCAGTACACATAGAGGAAAGAGTTTTGTATATGGTCCGACGTAATCCGTCCCTTAGCACAAGGAGAATAGCTACTATGCTTCAGTTGTCCCAAACTAGAGTATGGGCAGTGCTTCATACCGAGCATTTACACCCGTACCACACTACACCAGTTCAGGAGCTAACCGCAAACGACAAGTTACTGAGAGCTGCATTTTGTCGAACATTATTGCTAAGAGATGAAACTGAACATAATTACTTTGGAAGGATATTCTGGACGGATGAAGCTCATTTTACCAGAGATGGAGTAACAAATTTCCACAATTTACATTACTGGAGTAACAAAAGTAGTTTTTGTTATTTTTGACTTTCTCAAAAACTACAAAACATTTTGACATCCGGTTTTTTGTGTTTGATCAAAAATTAATAAGAGCATTGAATATTGAATAAAAAAATATTACTTAATTACGTAAAATTTTGAAAAAAAATTGTTTAAAAACAAAATTTGCATTTTTTTTTCAAAATTTTGATTTTGAAAATTAATTTTTCAAAAACTATTCACTCGAACAATTTTATTTAAAAACAAAATTAAGGAATGTATTTCTGGCTTTTCAAAACGCTATAGTATTACTCTGTAGGTATCACCGTTATTTTTTAATAATTTTTTTCTGTTTTAAGTGATTTTTTTCTTAAATTGCCCCTCCCGCCTTAACGGGGGGAAATAAACCCCCCCTCCCATACGATTTTTTTCTTGTCTAAGTCCAACCTACACGCCCTAGCTTTTTGTCACACCTTATGCAAATCACCCTGTATAATTATTTTTAAAATTATAAATTATAAAATTCGTTGCTCTAATTTATTCTTATTCAAAAACTGAAAATTAGATGATTTTATGTCGTCTAGTTTTTGAGAAAATTGAAAATAACTAAAACTACTTTTTTATGGGATATTTGTTTTTTTTTTTCTTACACATACGGCGCGGCGTATAAACAGTGAGGTATGTATGGGGGGGCATGCTGCCCCCCTGCAACCCCTCTGCTATGACATACAATAGGATTTGGGGTAGGTGCGAGGTTGGGTGTATGCTAGGTTTCTTTTGCATTTACAGAATCTGGATTTAAAGAAACTTTGAGTTTACCCTATGGTCTACATATGTATATCCAATGTCAACTAAATATATGTACATCACACAGAAAAAAAACGCAATGTAAACTCAACATGACGAATTATTGATTTCGATTAAAAAGATGAATTTTTCAATCATTGGATTTCATTTTGCTTTAACACGTTTTCATTTTATTTTAACATTTCAAAATAATAATTTAAGACTAAATCCTCTAAATTTAAAATTGAAACACAAGTTAACAGGTATTTCATTTTAAATTAAACCGTTTTCACTTTGTTTTAACTTTGAAGTTGTGTTGAAAATAAAAAAAGTACTCCATATAAAAACAAGTGTTTTTCATGTTAAAACAACAGGACATACACCAAAACAACGTTGGTCATTTTGATTCAACATGATTTTTGTTCTAAAGCAAATATTATTAAATCATCAAGTTTTCATATAAAAATTAATTCGTCTGTGAGATCATGTTGAAATAACATGATTGAACTAATTTTGACATTAAAATAAAATGATTAACATATTAATTCCAAGTTAAAAGTACTTCATGTTAAAACTAGCGTTTTTAATGTACAAACAACATGGCTACACTAAAACAACGTTTTTCATTTTGATTCCACATAATATTTGTTCTAAAGGAAATATTATTAAATCATCAAGGTTTCATATGGATACAAATAAGTTCATGTGTGAGATCATGTTGAACTTATTTTAAAATTAAAATAGTATAAAAACAAAACGATTTGGATAATAATTCTTAGCTAGAAATTTCAAAACAAATAATTTTCATGTTATATGTACACCTGAACAATTTTTTTCTTATTGAATTTACATAATATTTATTTATTACATATTGAATGAACATATATAAAATAAATATGCATTAATAAAATAAATGATTGCTTCTTACAAAATAAATTGAATATCCACAAAAACTATTATACTATCATGAAATGATCGAAAAGAGTAGTTATCGGAATAAGATGCAAGAAACTGATATCTATTAAATACATTTCACACCAATATGGAAGATCGAACTTAAGCACGATGTGAAACAACCCACCTAAATTTGATATTTCGTATCATGATTGATATTCTGATATTGATTGATTGACATTCCCAGAGCACACTGAATCGAGAAACAACGTGCAAATCTAGTATCATTATGGAATCTTATTTAATTTGTTTTGCACCCTTGATTTTAATATATTGACTAAATATCCAACTCGTACATTTTTGTATGGGTGAACCTTTGTCACCATTTTATTATACGCCAAAACGTCAAATAATTGGAAAAAAAGTCTGTGTTTTTTTGGAAATATGTAATCAAAGGGCGCGGTAGTGCCCAGCCAAGTTCTGGCACTACACCCTTTTTACAGGAACAAACTCAGGCGATTTTTGTACCCTCCCTATCTTCAGTAGCAATGAAGTCAGAAACTTAAAACTCCGAATATTTGCTAAGATAGTCAGGTACAGGCGCCTCACCAAATTTCAATTTTCTAGCATAAGCGGTTCCTGAGATATAAGGCCTCAAAAATCACAAAAACCGTAACTGACTGACTGACTGACAGATCATCAAAATTATGGAGCACTTCCCGACATCGTAGAATCTTGTAATTTCGCACAAAGGTAGGTCTTGTCATGCAAGCAGGAAAAAAATCGAAAATTTGAAATTTTCCATTCAGGGGGCGTGCTATCCGCCCACTTTCTCCGAATTTTAGCACTTCCCGACATCTTATTATGGAGCACTTCCGACTGCTGTAAAACGATGAAATTTGGTGAACCGGTAGGGCTTATATTGCATATAAAGAACCAAAAATAAACACCAAAGTTTTCCTTTTAGGGGGCGTGGTATCCGCCCACTTTCTCCGAATTGGTGTTGGTTGAATGGAGCCCTTACGATTGCTGTAAAACGATGAAATTTGGTAAAGTAGCAGGTATTACATTGCATACAAGGAAAAAAATATAAAATTTGAGATTTTCTATTCAGGGGCGTGGTATCCGCCCACTTCCTCAGAACTGATGTAAATTATATATGGCAAACTTCCGATTGCAGTAAAACAATAAAATTTGGTAGAGCGGTAGGGCTCAAATTGCATATAAAGAAACAAAAATAAAAATTGAGGTTTTCCATTCAGGGGGCCTGGTATCCGCCCACTTTCGCCAAATTGGTGTTGGTTGAATGGAGCCCTTCCGATTGCTGTAAAACGATGAAATTTGGTAAAGTAGCAGGGCTTAAATTGCATACAAAGAAAAAAATATAAAATTTGAATTTTTCCATTCAGGGGTGTGGTATCCGCCCACTTCCTCAGAACTGATGTAAATTATATATGGCAAACTGCCGATTGCAGTAGAACAATGAAATTTGGTAGAGCGGTAGCGCTCAAATTGTTTATAAAGGACCAAAAATAAATATTGAGGTTTTCCATTCAGGGGGCGTGGAATACACCCACTTTTACTTCCGACTTTTGTAAAACGATGAAATTTGGTAATGTGGTAGGGCTTAAATTGCATACAAAGAAAAAAATATAAAATTTGAGGTTTTCCATTTAGGGGCGTGGTATCCACCCACTTCCTCAGAACTGATATGTAAATTATATGGTACACTTCCGATTGCAGTAGAACAATGAAATTTAATAGAACGATCGGGCTCAAATTGCATATAAAGGACCAACAATAAAAATTGAGGTTTTCCATTCAGGGGACGTGGTATTCGCCCACTTTACGAGAAAAAGTTTGATTTATATGGAGCACTTCCGACTGCTGTAGAATGATGAAGTTTGGTGAAAGGGTATAGCTTAATGTACATTCAAAGCGAAAAATAGAAAATCTAAGATTTTTCATTCGAAGTGTCTTTTTATTGTCATTTTGAAACTATACATGCATTTTGAAATTTCATAACTTTTCTTAGAACTAGAGTGGTCGATTTGGTACTCTATATTATGTTAACATGAATGAAAAAAGAAAACATTTGCATACCTGAAAAAATTATGAGTTTACATAAAAAAAACTCTTAACTGTGATGTGAACTATAATAAAACCACTAATTAGGCTGTTAATTGGTGGTCTACCTGCATTTAAAAAAAGGAGTTAAAATTGCAACAAAAACATCATCGCATCCTCAACAATATATTGCTTTTTTATGGTTTTGAGCGGATGTAGGTATTAGTATTTAACATTAAAGTAGGTATGTTAGTGTTAGGTATCTTGAAAGGACAAGAATAAACAATTGAAGCGCAAATCAAAACAACCAATATCAAAAAGAAAATATACAAAAAAAAATAGGAAGCTATAAACTAAGTTGATTTTATAAGGTAGAGTCCACCCTTCTATTTTTTCGTATCTTTCGAGATTTTTACATGGCAAAACATTAAAATCTTTGCAAAAAGGAGTGAGATCAGACCAAAAACATAAATGTTAAAAAAAAGCCAAGTTCTTCTATACAAAAACCTTTGTGTAATAAGTCAGCCGTGAAAAGTACTGAGATCTAAAAGTGCGCCAAGTTCTTACTTCATGAAGGTTTAATACCGAATATTTAAAGTAGAATAATATTAAAACAGCTACAATGTAATAGAGACATTTTATTATTTAATGATTACTGACTAAAATTCGATGGGATCACTTGGCAAGTTATTTTTATGCCCAATTCGAAAGGTTTTAAAAACTTGACCAGTGAACCCATCAAATTTTAGTCAGTAATCATTAAGTAATAAAATTTCTCTATTACATTGTAGCTGTTTCAATATTATTCTACTTTAAATATTCGGTATTAAACCTTCATGAAGTAAGAACTTGGCGCACTTTTAGATCTCAGTACTTTTCACCTTTACACAAAGGTTTTTGTATAGAAGAACTTGGCTTTTTTTAACATTTATGTTTTTGGTCTGATTGCTTTTACCTTAATAGTAAAGGAGGCAGGAAAATGATATTGCTACGTTTTATGTGTTTTGAGATATTTTGATTAAACTCTTTGATAGTTTTTTTTTATATATCTTAAACAATTCAGTGATCAACAAAAAGCTTAATTAGTCAGCTATGTATATAATTTTGTATCGTTTTTCAAATAATTTGTTAACTATACACAAAATTACCTCAAATTCACATTAAAATACAATTATTATTTTCTCTTTCCGTTATTTTCTAATTCTTATAGAACCATATGCATTTTCAAAACCATTTTAAGTCTTCATAAGGCGTTTTTCTTTTTTAGTTCAGAGCAGAGTCTGAGTTGTCAAAAAATAAATTGTGTTTCTTTTTTAGTTCAGAGCGTTCAGAGCTTCGTAAATGTGTTTCTTTTTTCGTTCTGAGCATGTTCTGAGCGTGTTCAGAGTGCGCTCTATAAGCTCAGAATAAAATAACTGAGCAGACAGAGTACAATGCTTAACACAGGCATTTGACAGATGGAAATAAAAAAAAAAAATGTCGACAGCTAAGTGTTCAGAGGTGTGTTTCAAAAAATACTCAGAGCACTCAGAGCACGCTTGGTTCAGAGGATGTTCGGAACATGCTCGACATGCTCGGACTCTGTTCGGAGCTCTATACTGAACTAAAAAAGAAAAACGCCTATAAATAACTTTCCATTGATGTAAGTATAACAAATTGTCCTTTCTTGGTTCACCCTGTCTCATGGTTTGTAAATCAACGTTCAATCATATTGAATCAATTTGAATTCCCTACAAAACAAAATGAAACCTCTATCATTTAAAAGGAAATCGTGTAAAAGTATTATTGTTTATAATTGAATTCTACAATATTTGAAAGATCCCGTTTTTACTTCCAAGCTAACAAATATTTTGGTCTGAAGCCTTTTGAAGCTCTTTTTCGCACGAGACTAATAGCTACACTGAAAATAAATTCCTAGGTAATATTGACAAAAACGTTTTGTTGACCTTTAACAAAACAATTTTATCGTTATGATTAAATTTTTGTCAATACGAAAGAATGATTTTGTTGATTTCACAAAATTTTTATAATCCAGCATGATTTTTTGTCAGTTTAACAAAATATGCACTACAAATAATATTTTCAGTTTAACAAACCAAGTTTTGTTAATATAACAGAATAAAACAGAGATGTTCGTCACATCGACAAACTTTTTTGTGATGTTAACAAAATGTTTGTTGTATCTACAAAAAATCTGTTTTGTAAATGTTTGTCAATATCACAAAGTTTTTGTTAATTTTTTTTTGTCAATTTAACAAAAAATGAGAACAGTTTTGTTAAAATGACAAATATTTTGTTTTGGGGTGAATTATTTTGTAATATTGATAAAATAATATTATCAGATAGATAAAACTATTTTGTAAGGAAACAAAAAATTTCTTTTGTGTATGATATAGTTCACACTTGGTTTTTGTTAAAAAATCGATGTAAGATTAACTGAACTTAATAAAAATTGCGTATTGTCCATACGCTCTCACAGGTGGTTGCATGTGAGATCGTAGGGACGAAACGCCAATTTTTGTGGAGTTAAATCCCAAAAAAAAACTATTTTGACAAAATTAATTTTGTTTTTTGTGGATTCAACAAAAGAAATTTGTAAGATTGAAAAAACATTTTGTTGAATTGACAAAATATTTTGTTAATTTAACAAAATATAACAAGAAATTTTTGTTAATTTAACAAAATATTTTGTTAATGTAACAAAACAATTTTGTTAATTTAACAAAACAATTTTGTTAATTTAACAAAACAATTTTGTTAATTTAACACAAAAATTTTGTTAATCCGATAATAATAAAAAACAATAACACTAACAAAAAAATTGTTAATACAACAAAAGAATTGTTAATATAACAAATTAATTTTGTAAATTCTACGAAATTTTGTCATATTGACAAAATTTTTTTGTTATTTCAACAATTTTATCTGTTAGCATAACAAAATAATTTTGTGGATACAACAAAATATTTTTTGTTACCTCAACAAAATTCTATAATTTTTGTCAATTTGATAAAACTTTTTGTTGGACGTATATTGACAAAATTTTTGTCAAATCAACCTAGATTTTTATCATATATACCTAGATTTTATTTTCAGTGTATGTTTGATGCTAGTTCAGAGTATGCTCTGTACCTACATACATATGTAGATACATACATCGCAAGTAAAAAAACTTAATTTAATTTAGAAAATTTTCCGAAAAGGATCTCTATTCGACCAATATATTTTTTGTAGAACAAGTTGTTCTCTCACAGACTTAAAAATACAAAAAATAACTACCAAGAATTTAATGTAAGAGTATACGAGTATTTGTCGTAGAAATTTATATAGCAAAGTGTAACCTTCTCTCAGGTCCTGTTTCCAAAGACAAACGGAGCTAATTGTTAATTTGACGGCTAGAATTATCTAAGCGCACCCATAAAATTGAAAAACAAATATCCCGCCAAAAAATCTCAATTATGCGCCAAAACTGATTATCGTCTCTTTTTTCTTTGGAATCTGGACGTGATAGGAGGAATTGCTAAAGAGTGAGTACCAAATATTGTATTTAATACATCATTTGTAATTTTATCCCTAGAGAATAAAACGCAAAGAACCAAAAGAGGCTGTTTTTATTCAAATTCCATCATCGCCAGTAGACGTAAGGACAATAATCTTACGCCAGATAAATTGTTCAAATCCATGACAAGCACGTACAAGTGCATAATTTAGAAAGTCAAACGTATAAATTAGATGTAGGCTTGGAGCAAAATCAAAATCTTTTTAATTGCCCTTCATTCAAACGTACTTCATTGAAATAGTGTATATGTAAATGCAAGATTGATGATTAATCAAACATTTATCGGTTCATTTATGTATAGTAAATTGAAGAGATGAGAACTCAGCATAACATAAGCACTGATTTAAATATTAAAACAGTTAACAAAAATTGTATGATGAAATGGACAGACAAAATAAAATAAATTGCTATTTTAGTTTTAAGCTATTATATATTAACCAATAACTTATATTTTATTTGTTGTTAATTCATAAACTTAGTATCAATTACGAATTAATAAACTAAAAAAAAACTCGAGTAAAATTTTAAAAATTTCAAAGACATTCGTAAAAACACAATTTTGCCTAAAAAAAAATTCACAAACGCAACGTCCTTTCACCAAATTAAAGACTCCTGTTTGCTGTGATATGCAACTTCTACCAGAATTTACTCATACACTTACACGTGCTTGTCATGCTTTAAACAATGTCTATCTGGTTTTAAAACGAGAAACAAGAGCTGTCAAAATGCAAATTAGCTGATAGCAGTTTAGCAAAAATTTGAATTTCAAGAAAATTTGCCAAATTTTTACGATCGATTCTGATGTAAATAAATATACTTTGACGTTAAATTTGTTGTTTACGAGTATTTAATTCGTTAAATGGTTACTGACCCAAAATCCCAAAATATACATCAGCGAAATGGGAAAATCTCTCCAACTTCTTAAAATCAATTGATGAAACTTTTGCCCCGAGTGAGTTCGTTGTAAAATAAAAACCTGAGCCGCTCCGAGTAAAATGAAAGGTAGTTTTGCAATCTTTTAAACAAAAGTGAAAATTTTAAATAAGCTTTTTGATAGTTTTTTGTTTAATATATATTTAAAAATTCAGTGATAGATTATATTTTTTTTGTCACCAATAAAAAGCTTAATAGGTCACCTATATAATTTTGTATCGTTTATCAAAAACCTAATTTGTTAACTATACACAAAATTAAATCAAATTCACATTAAAATTTTTTATTTTATTTGACAGCAACAAACAAAAATTGGATGCATTTTTACAAAAAATTAACATAACTGAAGCAAAAAATTTCCTAATTGGTGAGTGTTTGCGACCATTTACATATTATTTGTTTTCCACCTCGCACCCTCAAGCCAAGACGTACCGCATTTAACAGGCAGGGAATTGGGATAACTACATAATATTTGTGATTGTCCGGATTGACCGAAAAACCTTAATTGTGTTACTTTTGTGAATGGCTGTTTGTCAGTGGCAGTCATTATTTAGAAGTTGTTGCGGATTGTATTTTTGTTTTTGCAAGCCCCTGCTGAACAATTTGGCCAAAACTGACCAAACATAATCTTTTTGTCATCCTAAAGATTTGTTCTTACAAGCAGCAATATACATTTTTCATCTTCCAAGGACGAACCAGTCCAAGGTCTGAAATTTCTTTTGGTTCTTCCTCGGAAGATTTTTTTATTAAAATGTATAAGTGTTATTGTTGCTTGTAAGAAAATATCTCTAATGACAAAAACATATATTTATTCTCTATAGGCCAAATTTTTCTGATTTGGTTTATTCGCTACAAAAAAGTTACATTCCAAGTTTTGGATTGCAATGTTAATATAAATAGTACTTATATTAAAATTCTATAGGTTTTACCATTAGAGGGTATTTTATTAATGAAATATTTGTTACAATTGAAAATAAGTTTCGGAATAATTTAGAGAACTCAGATTGGGATTCAAAAAATTTTCAGTCACCCGAATTGAGAAATGACAGCATATTTTACGAACACTTTCAAGAAAATAATGATATTTTCATGAAATTCGTGAAAATGATAGATAAACCGTGGTGTCATTTTCAAGCTACTTGATACATTTGGTACATCAGGTGATTCTGAGTATTAGGAATTCATTTGGCTGGAATTGAAATTCAAAACCATTTAAATCATCCAAATAAAGCCTGCAGTTACGAACTGGGTGTTTTCTTGAATTCCACACTGAAAATAAAATCTAGGTATATATGATAAAAATCTAGGTTGATTTAACAAAAATTTTGTCAATATACGTCCAACAAAAAGTTTTGTCAAATTGACAAAAATTATAGAATTTTGTTGAGATAACAAAAAATATTTTGTTGTATCCACAAAATTATTTTGTTATGCTAACAAATAAATTTGTTGAAATAACAAAAATATTTTGTCAGTATGACAAAATTTCGTAGAATTTACAAAATTAATTTGTCATATTAACAATTCTTTTGTTGTATTAACATTTTTTTTGTTAGTGTTGTTGTTTTTTTATTATTATCGGATTAACAAAATTTTTTTGTTAAATTAACAAAATTGTTTTGTTAAATTAACAAAATTGTTTTGTGGAATTAACAAAATTGTTTTGTTAAATTAACAAAATATTTTGTTAAATTAACAAAAATTTCTTGTTATATTTTGTTAAAGTAACAAAATATTTTGTCAATTCAACAAAATATTTTGTCAATTTTACAAATTTCTTTTATTGAATCCACAAAAAACAAAATTAATTTTGTCAAAATAGTTTTTTTTTTTTGGGATTTAAGTCCACAAAAATTGGCTTTTCCTCCCTACGATCTCACATGCAACCATCTGTGAGGGCGTATGGACAATACGCAATTTTTGTTAAGTTCAGTTAATCTTACATCGATTTTTTAACAAAAACCAAGTGTGAAATATATCATACACAAAAGAAATTTTTTGGTTTCCTCACAAAATAGTTTTATCTATCTGATAATATTATTTTATCAATATTACAAAATAATTCAACCCCAAAACAAAATATTTGTCATTTTAACAAAAATGTTTTCATTTTTTGTTAAATTGACAAAACCAAATTAACAAAAACTTTGTGATATTGACAAACATTTACAAAACAGATTTTTTGTAGATACAACAAACATTTTGTTAACATCACAAAAAAGTTTGTCGATGCGACAAAAATCTCTGTTTCATTTCGTTATATTAACAAAACTTGGTTTGTTAAACTGACAATATTATTTGTAGTGCATATTTTGTTAAACTGACAAAAAATCATGCTGAATTATAAAAATTTTGTGAAATCAACAAAATCATTCTTTCGTATTGACAAAAATTTTATCAAAACGATAAAATTGTTTTGTTAAAGGTCAACAAAACGTGTTTGTCAATATTACCTAGGAATTTATTTTCAGTGCATCATATGAATTCTACATGAAAATCTTTAAATTCGTCCTAGAAGGCAAAAAATTGAAATTTTTGACCCAAAACGGACCTCAGAATTACTTAGAAGATGTAAATTCAAACTTAAAAACATTTGAATCAAATAGTTCAAGAGGATTCCAACTGGGAGCTTCCTAATGATTAACATTTCATGTAAAATTCATATGGAATTCAAGAAATCGATACTTATACGAAGGTCTCAATTTATTAGAAACTACGTAAATTATCATGGGAATCAAAAAATGTGAACGAAAGTTTTTAGCGCATTAACAATCAAATAAGAATATGTAACGTTTATCTCCGTAGGCCGTAGGAAGAGAGGAGTTGATCCATTTCGCACTTTAATGACTTTGTGATTAAAATGTCAGTTTTAATTGATCTGTCCCTCCCTACCAGACACCAAGGCCAACGGATATAAATGTTCTGATTACCGAAAAAAGATAATAATTTTTTTTTACGTTTTCTGTTGTAGAAGCTGAAACAGATTATGAAATCTTAAGATTTCAGTCGAAGGAGGATATACAAGAAGCTATAAAACCAATCGGAATGCGGGCTCGTTTTCGGGAAACTCTTTTTCATTGGATGAAAACTGAAGTATATTAACTTGTATATTTTCTTAATAATAGTAGTAATTTATGGTTTATTTATTTTAAAGTTTGGAGATGACGACGATACCTTGTCACAATCAATTGCCAACAAAGTAGTTTCTTGGCTAGGAAGCCAATCCAGTATAGCCTCGACAACGTCAACTTAAATGTCAAGTCCGAAAGAGCTCAAAGTTGTCTAAGGTAAACATTGGTATAAATACGTCATTAAGTGTTGTCTTACATTTTTGTTTTATTTACAAACTCAGAAACTGAAACTTACTTTAGCAGAGAGTTTCAAAGCGCTCAAAAATTTCCCTATGATTTTGGATGAACTAACGGAGCTTTTTCCAGCTGAAACTAAGGTAAGCATTTTCTATCTTATGAAATTCTAATGTTATATTATAAATAAGTTTTTAATACCTAAGCACTAAATCCTTGAGTATTAAAATTATTTTAAGATTAAAGATTTTTCTAAAAGCTTTAATACAAAATTTGATTTTTTTTAAATTTCAGGAACATTATTTCAGCCCTCGTGGGGCAACAAAAAATCGAGGGGGAACAACAATACAAAAAAAACTCAAATCCTCAGCAACGAATTTGGATTTTTTATGTGATGGCCTTTATATTCAAATCCAAAAAGTAACCAACTGGTACGTGAACTGAAAATAGTTTTCTATTTTTTTGTTAATATTATTCACTTAAAAAAAAAAACTTAAAATAAACTGCACTTCATTTTATTTAGATTTTGATAAGAAAAGAAAAAATTAATGTAACAAATTTTTAACAGTCACCCATATTCTGAAACTCGTATTTGTGACTCGTATTCGACTAAGTAAGTAAGTAAGTAAGTAATTCATTTTATTGTTTATTTAGTGGTTACATTTTCAGTTTTAATGAATTTAGTAACTATGGCATTGCCGTCAGCTCGGTTGGCAAGTTTACGTTATAAAATTAATTTTATTTTAATATACATATAATTACAATAAAGTAGATTAAATGTTTTTATTCAAATTCAGTTATTAATAACTTTCTGTAGTTATAAATATCTTTCAAAAAGAGGTAAAGTTTCTTCCAGTCAGTTTCGTTCAGCACTGAGATTGTATCTTTAAACGTCATCGTTTTCTTTCCAAAATATAATCGACGTTGGGGAATAAAAATTGGACATATACTTATGATATGAAAACAGTGTTCTTTGGCTTTTAAATTACATAACGTGCAAAATTGATTGAAACTTCCATTGTATGGACACCCATTAAGAGCTAGGATTTCACATCTGGTTTTAAATATTAACGATATCTCCTTGTAACTCATTAAGTCGTTGAAGTAATTTGCTTCCATTAAATTAAGCTTGAGTTGTGAATATATTATTCTACTTTCTGAACTACGAGCCTCTACTATGTGCGCAACACTTACAGAGGTTTCGTGTGCTTGAATTATGCGGTAAAGCTGCTCCTTTATATTAGTTAAGTTATGAGGATCTAACTAGGGCTGATGATACCCGGCTACCCGAGTACCCGGGTAATATACCCGATTACTCGATTACCCGATTACCCGGGTACCCGGGTACAGCAAAATAAAAGGCATTGAAGTTAAACTCTATTAAATTAAATATATCCGAATCAATACCGCTATTCGTTTCTAGGATGGTTTAGATTAAGAGGTTTAGCAAGTACATAATGAAATGCACTGATTAAAGTACAGATACAACGGTTAGGCTTAGGTATGTTTTACAAATGGAACACCTGAACTTGTTTTCATAATGTTTTGCAAGTACAAAGAGATTTGTAAAAGTTCGCAAAATGATTCAACTTAAGAAGAGAGAATACAAATTGGTTTGGATTATTACCGTTAATGAATGTGGGTGACAATGTGAATTGTGCTGCTCACACCCTACAACTTTGTGTAAAGCATATATTTAAGTTTGTTGAATATTACGAAATTGTCCCAATAAAATGTCGAAGAGTGGTATCACATTTTCACCAATCGAATGTTGCTACGTCGGCCTTAAACAGAAAACAATTGCAGCTAGGAATGAAGAAGGAACGTTTAGTTCAAAATTGTCCAACACGATGGGATTCCATTTATTTTATGTGTGATATTTTGCACCACAATCGCTCCGACGTTATTGCAGTTCTAAGTGCTAACAGCTATACGAGTTCTTCTACAGCACTGAACCTGGAAATATCTGAGTACAAATGGGGAATAATGGAAGAGTTAACCACAGTTTTGAAGCCACTATACATAGCAACAAAACTGCTATATCGTGAAAGTAAAGTAACGCTTTCTGCAGTGCGCTTGGTTATCAAAACTCTGATTGAAAACCACTATGCACCTAAGCTCGAAGACACAGAAACAGCCACCATATTCAAAAATAAAATCGTTTTTTCTCTAAAAACGCGCTTTCACCTAGGCGAAATGTCCCCAGCCGAGAATATTTTACCAAGTAGCATCATTCTTAGACCCAAGGTACAAGGACCTTAAAACTGAGAGCAGACTAAATCCGTACTTTTCTTAAGGAAAAAATTCTGGGAATGTGCTCTGACAAAGTAACAGAAGAAGAACCTAGTGGAAGTAGTGATGACCAAGATTTGGATTTCCTTTTTGCAACTGAAGGGCAATTACTTGACAACATCTCTTAGTTTGAGCAGTACATAGCAGAACCTCGTATATCGAACCGTTTGGACCCTCTTGTATGGTGGTGATCGAGAGAACGCTCTATCCTCGTTATGGCATTTTTGGCAACAAGATATCTTGCTGTTCCAGCTATATCAGCAAGTTCAGAAAGCCTCTTTTCGACTGCCGGCAATATTAGTACTGCCAAAAGATCATGTTTGGTCCCAGAAAATGTTTCTTTGTTGGTGTTCTTGCACAAAAATCAAGATCTATTTAATTAGAATTTAAACCCATCAAATTTTTCTCATCAACAATTTATGAAATTTTGATAATTCCTTTGCTCATCTATATAAATAAAAATGAATCGCAAAATGTGTTGCTTGACCAATTCGCCTATTTTTTTTTTTAAAGTTTTTGTTAAGGTTCAAGGAAGGTTCTTATGGAGAGAAAAAACGTTTATTGCGGCGTTCTTGAGTTTTACGGTTCGTAACACATTTTGCGATTAATTTTTATTTATATAGATTACTATTAGTCAATGTTCCGTCAAACCCAATTGATTTATGGATCAAATACAAAGATGATATGTGTGACGATATCTTGCATCAAATGCGCACAGGAAATCGATATTTACAATTCACTGAAGAAATTTACAACGAGGCGTTGATATCAATTGAAGACATGTGCTTGATGATGTCAAACAAATTATTATCTCAATTAGGAATGGCCGCGCCTAATCGCCCAATGCACGACGCTTTTAATCAAGAGTTGCTCGTTAAAAACTGATCGATCTCGATGCTTTAAGGAAATTGGTTCGAATATATGTATGTTCCGTTGTTGAACCAACAGTATGTCTTTGATACAGTTATGGAAGTTGTAAATGATAAAACTGGAGGATTTTACTTTTTGGATGCTCTTGGTGGTACATTGATTTTAGCAACAATTCGCTTACAGGATGCGAGTGCACTTGCTTCCTCTGGTATTCCAGCTACATTGTTGGAAGGCGGTCGACCAGCCCATTCAGTGCTAAAATTACCATTGAATATTCAAAGCAACGAAACTCCGACTTGAACTCTGCAATGGCAAAGGTTTTTCAGCAATACAAGGTGATAGTATGGAATGAATGCACGATGGCACATAAATAGTCTTTGGAGGCATTAGACAGAACTTTGAAAGATCTGCGAAGCAATCAAAACCGATTCGGTGGAGCGATGATTTTGTTAGCAGGAGATTTTTGTCAAACATTAACAGTTATTCCCCGGTCTACACCAGCGGATGAACTGAATGCATGTTTGAAGTCCTCCACTTTGTGGAAAAAAATTAAGATAATTATTTTGAGCAAGAACAACTCATTGACTTTGGTAATTGTAAAATCCCTGTATATGTTATGACAGGCTGCATTATTTCCTGTAAATTTTTGTCAGTTTACAGAATCAAAAACTGAGCATATAGAAAAGATGTTCCGAAACGTTGCTCAAAATTACAGAGATCATTGTTGGTTGAGCGAACGAGCTATATTAGCTGCCAAAAAACACGGATGTAAATGAAATAAATTTCAAAATCCAAAATGAAATTGCCGGTGAATTAAGGACATACATACAAATATTGCGCAACTAACCAAGATGATGTCGTCAATTATCCACCAGAGTTGTTGAACTCACTGGATTTGCCAGGATTATTTCCCCATAATCTTTAAAAGTAGGATAGATGGTCATAATGTTACGAAATATCAAATGTAACGGCACACGGCTGGCAGTGAAAATATTACTGAACAATGTGATCGAAGCAATCATTCTAAAGGGAAAATATAAGGGAGAGGATGTGTTGATACCCCGCATCCCAATGGTACTAACTGACGTACTGTTTGAATTTAAACGACTGCAATTTCCAGTTAGGCTTGCTTTCGCTATGACCATAAATAAATCACAGGGTCAGTCGTTGAGTGTTTGCGGCGTTGATCTGGAAAACACATGCTTCTTTCATGGACAGTTGTATGTTGCTTGCTCTCGCGTCGGAAACCGACAGCTTTATATATTTTGAAAAGGCGATTTACATAGCCACGAAGGAGTTTTTCGTTTTTATACCCGGGTAATACCCGAATACCCGGGTACCCGGGTTATTTACTACCCGGGTACAAGCAACCCGGGTAACCGGGTACCCGGGTAGTTGATTACCCGGGTAGAATCATCAGCCCTAGATCTAACCTAACTACTTCTCCACTAGCTTGTCCTAAGTTTTTCCACTTAAGCACCCACCAGTCTTTGTTCCTCATTTCATAAAGAGCCATTTTTTTTGGTAGACGGTCGTTCGAAAGAGACAGTACCTTAACGATGTAGTCCGCCTGTGACTTAAGAGTATTTATGTAAAGTTTGGGAAGACCCGTTTCCAAATATAACGCATAGTTTGGTGTGTTTAGTGGAAGGTTAAACAGCTTTTTCACGAAATTTCGATGAAACTTTTCTATCACCTCGTACTCATAAGTTCCCCATACCTGCGATGCGTAACATAGTGTAGATTTAACAACAGCGTTAAATATTTTATACTTAGCAGAAAGTATGATGTGTTCGTTTGAGAAGATGGTCCTCCAAGATAGATTTATCAAGCTTTGGGAAGATTTGGCTTTCTCATCTAGGTGTTTGGAGAAATCAACAGTTTTATTTAGTTTAACTCCCAAATACTTGTATTCATCTGCTATCTCCAATCGGTTGCCATTGAAATTCCAACTCCGTATGTTTTGGTTCTGGTTAGATCTAGAAAATACCATTATTTTTGATTTGTCCGTGTTAATAACGAGGCCCCAATTACTGCAATACTCGGCTAAACGGTTAATTATCAATTGGAGATTGTCGGGTGATTCTGACAGTAGCACTATGTCATCAGCATATAAAAGTACATTAACATTTTTTTCAACAATTCGGATTCCTCCTGGAACGTGCGTTACAACATCATTGATAAATAATTAGAACAGAAGAGCGCTTAACAGACATCCTTGCTTCACACCGATATCTGTTTCGAACCATTCTGAGTATTGCGAACCATCCCAGACAGCTGCTTTCGAATCTGCATACATCTCCTTCAAAACATGAATGAACTTTGTGGATATACCCAGCCGTGAGAGTTTGTAAAAAAGTGTATTCGACTATAGTCGTATGTTTGTATTCTAGGAGTCGTACATTCGACTTCACTTGTACTAATATTGGGAAACGCAAAACATCGCATACCACTATTCATATTTTATCGTTATTCCGAATCTCGTATTCGGTTTACTTGAAGTCGTATTTGTGTACTTTATTACTCGTGTTAAATTTTCTAAACGAGACTTGTTTTTTTTTTTTGATAAAAATGGACAAAAAGTTAATGTAAGTACCTTGGTACCTCTTGGCACAATGGTTAGTGCGTTAAACTGTCATGCGGAAGGTCTGGAGTTCGATTCTCAGCAGCAGCAAAAAGTTTTTCAGGAGGTGTACTGGCTCTTGCAAGGAATTGACAAATCCTCTAAGAGCATATCTCTTGTCTTGGAAATTGCTGCACATTTGCCGATCGCAATCGGCAGAAAATTGTAGGACCCCTCCTTTCCTGGTAACACACACACAGGAATGGTTGAGAATTGTAAGTAAGTAGGTCCTTCGAGCTATTGCACCACCAAATTTTTTAAAGTATGTACCTTAATTTTTTATTGGTTTATTTATTTGGACTCAACGTTATTAACGCGTTCATATTTAGTAAAATAATAAATCGTTCTCAATTTAAGGCATTGGTTTGTGCATTGGAAGAAAATTTGGAGGTAGCAAGGGGCCATAGGAAGAGTGGAAAACTCAAAGCAAATATTTAACAGTTTTGGACGGACCTTTCGGTAAAACTAAATAGCCTTGGGCCACCCATTCGAAATGGTCCAGCTTCTCTTAAAGTAGGAAATATTTAACAAATTGTCTGCAATGATCAAAAGTATTTAGTTAAAACAGAAAACTGCATCACAATAAGCAGCAATTTAAAGGCAAGGGATGGTGAAATTACAACCATATACTAGAGCAAATTTGAGGAGTGCACTGCTAACATTTTAAATTTAAATTGTTGATCCCAAAGGATCAAACATTGGAGTTTTTCAGCCTCCTCCTGAGTCGACACGATAAATGCTGAAGATGAAACTGACATAGTCCAAGAATACAACGAGGGTTCACAAGCCAGTAACACCACTCGCACAAACAAAAAACAAAAAGAAAAAACAAATAAAATAGAAGAAAAGCTTCTTCAAATCAATAATTTAATTGAAAAAAAGACAAACGAATTTTTCAATTCAAATTTATTGATTTTGACAATTACCTACGGGCGACAATTTACGTTGTTTTTTTAAGCTTCTCGTACGCAACGTATACGACTTGAAGAATAACGATTTTGATACGAAACGAGTTCAATTTCGACTACGAGTACGAGACAAAATACGACTTCTGGAATATGGGTGAGTATTTAAAACAATTATTAACCGTTACCGGTCACTGTACTCAATTGAATATGCTATTTTTGAAAATTTAATTTTTCTTCGTTTCTAATGTTATTAATTATTTACTTAAGGTCAATCTAGACTTCAAATTGCTGCATCTAAATAAAGGACATTTGCTTTCAAGTAAATGGCAATAGTTTAGAAATCTTATTTCTATTACCACTCCAACATTAACTATTTTGCTCGATGTAACTTTAAGTATGTTTTATGATGTGAAGTCAAACTTCATATATGAAAGATTTTTCAAGCCTATTTTTTGTTAATATGGGTCATTTTTTAAAAATTGACATTTTTTATTGATCGTTTGAAATTTTTTTTTTCAGTTTTTCTTGGGTTTTAGTTTCTAAGTCTATAGTAAACAAGTAGAAAAGGTGTTCTCCGAGTTGCGCAAAAATAATTTCAAATATTTTTCATTTTACGAGTATTTGTCGGTAAAAATTAAAATTGAAAATTTCGAATGTATTAAAAATGTTCTTTTCTTGCATAAAATAACAATAATCCACAAAATAAATAGTAACAATAAATAGTTGAAATTTTGTGGAAAGCAAATAAATTTAATAGGATAATTAATAAAAAAGTTGTTTGTTTACGAAATGATTTTGTTTAAAAACATGAAAGAGTCAAAAAAATATTTTTAAATAACGACACATAACTTTCTTGGAACTTTAACGGTACCAACACTGTAAGGAATGATGAAATTCAGTATATTTATCTAGAATAAATGTAAAAAAATGAATAATAATATGAGCCATTATAAACTAAAAGAACCTATTTAAAAACAAATACGAAAATGGCCACGGAGATTACAGGCCACGGAGATTACAAAATCGACTATTTCTTAATTTTAATATAGTCAATGTAATTCAATGTCATCCAAATTATATTAGGTTCAACGTTCAAGTATGATTAAATACCTTTCTTTTGGCGGTGGTTAGACTTAAAAATATTAATATGGTACAAAGATAACAAGGCCACGCAGATTACACTGAATTTTTACTCGGATGAAAAAATTATTTTGTATGTAAATTTTAAAGGAATTAACTGCAATAATTAAGTTATAATAAAACATGAAATTGAAGGTTTTTGACGTACCCCAAGTAACATCGTTGGAGCTAAATATTATTTAAATGTTCTTAAATTGCTCTGAGAGAGTTAAATGCAAGGCTGTAGCTCTATTTCAAAACAGATTGCAGCTCTTGATAAACGAATATAAAAATCTAGCTCTATAATGGAGTTTCTTAACAATATTTAGCTTCGTTACGTTTAAAAGCTTTCTGCTCGATAAATATGCTCCATAATAATGTTTTTATCAGCTGTCGGAAAGCATATAAGCATTTTGATACTTAACTCTTTAAAAAAGCTCTTTAACAGAAAACAAAATTTTTGAAGTGTTATTTAAGAGCTGCAAGCTATATCTTCATGCATGTTTAAGAAAATGGCGAATATTTAAGAATTTTTATAAAATAGAAAAAGAAAACTATTTACAGTGATGTGATAACTGAATTTTGAAAAGAATCATGAAAAACACAGAAGCTTTATCCAAAAAAGTGCACGAGCAAAATAAATATTTTTTTCTGAAGTTCAAAATTAAAATAAAAAAAACTTACTATCCACTTAAAACAAATTATTTTAGAAGGGCGTTGTAATATTTCGAAGTACAATATCAACATTTCTGATCAAAATGAAATCGCAGTTAGAAATCACCCCACATTGAACGTATTATGGCGTTTAATTATAACCCTTACTCATTATTCTATTTAAATAAATGTTGATGCTAAGATGATTAACCAATACAAATATGTAATAATTTCTCTTCGTGTTCAATAGTATGTTTTGTATTTACTAATACTAATAGAAAATAAAGTTTATAACTCCTCGTAAAAGCACGCGGCTCTATGGCAGTTTTAGAGTGTATATTAAAGCTTTCAGCTGAAAAAACATACTTACAAGCACTATTAAGGAACTTAAAAGTGCTCTCAAACTCAATGAATTAGCTGGAAGTGGGCTCGATGTTTGCTCTAAAGGTCGATCTAGAATAAACGAGCTCTAAGATTAGCCCCGAAAGCGCTTTTCAAGCATTAATACAGCTAAAAATGTTTCTTGGGACTATAAGATGATGCATCGTAAAAAAATTATTAAAAATTGTTTAGTTGTGTGAAAAAGCGAAAATGTTTAATTATGTTTTTTTTTTCAAAATCTTGTCACACTCATTCAACTAAGTATTGGGACAACAAAAAAAAAATTTTTTTTTGCATATCATAAAATTGAAGTTTAAGAGAAGGCCTTTCAAACGACAAGGCCCAAAATTAAAAAAAAATCATTTTCATCATTAAAAATATTAATAAAACTGATTAAGCATCAAAATCACATCCCAAAAAGGCCACGGAGATTGCACATTATTAATTACCATGGATATTCGTTACCATCAATCGATCTGCAACGCCATCCAGTTGCGCACCCCAAGGCTTCGGGCGTCCTGGTCTACGCCATCTCTCCAGCGCAAGCATGGTCTACCACGCTGTCGTCTACCATAGAATGTACCACAAAGAACTTTCCGAGCAGGTTCCTCTTCGCTCATGCGAGCTAGGTGCCCTGCCCACCGGAGTCTACCGAGCTTAATTTTTGTCACGATATCTGCTTCTAGGTAGATTGCGTTCAATTCATGATTGTACCGTCTCCGGAATCGTCCTTCCTCACATATGGGGCCAACAATTCTCCTTAAGACTTTTCTCTCGAACGCAGCTAAGAGGTCGGAGTGCCTTTTGCTAAGCACCCAAGTCTCGGATCCATATGTGAGTACTGGCAGGACCATGGTCCTGTACAGCAGCAGTTTTGAAGTTATGGTGAGATTTCTGGATTTGAAGAGCTTTGACAGACTATAGTAGGCTCTGTTGGATTTGAGAAGCCGTCCGCGTATTTCTTCTTCTATATTGTTATCGGCTGCTACTATTGACCCAAGGTATTTAAAGGATTGCACCACTTCAAATTCGTGCTCCGCTACCTTGATTGTTTGACCAACTGTTCCTCTCGCATTCGACGCCACCATGTACTTTGTTTTACCTTCACTAATGTGCAGCCCCAGATTTTATGCCGCCTGCTCGATCTGGATGAAGGAATCTTGTACAGCTTGTTCGGTTCTTCCGATGATGTCAATGTCGTCTGCGTAAGCCAGTAACTGGCTGAACCTGTTGACGATGGTCCCTCTTGTTGCCGTGCCAGAGTCACGGATTGCTTTCTCCAACGCCAGGTTGAAGAGGAGGCAGGCCAAACCGTCCCCTTGTCGGAGTCCATTAAAGATGTTGATTGGTCTGGATAGCAATCCGGCTATTTTTACTTGGCTTGTTACGTTGGTCATGGTCAACCTACATAGTCGTGTCAATTTATTTGGGATGCCGAATTCTCTCATGGCTTTTTTAAAGTTCTACCCTGGCTATGCTATCATAGGCGGCCTTAAAGTCTATAAACAGATGGTATGTTGGGTATGTTATAATGCTGACATATAAACACAGTTCCATGCCAAATTTCAAGTCTTTAAATTGAAATGCAAAAAAAATAGAAGCTATAACGCTAAAAATGTAATTTTTTTAAAACGACCCATATAATTAATAATGAAAATTACAAAAATATATCAAAAATTATTTATATATCATTGATAATTTCAGTGTTGTATTATTGAACTATTTTAATTAAAATAAAACGTGAAATTAAACACTGATTTTAAAATGTTTTTCTTTTTGCCAAGGAAATTAAATTTTTTGCAGGATTAAAATGATCATGGTAATTCAACATGATGATAATCGCGATTCAATATGATGATTATCGTGAACCAACATGATGATCGTGGTGATTCCATTTGATGATCATCGTGATTCAACATGATTTTCGTCGTGATTTAACATGATGATCGTCGTGATTCAACATGACGACCATGGTAAATCAATATGATGATCATAGTGATTCTACATGATGTTAGTAATGATTAAACATGATTGTAATGGTGATTTAACATGATGATCGAAGTGATTTAATATAGTGACCATGGTAATTCAATATGATTATCATCATGATTTCAACCTGAAATCATAGTGATTCAGCATTCATTTGGTATGAAATTCATTTTAATTTGCAGTTTGTTTCTACTTATTTCAAAATGAAAACATATTGATTTAACAATAAAAACGTTCTCATTTTAAAATGATCTAATATTAATTTCCCTTATATAAAAATCATGTTAAAATAATACGAATGCTCGATGAAGCAAAAACATTGGCAAAATATGTTAAATCAATATTGTTTTTTTTCTGTGTTTATGTACGTAGCCCAAAGTTGCACATTTAAAATGTTCAGACATGAAAATTTAATACATTATGAAAAATTTACATTACTTAGGTACTACTGTTAGAATGCAGCAAGTTCATATAATTCCTTAATTAATATGTATGTTTATTGTTTGTGTCTAACATTTTTAATGCTAATGTGGTACAGGTTGTTGTTTAGCAAGGTCATTCATTATTCAACCTTTGTATGAGTGAAGTATTTTTGTCTTTGAATAAAGAATGGCGACTAAGCATCCACTACTTCATCCTAAATTAAATAACTTTTCAGTATTTCAAAAAAAATATTTCAAAAGCATCGCGTTCTTGGAAGAAATTGGTCTGATTCCAACTAAAACGTCAACTCTCCTACTGTGTCGCAACTTACCGGTAAAGGTAGACATATAAAAATTTCAAGTTCGGTTGGATGTGGCGGTGCTCCGAAAAAAGCTCTAAAAAAAGGTGACAAAAATTGTAAGAATAGAATAAACCCATCTATCGGCACATTTGTCCATGGGCCTCAATATTGGCTAGAGATTCGGGAGGTGCTTGCTATAGTTACGAGTATCTCTTTTGTGATCAAAATGCCTGTAAACACGGTTTTAATACATGGAACATTGAAAAATTGACGTAGAGTTTGAGACAAAAGGGTACCTACCCATCAGGAGACTGAACACCATTACTCTCTTCTTGGTACTCATAGTATATAAGATGTATGGATTAAATAAGTCCCCATTATTACAATTATTACACTTTAACGAAAATTTTAAGTAAATTTTCAAATCATTTACTTTAAATTTTTGTGGTAAATGAAATCAATATGATTACATATTGTCTCAATATCTTCACTTTATGATAATGTTAATTTCAGCTAAAACTATACGAGTATCTAACCATTGCAAACACGATATTTCTATTCTCCAACGATATCAATGACAACAAAAATGAAAGAGAATAGTACTGTAAACGTATTCACTTTTTATCTAAAGGATAAATACAAAAATAAATGACATTTTCAATTAAGGCCAGGCGATTTTTTTTAAATATACTCGTATATACATATATTTTTGTTTTTATTGATCAACTAACCAACAGGATTTTTTCCAATTAAATGTGCATTTCCTATAAAAGGAAATGTTGGAGGTCCAGGTATTTTATTAATGGCCCTTTGAAATTTTCCAATTGTCATGTGGAAATAAACCGATAACAAGAAAATTAACGCAATGCCAAATATTATTGCACACATTTTTGTTTTTTTTTTTATAAATTTAAATTAAGCACTTGTTTTGCATTGCACGCTCTGCAGTGCCCGAGATACACTTAACACTGATATTAACTGCGACCAGTGGTCTATTTCACCAAATTACAATTACAATCACAAATTTGTAATTGTTTCCTACAATTACAAATTTGTAAACTGATTTTCTGTTTCACAAACTACAAACATAATTCCAACAAATTTGTTGGAAAGAGAAAAGATTAAGGGAAATTGTATTTGTTATTTACAAATAGAAGAAAAAGTCGTTTCACCGTTTAATTTGCAAAGTTGTAAATAACAACTGTTTCTGTACAAGTTTGTTAGCATTCGACACATCATAACAAAAATGAATAAACAAGATAAAAGTTTTATCACCGATTTAATTCGTGATAAGAAAGATATTTTATTCGAAAAATTTTCCGATATGATAACACATAATCTTAAAGTTAGCGAGTGGCAAAAAAATTTCAACAATATAAAATCTAATGGTATTTTAATAGATAAAGATTGGAAATACCTAAGAGATGTCGTGTAGCAAAATTAAAGACGAAATACTGTGGTAAGTAAGAATTATTTGTTAGGTAGATTATATTTACCGGCAATATCAAAGAACCGTTTACGAATGCTTTCGTGTTCTTCTGGCCAACGTACAGTATTTTCAAAGAAAGTCTCAACAATGGCAGAACAAACACGATGGACAGTTCTGCATACCGTAGATTTAGATATACCGTGCATTTGAAATTTCATAGTTAATTCGCGGTCAATATATTTTTCTTCGTCTATTAAACACAAAATCTACACTTATATCACTATCGGTGCTACTACGCCTTCGATGTAAGGTTTTTTGGGTTTGAAATGCGATTTTTTCCGAAAATTACAAATTGTTATCAAATCCGCAGACGATCTTTCTTCTGCAAAAAATTTTCAGTAACTGTACAAATTTGTAAAATTTCGTGATTCCGTGAAACAGAAACTTACAAAAAATATAAATTTTAACAAATTTGTACTTGTAAGCAACAAAAAAAATTTAGTTTTGGTGAAACTGAAATAATGAAATTTCTACAAATTACCCTTTGTAAACAACAAACACATTTTTGTAATACAACCATTTTGTGAAACATAAAAAAACGATTTTTGCACAAATTTGTTAAAAAAGTGCTTGTAATCTACAATTTGTAAGTTGGTGAAATAGGCCACAGATAATTTTTAGCAAAGTTAAACTGTAAATTAAGAGATAAGATTATTTTATTCACCGAACGAAAAACAATACAATACATAATATTTTACGTTGCTATATACTCAGAAAATGGCACAGTGGTGGCTCAAAAGCTGCATGAAGGTGACATCAAATTAAAATACGAAATTTATAAAATCTGTAAAAATGAAATGCATTTTGGTGGAGCTACAGATTTTGGATAACCAGGACTTGGCGATGTACGAAGCTTTCACAATTCCTGTGGGTAGAAATAGAATAAATACTCACATATGTAGGTATGTATCCATGGTGATCTTGGTGTATCAGATAATTCAGGTAACCTCGACTAAATTATTCCTTTAATAATACAGGCTTGCAAGCTTTTTGACGTAAGGTGGAATTAAGGTGGAAGTAACGAATTAGGTTTTCCGCCATCAGTGGCCTATTTCACCAACTTACAAATTGTAGACAACAAGCACTTTTTTTACAAATTTGTTCAAAAATCGTTTTTTTATGTTTCACAAAATGGTTGTATTACAAAAATGTGTTTGTTGTTTACAAAGGGTAATTTGTAGAAATTTCATTATTTCAGTTTCACCAAAACTAAATTTTTTTGTTGCTTACAAGTACAAATTTGTTAAAATTTATATTTTTTTGTAAGTTTCTGTTTCACGGAATCACGAAATTTTACAAATTTGTTCAGTTACTGAAAATTTTTTGCAGAAGAAAGATCGTCTGCCGATTTGATAACAATTTGTAAGTTTCGGAAAAAATCGCATTTGAAACCCAAAAAACCTTACGTCGAAGGCATATATAGTAGCACCGATAGTGATATAAGTGTAGATTTTGTGTTTAATAGACGAAGAAAAATATATTGACCGCGAATTAACTATGAAATTTCAAATGCTTTGGTTTTCAACGAAAAGTTTCAGTTAAAACGTTCTAAAGCAGAGGAAATAATAAGTCAAATATGACCTCGTATTGCAAATGAGTCTGAAAAAAACTTTTCACTGACACCGACACAACGATTTCTGACAGCCTTACATTGGCTTGGAAATGGTGGACAGTACCACGGGATTGCAGACATGCACGGTATATCTAAATCTACGGTATGCAGAACTGTCCATCGTGTTTGTTCTGCCATTGTTGAGACTTTCTTTGAAAATACTGTACGTTGGCCAGAAGAACACGAAAGCATTCGTGAACGGTTCTTTGATATTGCCAATAAATATAATCTACCTAACAAATAATTTTTACTTACCACAGTATTTCGTCTTAAATTTTGCTACACGACATCTCTTAGGTATTTCCAATCTTTATCTATTAAAATACTATTAGATTTTATATTGTTGAAAATTTTTTGGCACTCGCTAACTTTAAGATTAATAATTAATAAAATATCTTTCTTATCACGAATTAAATCGGCGATAAAAATTTTATCTTGTTTATTCATTTTTGTTATGATGTGTCGAATGCTAACAAACTTGTACAGAAACAGTTGTTATTTACAACTTTGCAAATTAAACGGTGAAACGGCTTTTTCTTCTATTTGTAAATAACAAATACAATTTCCCTTAATCTTTTCTCTTTCCAACAAATTTGTTGGAAATATGTTTGTAGTTTGTGAAACAGAAAATCAGTTTACAAATTTGCAATTGTAGGTAACAATTACAAATTTGTGATTGTAATTGTAATTTGGTGAAATAGGCCACAGGTCAATTTTCAAAATTTAAAAAAATTTCTCTTTCGAATTTTGATGGACAAATTTGCAACAGTTTCGTATTTCGTACACGGAAAGAATTCCAAGCGCATATCACGAAAAAACTGCTGCAATTCACGAAAAATAAGTTCCGTTTTGTACCCTCGAACAAGTTTTCGTAAATCACTTGAAATTTGTTTGCAATCGCGAAATCTTCAAAAAATTTTGCGATTACGGTCAAGATCTGTTGAATTACAAACCAAAAGTTTAAATCCAGAACCCGATCGAAAAACGATTGCAATCAATTTGTTTAGAATTGCGACTATTTTGTTTGTAAAGTCGGAAGTAAATTATTTGGTATTTAGAACTATTTATCATAAGTTGCAACTGATTAATTATAATTCTCTACTTTCTTTGTCATTATTTGCAACTATTTATAGCAATTTAGTCATTCGAATGGAAATAAATTTTCGAGATTTATACATCTTTGGAACATTTTACCATTATATATATCTACAAAGATTTATTTCCAAATTAAAGTTGGTTTGTTGCAGATCACAACAAAGTGTTGTAAACCTCAATAAATTGTGTTTACGTTTGAAAGCTATTAATTGCTAATCAAAACTTTTTAATAGTGAATTGCAAATGTTTGATAGTAAATTGCAAATATTTGTCGTAATATACAATAATATTCTCTTTATTTACATCTATGATGTTATTGATTGCAAATACTTAATTGTAAATTTCAAATATTTATTTGTAAATTACCCCAAGCTTGTTGTAATTATAAGAAGTTCGTTGTAATTTACAGTAATGCAGTTCTAATTTACAATATTATTATTGCAAATTACAACTGTATCATTGTAGATTTGAAATATTTCATTATAAATTACTCTGAAATTGTTGCAAACAATAAATACTCACGTGATATCTGAAAAACTTCATTGCAATTTAGAACGTAATTGCCGCAAATCAAGACTCTTCGGTAGTAAACCATAACTGACAAGTTGTATATTACAAATATATGGTTGTAATTTACATTAAAACAGTGTGTTTTTTGTAGAATTAGTTGTAATTTACAATAATACACTTTTAATTTACAATAGCATTATTGTAAATTAAAGCTATTATATTGTAGATTTTAAATATTTATTGTAAATTGCAAATATTTATTTGCAAATCACTCCGAATATGTTGTAATCTTTTAATTGCAGTTTTGATTTACAATAATATTGTTGTAAATTAACTCTGTTATATTAGATTTCAAATATTTCATCGTAAATTATAAATAGTACTAGCGGCTCGGTACCTGCTTCGCTACGTATAAAGTGAAATAATAAAAAAAAAATTAATTGCAACATCAAATTCATTTATTCAAACAAAAAAATATTTTATTAATTGCTAGCTATTTTAAAACTTAATCCAAAAAATTTGGATAAACAATATTCTTTGTTTTTCTATTTTGGGCATGAATAAACAAACGGCTGGGGGTACCGTCTCTGGAACAGGCAACATAAAGTTGACCATGTGAAAAACATGATTCCTCCAAATTCACACCACAAACGTGAAGTGTTTGCCCTTGATCCTTGTTGATGGACATCGTAAATGATAAACGCACAGGATATTGTTATTGTTTGAACTCAGTTGGAATCATAGGGATACGTGGTATCAAACAAACTTTTTCTTTTGATTAAGCAGCTAAGATTGGCAATAACTTTTTCACTGCCAATCTGGTGCCATTACACAGTTTTGGTGGATTAATATTTCGCAATAATATGATCAAAGAACCAACTTTCAAATTGAAGCAATGCGGTGGCATACCAGCTAGTTCCAATGAATTTAAAAATTCAATTGGATAATTCATTGCCTCATCTTGATTCATAACACTGTTGATTACCACGTAAATCTTGCATTGTTCGATTAAATGCTTCTAGTGATTTTTTATTCGCTGTTGTACACTCATCCCATAAAATAATTGGCGTTAATCGCAGAACTTTTACCATAGCAGAATTTCTCGAAATACTGCAAGTTGGAGTTTCAATCACCTGTACATTCAATGGCAATTTTAGTGCAGAGTATGCAGTCCGACCACCTTCTAATAATGTAGCAGCAATTCCCGAGGATGCAAGTGCCAATACAATTTTCTGTTCCGATCGAATAGTTAGAATAGCTAAAATCAATGACATAACAAACGTTTTGCCTGTACCACCAGGCGCATCCAAGAAATAAAATCCACCTGCATTATTGGAAACGGCTTGCATGATTGTGTCATATACCATGAAGTTAAGAAACATGTTGCAATTGCTCATTTCTGCGATGAAGTACAATATCACGCGATTGAAACTGATCACCAAGAATTACAATTGCAACCTCATCAATTGTGGGTGCATTGAATCGCCTTGCATGCTCTCCAAAAGGTGTTCTATCAGCCCTTATTACGATTTTGTGATTATCAGATGGCATACGATCGAGAGCAATTTTGAACAATTGAACTAATGCGTTATGCTGATGGAAAAACCTTTGTAGCTCACGAATAATTTCTCGTCTTGTATTCGAAATAATTGCACAACGTTGATCCAATTCACGATTTTCATCACCAATAAAATAAATTTGCAAAAATTGATGATCAGCTTCGAAGTATGGCAATAACGAACCAGCTTGATGATAAATCTGGCCCTGAATCTGTAACATGTATGCAATTTCAGGTAGATGTTGGATCAGAATTTTTAAAACTATCGAATACTTTATGATTCAGATTGATATAAGCATGGGACAATCATGTTGAAGTATTTTCCTTAAACGTCGGCATAATTATCTCTAATAATTTTAGTACACTAAAAGAGGTCATTTGAAATGCCTAATTGTGTTGTTGAATATGGATCAAAAAGTGATTCGACGTTTGAGATGTCCCAAAAATAAATGAATACAAGGGTTTGGGTGGAGTTTCTAATGCTCGAAATCTCACTTTGCCATTAGCACAACAAATACCGGGCGTTTCACGTAGAAAGTTAGCCGCATCACAATGTGGACTGTTGTAATTAAAAGCAGCACGCATCATTTTAGCCAAAAGAGCAGCACGACGTATTCGTGATCGGCGTGCAAGGTTCAGTACAGGTACAGGGTCAACAGATCTATTTCGTGCATTACGTTCACTGCGATGCATTAGCTTGTGCGCGGTCATCTGCAGTCTGTGATCGACTTAGTAATGCCCCATCATTTGCATTACGCGTTCGCCGACCTATATTTACTCGCCCGGCTTGTGGCATTATTCCTTCATATAAAAAAGAATAAATCAAATTAAAAAATTAAGTTTCAATTTGACAGCAAAATCCCCAATAACAAAATGATCCGACACTTATTGCATTCATTTGTTACAAAAATGTGATAAATGAAGAACCGCTCGACCAATTTTGTGCAAACTTCACATAAACCATCTACTAAATAGTCCAAACAAAGCCTTAACCATTTGGTTTGGATAGGTGAGCCCGTTCTTGAGTTATAGAATTACAACGAAAAGTGGCATTGATTTTTATATATATAGATTATTTGCAAATGAAAAAAAAGGTTCTATCACAGGTACCGTTAATAACTTGACCAAAATTTAGACCCCATTGTTGGTACGGTCTACACATACTTTTTTTTTATAAAAATCATTAGAGTCGTTTTTCAAATAAATATGATATTTCATAATGGCTGTATAGAAGGAACCGAGCTAAAAAAAACTAAGACCATTGCAATTTGTTCTCTAGGCTGGAGATTCAGGTTCAGACAGACGGAATCACTACTTTTTCGTGTTGTAATGTTAACTGATGAAAATCTTGAGTTAAAATTTTTCTAAAAGCAAGTAAAAAGTCATTTTCAAATCTACGTCGATTTTTCTCAATTTACTTTCCTTTTTTCTTCAAATCTACTTCGACTTTTTTTCCGGAAGTGGTACCGCTGGATTCAGCTCGTCAAGTGGGATCAGATCGAGTGATCCGAATTCAATCCGATTTAGGTATAGTACAAGAAGCCGAATCCACATTAAATTCTTCATTTATGTAAACGTAGTATATGAGGTGCAGATGATCGTTACTCCATTGGTTCTTTGATAAAAAGGCGGCAATTTTTATTTGACTTCATTTACCTGTGGAATCTTTTGAAATTAAGATTGAAGAAAGCACATGCGTCAAGATGCTTCAAATCCATGAGTAGTACCTATAAACATTTAACTTTGCATCACTATGGCAGAGCACATGCATGCGTGCATACCTATATTAAATTTTTAAAACATTTAAAAATAAAGGCGCAAAATTTTAAAGAGTTCCCGTTTAAGCAATAAAACCGGCTCTACTTAACGCAGTCGTTTAGCTTGGAGATTTTGTCTAACTTTTTCATAATTTTAATCACGTTAGACAACTCTTCTAACTAATGTGGGTTTTACAACAGAACCTAAGCGAATTTGCGTTGAACAACCCTTAATATGACAGATGCATAACTCACACAACTACAAAAACACAAAAAAAAAAAGTTAAAAGAACAGACAACATCGCTACAGATTTTGATTGTTTATAAGTTATTTACATCATTTTAGATGAAAATGAAGTATAAATCGCAAATTCACAGCATAAAAAACTCAATTTGCTGTTGTAAGGTGCAGATTCATTTAGCTATATAATCGTCATACATCATTAAGCAATTTTTCTTCGATTTACGACCATTGTCAATATGGATAAAGTATACTTTTAAAAGATAAACTAGCTATTTGCTGCTGTTAAAGTAAGACGAGCTATTTAACGTTAAAGTATAGTTTATGTCCTTTAAAACTAACAAAAAGTCGGTTCTCGTTTTATACTCAATATTTATAGTCGACTCCCATTCTAAAATTGATTTAGAGTGAGTTTTAAATGTTTAAAATTTTGCGCCAAAGTTTGGTATGTCAGCTTTTAGTTTTTATTAAATTTGTGTATTAATAAATTAATTGAATTATAAAAGAAAATATTGACCCTGCTACTTTTTTTTAAGTTTTCATATAAAATGTTTTCTTTTTTTAATTTTTACTTTCTGTTAAGAAATTTTATTTAAATCCATTATGCCGATAATGATACAGCCAAAAATCGAAAAAATGGTTCTATGGTAGATGAAATCCTAATTTCAATTTGATTTTATTGAATTGTTAATCGTAAGTATCAAGCGAAAAAATTTATAAAAATTCTAGGCGCCTTTTTCGAGATTTTGGAAAACCATTTTTTTATACGGCCCTGTTAGTTTTAGATAAAATACACTTTTAATTACCCAATTCCAAAAAATCGAGCATGCAGTTTTTGAAATATTGAGTTTCAAAAAATGAGAGATTTGAAAATTTGAATACACAATACTATTAAATCATTTTAGAAGCCTTAGCATACAAAAATTAATCAAAAAAAGTGGTACCGTTTTTAAGAAAATCAAAACAAATAGTTCTCTGGGAGGTTAGGTTAAAAAGTGCCCAGTATTCTATATTTTGTTTGTGATGCAAAAAATAATTATGACGACAAAAACAGGTTCCGAGTTTTTTCGAAAAATTTGTTTGCACGTTTTTCCAATTATTGCCTATTGCTGGCTTAAATTTGTAAAATTCGTGTTCTTAACTTGGCCAATTATTGGCACACCTACAAATATATTGGTTTTTTACTCCAGATAAAAAAAAAAAAAAACAAATATTTCTTGGGCGTAGCAAGGCGAGTACCTATAGATATCTGCTTAGACTTCGTCACATGGCTGCTCTTTCCATCCACCAGATAATTAAAGATAATTAGTGCATCCCGTGCGCAGCCAGAGCGGGTCGCTAATATGTATGTACATAAATGTATATTAAATTAAAATAATGGAAATATGCATTGTGTTTCGATGAAGAGGGAAAAACAAAAAAGGTAGGCTACCTCACCCGCTTTTACCATTTACTGGAATAATTTTTCAGCCATTAGCTAAGTTTTATTTAATAATTTTTAATTTTTGCTGAACAATTTTTGGTCTTAAAGAAGAGAAAAACCATGTTGGGGGAGGAAATTAAAAAAATGCTATTTATTTAGTTTAAAGAAAATCGGGCAAGCCGATTAAGATGTAGTCAAACAGACAGAAAGACTGACGGAATTGCGAGACCCACTTTTTTGTCTTCCTTATTATATAATCATTGGCGCGAAATTTTAAACGTTGCTTGTAAGGAATAAAACCGGCTCAACTTAATACAGTCGTTTAGTTTGGAGACTTGTCTAACTTTATCAAAATTTTAAACACGTAAGACAACTCTTCTAACTAATAAGGGTTTTACAACAGAACCTAAGCGAATTCACGTTGGACAATCCTTAATTTGACAGATAAAGAGTATGTATATGTACAGACTTGTTTATCCATCGCTCGCCACAATATTGCAAGATTAAAGCACTTTTGTACGATTCTTCCGCATTTCTCATATTCAGTCTATTTAGAAAGCACATTTTTTAAAGAATCAAATGAAACATCAGTAAATATTTTTACTTTAATTTGCTTTGGTACCATTGTCAATATGGATAAAGTATACTTTTAGAAGATAAAGTAGCTATTTACTATATTTAAAGTTAGACGAACTCTTTAACGTTAAAATATAGATTATGTCGTTTAAAATTAACAAAAAATCGGTTCTCGTTTTAAACATAATATTTAGAATCGACTCCTATTCTAAAATTGATTAAGAGCAATTTTTAAATGTTTAAAATTTTACGCGATTGTTTTTTAATAAAACCTTCTTAAAAATAATAGTAGTATTATACATTTATCTACATAATAATGTATATGTATGTAATAATAGAATAGATTTTTGTTTTTAGGTTTTGAAAAAAGAGCCATAGCCTAAAATTGTACAAGCGGTTCTTTTTGTTTTTTAATACTTTTATATCCAATGTTTTAGAACATCGGTTCTCAACCTATGGTCCGCGGACCCCTAGGGGTCCGCGCAGAATCTCAGGGGGTCCGCGACAGCTTTTCTATAAAGCATCGGCTCATTCTCTTATTTTTTGTTTGTAGGCTGTAATTACGAAGAATTTTGTTGAAATGCATGCTCTTTTTGAAAATTGTATGTGCATTTGAATTTGAATCCGAAGTTTGCAGTATAGGCGACGCGTTTAGTGTTTGTTCTTAAAAATATTAGTTTTTGCATTAGATACTTATTTAACAAATGGATCGCTGGCTAAAAAGGAAAATTAGTGAGGACGTTCACTCCAATCCAAGAACATCAACTTCGAAAATCAGTGATGACCAGTGTTGTCACTTTACCACAATTGTGGTAGATCTACCACAACTTTTTAAGATTTATAAAATCTACCACATCTACCACGGTAGTTCAAAATTCTACCACTATTTTTTACATTCCCTCCAAAAAGAAAAATTACAAACAAAAATTTGCTATTACTATTACAACACAATTTGTTTGTCTTAATTTTTCTGAATGCAGCAGTCAGCCTTCTACTACATTTTCTGAACAGACTTCTTTATGTTAGCAAAGTGTTAGCAATAAGTGAAAGTTATATTTATTAATATAATAAAAGTAGTTTAACAAATTAAGTGTAAGTATATATATAAAGTTCTGATGCAAGCAAAAGTGTAGGATGATCGGCGGCTTGGTTTTACAGAGTGAAGTAGACGTACGTTGACAATTGTAATTCAAATCAATTGGCCGTGTTCATCGCTCAGCGATCCTTAGGTCCGTTCGTGTATTCAACACTTTACTCATGAAGATGGTTTCATTTTCATTCTATGTATATTTTACTCTTTTCAACAAGACATTTTATGTTACAATAAATTTTGTTTGTCTATAAAAAGTATAGCTAACACACACTCCAAGGAATTTTGCTTTAGAAGCTTATTTCTATTGTTTTATAATGAATTCTGTGATATCGATGAAAAACGGTTAATTTTTGTGTTGTAGCTGGTTGAATCTCGAAGTGAATTGATTTTAAACGCTCTTTAATAATATCAAAAATGAGGAAATTTTGAGTACGAAAATCAACTGAAACGTAAGTCTAGATACATAATTGTTTTCCATTTCCAATCAGACTTATTTGGATTTTTGATTTCTTAACCTGGAATCTTTCAAGCAGTCCATCAACTTCTAAACAAAATGAAAGTGAAAAAAGTTTTCAAAAAGACAAAAATAATCAACCTTGCAGGTAAGTTTCCTCAATATTTTTTCATGTAAGAATTATCCTTAGGCTCCAGATTGTTAAGCAATCATATAATTTAATAAAGTAATAGAAGTAACAAAATTCAAGCAAACAGCTTCTCTGAAAAAAGAAATAAAACCAAAATATGTATATTTGAACTTTCCCTACCATATCATCCATTTTCCATCTGAGGATCAGTGTTCGTTACGGTTCTTTGTGACAATATGTACATTTAGTTACATTAAAGCAACCTTAAGTGCTTGTGGGTGGCAGCCCAGGATTGCAGAAATGTACGAGTTTATGGAAATGTGGTGAGTGAAACAAGAACATAAACTATCGTTAAGCTAGTTTTAAAATTAATTGTTACGTTAGAAAGAAAGTCAATACGCTACTATTTGAAATTCATCAAGAAAATTAATGTTCTATATATACTACGTACTACAAAAAGCCTGCTTGTAAAATTCTCCAACTACTTCAAATTTTACAAGTTTTAATTAAACTCAAAATACTTGAAACAGCGCATTTTGAAAACAAAAACAAGTTAATAATTTTTTTTTAATACTGTATAGACGATTCAAATTAGGAGTCAAAGATGAACAACTGTCAAACATTTCGGTTTCTAACTCCCATTGTTGTATTCTATCATACTCAACTTTTTATACCATTTCTATAATTCTTGAGTTGTGGAAGTCATTTTCATAGGACTTTTTCTTGTAAGAATCTACAATAGAAGTACTCGAAAACACACTTGCATCGGAATTTGTATGACATGAAACCATTTTATTAAAAAACACATACAAACATAGTGGCCTTCCTTGTTATTTCACAATTAATCTCAAAACTAGCTAAGCGATAGTTTATTTTCTTGTTCCACGCTCCAGAAGCCCAATCTTCGTCATGTTTCCATACACTCATTAGTTTCTGCAGATCTGGCACTATCACATAACTATTAGCACCTACAGTAGCTGCAATGTAACTTAAAACAAATTTTGTCACATAGCCAGAGAACTCTAGCGAACACTGATCCGCAGATTATTGCCAGCTAGAATCTCTTGTTTTCTTCAATGTACCAGAATTAAGGGATTTTTTTTTAATGTTCTTTCAATGATATTATTTAGTTTCATTTGGCTCATTCTGATGAGTACCTCCAATTAGATAGGATCGAATTCTAAAACTGTTCACTTTTGCGCAGGCAAATTAAAGGTTAGGTTGATTTATGTATATTTGGCTAAATAGAGTTAGAGCAGGCAGTTACTGATTGAATTGAACACATTCAAAAATATAACCAGAAAATTGAAATTTATAAAATTAAAGAAAATCTTCTTGCGTATTACATTAAGCTTTGTGATCAGCTAATAAAAAGGTTCGATTTTTCAAGTATGCAAATCCAGCTGCTTCAATTCTTAAGTCCAAAAGAATTTCAAAAAGGTCGGTAACAAAACTATTACCGTTAAAAAGAGTATTTCCCAGGGGCGAACGCAGAAAATAATTTCGGGGGGGGGTTTTCAAAAAAATATGAGATATTCATAAATATATTATTTTATTACTATATTATAGGTACTTGTTAATTACATATTCTTTATTGTAATTAACATAAATATGTTATAACTAAATGATATTTGTTTAGTTTAGTTTATTTCATCAATCTGAGATTAACATTCTCTTTTAGATTACATAAGTATAAATAAATAACGAAAAATAGTAACTTAAAGATATAATAAATATTTAAAATAAATACACATAAAATACAGAAAACATAAATTTAACATATATCACAATGATTAATGAAATAACAAAATTAACATTACATGTTTTTTAAAAGTTTCTCGTGAACTGTGCATACAAATATCAATCTTTTCAATTACAGCATTAGTTTCTCTGATGCAACGCATAATCGGTACATTTCTACCATAATTACTTCTAGAAAAAGTCTCCCGTAAATGAAAGCCTATACGAAGGCCTCTACTGGGAAAATAAAAGTTTATTTGCTCTAGCAAGTAAGGACACATAATGTGACTACTTACTATATCCTTTATCATCATAATAGAAAAATACTTTCTTCTGACCTCAAGCGTTTGCATACCAAAAAGCAAACATCTCACATTATATGCAGGCATAATAATGTTCCAATTTAGCTTAAAAAAACAATATCTTGTGAAACTTCTCTGAATCCTTTCAATTCTCAATGAATGATTTGCATAGTACGGATTCCAAACCACGCAACAGTATTCCAGGGTAGATCTCACAAAAGCCATATAAAGAGATTTAAGAGCATATGAATCGGAGAATTCTCTAGTGTTCCTTTTTAGAAAACCCAACATTTTATATGCTTTATTAACTATATAGTCGATGTGACTACTAAATGTGAACTTCCTATCAAATATGACTCCTAAATCCTTCTTTTCAGTTACTTTATCTAATGTTATATTATTGATAGTGTAATCAAATACTATTGGTGCAATTTTCCTTGAGCATATAAAGCTTTGACATTTGGCTACATTTAAGAAAAGAAGATTTTTATTGCACCATGATGCAAGTTCACATAAATCTTCTTGCAATAAATAACAATCAATTAGAGAATGTATAGTTATAAATATTTTTACGTCGTCAGCATATAATAAATAGCTGGAAAACTGGAAAATGTCAGGAATATCATTGATAAACAAATTAAAGAACAAAGGACCAATGTGACTTCCTTGAGGGACGCCCGAGGTTACTTTTATGCACTTAGAAACATATCTGTGTATCTTAACGAATTGGGTTCGATCAGTAAGATACGAACGTATCCATTCTAAAAGTATGGAGTGGATACCAAGCTTGGACAATTTATATAATAATATTTCGTGGTTAACTCTATCAAATGCCTTGGCAAAGTCAGTAAAGATGATGTCGGTCTGGAGACCACTTTCAAATCCACTAACAACTGAATCACACAAAATAGTGAGATTTGTAGCTGTAGATCTGCCGGAAACAAATCCATGCTGAGAATCGGATACTATTTGTTTTGTAAGAAAAATGAGCTTATCACATACAATTTTTTCAAAAATTTTAGGAATAATAGATAACTTACATATTGGTCGGTAATTACATATTTTTTGCTTTGCTCCAGACTTAAAAATCGGAGATATGTACGATGTTTTCCACTCATTTAAAAATTCACCTGTTTTCAGAGACTTGTTGAAAATTAGCAACAAAGGTAACGCAAGGGACGTTGCACATTTTTTGATTATCTTGGGAGATATACTATCTGGACCAAGTCCTTTGTTTTCATCAATCCCATTTAACGCTTCAAGTACATCTGATATTTCTAACTGAATAATTCCTATATCAACTACATTAGATGGAGTAAATTCAGGAAGCTCGCTAGGAGACGTAACTGCGTAAACAGATTCAAAATAATCTGCAAAAAGATTACAGATAGTTTGCAAATCACTAGATATAGAACCCGAAAACTCCATACAATTTGGTAAACCACTAAATTTTCTTTTGGAGTTTATAAAATTCCAAAAGCTTTTGCTATCCTTCTTAACTTTGGATTCAGCTGTTGAAACATAATTACCATACAAAAATTTATTTAAGACATCAAAAGACTTTTCGATTACAAGATAGTTCTGTCTGAAAACCAAATTATTTTTGTCTTTTTTGTAGCGTTTATATGCTTTATTTTTTTTATTTTTAAGCTTAGAAAGTCTGTCATTATACCATGGTGGGTTGGAATTCTTTCTACTTATTTTTTTTGGAATAAAATTTTCAAATGCTTGTTTTAAGTAAGTTTTAAAAGATACGAACGCTTGGGTCAGATCTTGGCTTTCTATTATGGACTCCCACGGTAATGAGTTTAAAAATAAATTCATTGCATCGAAATTACCACGCTTATAATCAAAAAAATAATCGATATCATTAGTGGTTTGAAAATAGGCTAAGATCTTACAATCTATGACTAGGCTAATATGATGCTGAGAATTTTGAACCACCGGTGAAAGAGCTTTGTCAACGCTCACTTCTAGCTCATTATCAACAAATACTAAATCTAATATGCGATTCAATAAATTAGGAACATTATTTTTTTGCAATAGATTAAACTGGCTGTAAAAATCTATTACAGAACACTCAATTTCAGTTTTAACGTTAAAAGGAATTAAACATTTATCTTCAGCATCAAATTTCCAATTTACATCACCGATATTAAAATCGCCCAAACAAATTATATGATCAGATGGATTTAAGGAATTAAACAAATTACGACAATTTTCAATATGAATATTATATAAATCTAATGGGCTTCCAGGTGGAATGTAGCTAGCGGAGATATATAAATATACATTTTTTCTAAGATGCACTTTAACAATTAATTGATCAATATCGAAACAAGTGTCGTTATTGCTTGAGTACAATTCAATTTGGTTCGAAATAAAATTAGTTTGAATGGCAATAATAATTCCACCACCTCTATTAAGACCAGTTTTCGTTGAACTACGATCTTTCCTATATACAGCATATTGATCACAATTAAAAAGTTCTGTTGTATGATGGCTATCATTAAGCCAGGTTTCAATCAAAACTATTATATGATAATTACAAGTAGCAAAATATAAAAATAAATTATTTAATTTAGTTCTTACTCCACCAACATTTTGATAATAAATATTAAAATCACCAAAACTAAGTAATTCTTGATCAAAAACAGCTTCAGCAGCAACATCTACGGCGACATCCACGGCAGCATCGTCAGCAACAAAAACTACTCTTGAGCGTAATTCATTGGCAACAATAACATCAGCCAAGAGATCATCTATAACATCAACGTTAACCTCGTCGATAGTTATATCATTATCCACAGCATCAAAATTATTTATATCTGCATCATCAGCATTCACATCATCAGAGACAAACAACAAAGTCGTCTAAAATATCAACATCACGAGCAACAATATCAGCAGCAACAACATCAGCAGCAACAACATCAGCAGCAACATCATCAACGACATCATCAGAAACAACATCAGCAGCAACAACATCATCAGCAACAACAACAACATCAGCAATAACATCGGCAACAACAACACCAGCAAGAGCAATACCTAGGTCGTTTGAGTTCTTTCCGGTGGTGGATCGTTTTTTGGCTTGTAATTAAATGGGCGAATACGAATACCCTTAGGCCAGAGCTCAGAGTTGTATATCAAATGCACATATTCCAGCGGAGTACCAATTTTAAAATTGATAAATTTTAACTTTTTCATATCTTCATTCGACGCAATTAGCTTATAACACGGAAAAAGATAGGCATCGTGCTCTTAGGGATAGGACCTATTGGAATAATTTCATACAGCTAATCACAAAAACAAAACATCATAAAGATGGTGCAACGGATATCTATTTGGCAAATTTGAATAATGTTACCAAAAGTTGGAAAATATTCACTACGAGGGCGTTTTTGGTGCTTCCCATTTGGGCATCTTTATTCCGGAATTAATTGTTAGATGCCTATAGAATTTTACTACGGGCCCTGTGATGGAGGCCATTATTTGGTTCGTAAAATATCATTAATGCAACAAGAAGAAAAAGAGTGCAAGTGATTCTATAAGTGTACCTAACAATAGAGTTATAATAAGTTCTAGGTTCGCCTAGTGGTCCAAATCTGCAAAACTAAATCTGGCATGAAGTTATAACTTGTTGTCCTTTTGCGATCATAGGAAAAAGAGTTAAACGAAAAGATAAGGACACCAGCAACACTCAATTGGTACCTACGTTAACTATAGTACTACATAATTATAACCAAAACGCTATCAGAGGTTGCTATGTGCTACTCATTTGTAACTGTAACTTTCACACCAACGAAATGAGTGAGTTTTTTCTATTGCTGTAATTCAACACACTCCGACCTTGGAGCCATTAATAACTCAAACTTATAAAAATCGAAATCATTTATTAGCCATAAGATTAACATGGATATCTGTATCGGTATATTTGCTCCGTTCGTTTTCTGCCCTAAACATAATGTTAATTATCAAAAACGCAATTGCTGTTCGATTCGTCTCTATTTTTTAATCATCAATTCAAATTAAGAAAATTGCGTTAAAATACGAAGACACATAAAATAAAATGCACGAATGGGTCGCACAAACTTGCTCTTATGTAAAAGACTAAGAATTTCAAAAATTAATCTTATTAGAGAAAAGCATAAAATTCATTTTTTAAATGACTAAAAATCCTTTAGTAGTTGTATAAAAAAATTTTAAAACATATTTAAGAAAAAATTTTGGTACGCATATTCAAACTTTTTATTATTGTTCGAATAAAAATTTAATTAACAAAGAAAATATTGAGCAGTTTTTGAGGTATCGAATTTTCAAAAAAAAAATATTTTTTTTTTCTTTAAAAATTAAAAAAAATATTTTTTTTTTAAGTCTTAAAATGCAATGTTTTTTAAAGTTTTTAGAAACTTCTCTAAAAGTAAAGATTAATCGAAACAAAAAAGAAAATATCAAAATTCTCGGAGCTATTTTTGAGAAAAAATACGATTTTCGAAAACCATTTTTTAACATTTTGTATTGTGGGTACTTTTATTTTTAGGTAAAACAATTTTTTTTCCTCAGATCTTATAGATTATATTACAAAACTTTTATTTATCAAGTCTTAAAAAAAATTGAGCATGGGGTTTTCAAGTTTCCAGAAAAAAATTTGAAATTGTTTTTAAGAATCAAAAAATAAACCTTTTAAAATTTGTTTACGTAATAATATTTTAACCTTGGAGGGGCTTCATAATGATTAAAATCGGTTGTACTGTCTTCGAGAAAATCAAAAACTAAAAAAATGGTTCGAAGATGGCTTCCAAGAATAACCATTTTTTGAACAAATTTTTTCAACCATTACCTAAAATGACGAAATGAAATTTTATGAATTTTTTTTCAAAATTCTGTGGGACTGTTTTTGAGAAAAAAATATTTATAAGATTTCGAAAAAAAATCGTATGGGAGGTACCGTTATTTTTTGGTCTTAAAAAGAAAAGGAAAAAAAAAAACGTGTGGGAGAAAAAAATTCAAAACAATATCTACCAAGTTTAACGAAAATCGGCCCAGCCTTTTAGGCCGTATTCGAACAGACAGACAGACAGAATTTTGGGACCCACATTTTTCGTCTTCGCTATCATAGTAATATCGTATCAACTTTGATACAAATCTTGAGTTCGATTTTTTTTACGAATGCATTACTTGCCTTATTACCTATAAATCGTAAGAAAAAACAACACTATCAGAAGAATTTATGCACGAAAATAACACTTTGTTTTTTTTTTTTTTTTTCTTTAACGAAATGAACCCTTATTTTTTTGGTCGTTTCGGGGGGGGGTTTGAACCCCTAAAACCCCTACCTGCGTTCGCCCCTGGTATTTCCTTTTAACGATATTTCGTAGAAAGTTATCAATAATGAGTGCGATTTCCACTCTTGCTCTTCGATAGTGAAAAAAATAATGACATTAAAAGGGATGGATTAATTTAAGCACAGAGAATAATGTATGCGAAGAGTTCATGTTTTCGAATTTTAGTAAATATATGTTTAATATAGCTGCTTTACCACATAGCAGTGCTGCAGCAAAAAGAGTCTTTTCAGAAATGAATTAAATAAAAAATAAAAAACAAACTTGACGTCAAAACTATAAACAGTCTTATTTTTGCTAAGGAAATGACAAAAAAATCTGATATTTTTATTTCTTGAGCAGAATTGATCTGCTTTTATTGAAAATTTTAATTTGTTGATGGTAAGTTTAAAGATATATAATATGTAGGCATATAGAACAAAATATAACAACAAATATATTTAGGTACTTAAATGAATATGTAAAACTTTGCCTTTATAAATGACTTTAAAAATGTGATTTAACGAAATATTTTTTTATTTATTATTATTTATAAATTATAATGTATACATAATATTTATTTTTAATTTTATGTTTTTCGTCGTTTTGAATTATTATCATCATTTGGGAAATTACAAATCTACCACACAAAATCTAAATCTACCACTATTTTTCATCTCAATCTACCTCGAGTTTTGAAATGGAAGTGACAACACTGGTGATGACATTAAAAATAAAAAACAACGAAAAAATTCCTCTGAATCTCTTTCGTTTCGATTCGGGTGTTTAGAATTGAATGGCGAAGATAAATCACAGTGTGTTTTGTGCTGCGACGTTTTGAGCAACGAATTTATGAATCCTGCCAAACTAAAGCGACATTTTGAAACAAAGCACAAGGAATATAGAGATAAGTCTCGTAAATTTTTCAACATAAAACTACAGGAGTTGCAGAGAAATAAGAAATCCCTACGGAAAGTTGCTACTGGAAGTACTCGTATCAATGAAAATGCAGTACTTGTATCCTACAAAGTCTCCCTGTTGATAGGTAAGTTTGAGAAATCTAATGTCGAGCTCCTTTCAACCACTTGTTGTCGACCTCAGTGGCTACTAAATTCGATTTTTTTTTGGCTATTGAATTAAAAAGTAGCTACTTACATATCTTTTTTTTGTGAATGTATGCATGTGCGTATGTACTGACCAAATCATTTATTTAAAACACAAATAGAAGTATCCAAACAGTTAAACTTGAAATGTGTATAAAAATTTGTTTGAAAGTTTGTGGAAATTGTTCCTTAAGAGAGATTCAAAAAGCATCAACTTAATAAATTCGAATGAAAGAAATCGACTACAGTTAACTAGAGTAAAACTTCTGGTTGTTTGGAAATTAACATAAAATTTAGCTTTTGTATTATATTCATGTTCATTTTTTGTTGATAGGCAAAGCTGGAAAGACTCATACTGTCGGTGAGGATTTGATTTTACCGGCCGCAAAAGTATTGGTGGCAACTATGCTGGGTGAGAAAGAGTTACGAAATTTAGACTTAGTTTCTCTTTCGAATGATACCGTCAAGAGAAGAATTGTTGATATGTCCTGCGATCTCAAGGCACAGCTTATAGAAAAAATGAAGGTGAGTTCCTATTTTGCTCTTCAATTGGATGAAAGCACAGACATATCAAACAATGCCAATCGGATGACGTATGTGCGGTACGAACTTCAAGACTCTATTCATGACGATTTCTTATTCTGTCTGCCTCTTCCTGACCATACGACCGGAGAAGCCATTTTTAATCTTTTAAATGAATTTATAACATCAAATGGAATAAACTGGAAAAAATGTGTTGGGATTTGCACTGATGGTGCAAGAGCAATGTCCGGATGTAAAAGTGGTCTACGCGCTTTTGTTAAAAATGTTTCGCCCGAAGCTACATAGCAGCACTGTTGCATACATCGAGAGGCATTGGTGGCGAAACGAATTCCAGCTGAATTAAAAGCTGTTCTCGATGAAGTTGTGAAGATTATCAATTTTATAAAATCAAGGCCACTAAACCACCGCATCTTTAATAAGATATGTAATGATATAGGTAGCATCCACAGTCAGCTACTACTCCATATTGAGGTTCGTTGGCTATCCCGAGGAAAAATTCTTAAACGGTTTTTCGAGCTTCGCGAAGAAATAAGAATGTTTTTCCTCAAAGAAATTAATTTGAATTGCGCGACCGTTTTAATGATTTTTCATGGTGTGCACAAGTTGCCTAACTTTGTGACGTTTTTGGCTGTTTAAATAAGTTAAACATGGATTTACAAAACTCACAAAAGACAGTAACTGTATTCCAATTTGAAGACAAAATAGAATCGACTTTTAAAAAAAATGAAATGTGGCAAAGACGATTTGAGAAAAAGGATTATTCATCATTTTCAACACTATCTACATGTATTTTTAACAACTGCCAACGATATTTTACCAGACTCAATTTTTCAAATTTTTCTCAAACATTTCACGGACCTAAAAAAAAGTTTTCGAGATTACTTTCCAATTCCTGATAATAGCAAATTATGGATTAAAAATGCATTTTCAGTTGACTTTAGTGAAATAAGCAGTTTATCAGCTTTAGAAGAAAACCAGCTTATTGATATTTCTTGTGATTCAGCTCTACAACTTGTATTTAAAAACATCGGTCTTTTTGAATTCTGGTTAAGTGCTAAAAAGCAATATCCTGTAATATCCGAAAAAGCTACTAAAGTATTAATCCCCTTTTCTACGTCATATTTATGTGAAAAAGCTTTTTGAACTCTTGTTTATACGAAAAATAAATATAGAAATAAATTAGACGTAGAACCTGATTTACGAATTCAGCTATGTTCGTTTGATCCAAATATAAATAACTTGGTAGCTAAAAAACAACACCAGCCATCACATTGATTATTTTACTAACTTCTAACATATGTACAAACATAATATGTACTTTCAATAAGATTTTAATAAAAGATATTTTTATAAAAACAACATGTTTTCAACTTTGTGGGTGTAACGGTATTAATTTAAAGTTTATACACGACAATACATCAAATTTTACTTTTGGGGTCCGCCGACTGATAAATTCGTTGTTAGGGGTCCGCACATTCTCAAAGGTTAAGAACCGTTGTTTTAGAACATGACGATTACTTTTTTATTTCTTAGAGAATATCTGGTAACCAATTCCCAAAGCATAAGTATAATTATTATTTCGAAACATCCAGTATAATCTATGAGATAATTTTTGAGCTAAATTCTTTTAAATAAATAAAATCTCAATTCCTCTAGGTTTGGTTTCCTATTGGAAATAAAAAAAAAAATAGAACAAAAAATATTTTAACTTTCTTATAGTTATTGCTAAATTTTATATTTTATTTTTGCATCATATTACTCGCATGTACAATGGTTTTAAGATCTATTTTTCTAACATAAAATTTAACATTTAAGTTATTTTTTAATGATAACGTTAATTAAAAAATTAAATTTGAACAACAACAGTTCCAACTTGCCCTTTGGCAACAAATCTTGTTGCATCAATCACCTCACTGTTAAACAAAAAAAATAATGGAGAAAAGATATTAGCTTCTAAAAGAAAAACAAAAACTCAACTTACCCATCATTGTAGTTTGATTGAATTGATGTGGTTATAACCTCCACCTTCTTAACAGAAGGGAAATGCGTACTGATATCGACGGTCTGATCTGTTTTTCCCAAATTCAAAATAATCACGTATCTATCACTGCCTTGGGTATATCTATGAAAATTAAAAAAAAATCATTAATACGAATACCTTAATAACTTTACTTGTGATGCTCGTATATATGTATTTTAGGTCAAGTTTTGCATTTGGAAAAAATGGAACTCGAAGTTTTGATCAAACTAATATCACAGAGAACACCATAAAGTGGGTCCTACAACTCCGCCGTCTGTCTACTTTTCCGAAACTCAACCTATAGCCTTTAAGAAACTGCGGTGTTTCCCTAGGGAAAAAATTAATTTTTTTAACTCGAAAACTAACGGTATCTTCTATACAGCCGATATTAAATATCTTATTCATTTCGAAAACGGCTCTAACGATTTTGATCAAAATCTCAAAACAGGAGCTTCTTCAAATTTAAAATAATATTGTTTGTAAAAATTTTTGTAAGCGATATTTTTCCGAATTTTTGGAAATAATTCATTTTTTGTCATTTAATGTCTTGAGTTCCATGAATCGGATAGTCAAGATAGAAGAGTTTCCACTAAAGAAAAGTGACGAAGTACCATTTCCTGCGTTTAATAAAGATATTGAAGTCGTTATACCCCTGACACAAAAATAGGAAAAATCCCTCACCCCCACCAAAAATCCATCAAAAAATTTGTTGGAAAATCCACCGAAAAATTCGCAATATTAGATTTTTGTATGAAAATTCCAAAACAAAAATTACAATTTTGGTGGGAGTCTGCTGTCGCACTCTTGGAGTATTCAAAACTGTTGGATTCCTCGATTTTGTGTGTTGCAAACATATTACATTAATGTTGCAAGTATATTAATATTTTTTTTTGTTTACATAATGTATCAAGTGAAGTAATCACTAAAGGACTTACTGTAACTTTGTTTGATGAATAAACTAAACTAAACTAAAAAGCGTACGCAAAAAATTATTTGAAACTTGGCTCGCGTGTCGTTGACAAAACAGTAATCTAAATGAACTTTTGTTGTTCAGTGGTTAGTGCTATAATATTGTCAGACAGAGGGTCTTTGGTTCAATTTTTAGACGATGCAAAAACCCTCGTTCGTGTAAGTGACAAATCCTCCAAGAGTATCTATTGTCATGAAAATTACTGCCCATTAGCCGTTGGGAAACGGTAGAAAATCCTGCTTACACGCACACTGGAATTGTCCAGAGTTGTAAGGAATTAGGTCTAAGCTCTCTACGAGCTGCAGTGTGACTCATTTAATTATTTTATTTTTTGTCTTTTTCAAAATCATCAATATTAATTATTGATGGTGCGAACGACATGTAAATTGGTACTCCGAATCTTTTAAAATACAGTGAGGCTGAAAACTAAAATCGGTTTGTAGGGTTTAAAGACGGACAAATGTATTGAAAAACGATGTTACACTCCTAAGAACAGTTTAAGAAATCTAGAACAAATAATACTCGATTTTTTTATTTAGATAAACTCGGACAAAACAAACCTGGAAGTACGAGACATTTTCTTCACACTCAAAGATTGAGGATATTTGAGAAAATTAGAAAATCTGAAAAATCCTTGAAGAAGGCCTGACTTGACATCAATGTTAAATAAATTAAAATCGCCAATTTTAACAATTAGTTTCCTGTTTAATAAGAAGAATTTTACCAGTCAAGCAGGATTAGATTCATAATTTATACAGTTTTTAAATCAGATCATGATGATTTATCAAAATTTTTAATAAAATCGATAGATATAAATTACATCGACTTTCTTCCCTTTTTCAAAGGATTTGTAATCGAACAGAAAAGTAGCTTAGATATAGTCCTGCAATTTTTAATTAAATGTCGAATCGAGCTCCATTACACCGTTAAAATTTTCTGAAAATGAATTGACGTTATGATGTATAATAATTGAAGAAACGTGAGAATATCTATCGTTTATATTTACAAAGCTATCAAAATTATATGAAAATATTTTGCAAGAAATGACAAGAAGTTTGGACATCACTAGAAATATAATTATTAATTTCCATCTAAAAAGGCTATCTTATGATTTGCTCTGCAGTGCTGATATAATGTTTATACAAAAAATTGAATTCACTTCTAGACTGAATAAATATAGTATGATTGTCGGAAATTCCTGAATTCAAGCTCTTTTTATTGCTTTATTTTAAATATTTTCAATATTATATCTTTGCACTATGTCTCTATAAACTGTATAACAACTTTAATCTATAAGCTGCCGATAATCTTCTACGGAGATAGAAGAGGAAAAATTATTCATCATCTTCTCTGGACTATCCTGCCTAGTTACAAAGACGTAGGGTTCATCCGTCATATTATTCTGATAGAATGATTCGAGCAATCTGCTTAATATTTATAAGCATAAGAAATCCCATACGTTTCATTAGGAGCTCAACGTAATTTAATATTAGGGAATGAAGTCACACAAAGTGTGCAAGTTTCTGTTCAGGCAGCATCTTCAACATAAACTAACTTAACCTTCATACTAAATAAAATAGATTCGAAGAAAATACCTTACCTGCTGTAGATAACGACATTATTATTATTTATTGCTTTAATCTCGAGGTTATTTATGTCCTGCATGGATGGTTCCTTTCGTAGTCGAATGAGCTTCTTGAAAATTTGCAAATGACTGTGTGGAGCCCTCTCTTGCATTAGAACATTTTTGCTTTTATAATCTTCCGAGACTGGCAACCATGTTTCGGAACCTTCCGTAAATCCTAATACGAAATCAGTGTTCTTTAATTCCAAATAATTAAATAAAAGTTACTACACAGTGAACTCTTTTTTCGGACTACATTTTTTTCTTAATAAGCATTACGACATTATGTAAGTCCACACACAGACTTACCTATTTAAAGATCTACTCAAAATTTAAAATAGCTTTTCAAATACTTTAAAACAAATAATCGGCTATCATTATCCATTATTAAACCCTGCTATTGCTAATACACATAATGCGCAATTGAAACTTATTACGAAATAAATGTAGCTCGATATGTGGGGTCCCTGAATAAAATTCAAACCTGCATTAGGGGAGGCATCCCATTGGAAAGGTGTTCTTGCTGGATCACGGGAGTAATCATTGAAGTTTTGTGGATTAGCATTACAGGCCTGTGGATCAACGGTTTGTTGCCAACTTATATATACATCGGTCATGGCCAGCTCTTCACCATTGTATGTTACTGCATTTCCGGGTAGTGTTTGCAGCAAAATGTTCAGCAAATCAGCACGTTCAACTCCAAATCGTGACGCTAATCGTTTGTTATCATGATTTCCCAAAACCCAGTTCGGATAAAAGTCCTTTCCCTTTGGCATGGCGTTTAACCACTTATTAACATTTAGTACTACATCATTTGCTTTGCTGTCCTTGTTAACATTGCCCAGGAAATCGAAGTTGAATGGAACATAAGAGCCCTTTCGTGTGCCATCGCCATAAAACTTCATCATATTTTCAAAGGATGTATATGCTTCTGTAAGCAATATTTTGGTATCACTTCCATTTTCTTTTTTATAATTTTCGGCAAGCTCGCGCCATTGATACACCATGTCAAAAGTTTCTGGCAGATCATTAGTATAGATATGTTTCAAGTGACAATAATCATCAGGATCTGGACAACCTTCTGTTACTGGTGGTTCGTCTGCATATAAGCCATTGCGGTCTAAGTCTACTTCGAATAAAAATGGACATGCGTCGATGCGGAATCCACTTATACCTTTAGCCAGCCAGAAACGCATGACGTTCTTCATTTCCTCAACCACAGCTGGATTGCGATAATTCAAATCGGGTTGTTTTATAGCAAATTGATGGAGATAATATTGCTGTCGTACCTCATTCCATTCCCAGGCACTATAGCGAAAAGCACTCAACCAATTACTTGGAGGCTTACGTTCACCAGTGGTTGAATCTACAACGCCATTGTGCCAAATGTAATAGTCCTTGTATTTTGGATCTCCATCTACCGATTTTTTGAACCATTCATTTTCGTCACTGGTGTGGTTTGGGACAAAATCTAGAATGATCTTAATTCCAACTTCTTTGGCTTTTTTAATCATATTTTCAAAATCTTGCATTGTTCCATATTCCGGATGTATTTTATAGAAATCGGATATGTCATAACCAAAATCAGCCATTGGTGATTTGAAGATCGGGGAAAGCCATGCCGCTGTGAATCCAACATCCTTTAGATACTGAAGCTTTTCAGTCACACCTATAAGGAAGTAAAAAGGTATCAATTTTTATCCAAACTCCAATCATAAATTGAACATATTAAATAGAAATAATTCAAACGGAAAATTGTATTTCATAATTAGTTACTCGTATGACAAAGTGAAAATTAATTTGAAGTTAGAGTTAACGCCGTAAAATAAATATGGTATGGATTTCTCTCTACAATATAATTACAATAATTTGTAATAATTCAAAAATAAAGTGCATCGGCATCTGCCTTACAATTTTGGTTAGTTGTGCGGTTAGAAGGAAATGGGAAAGCACTAAATAGTGTCAACATGGACATGTATTTATAGTTCCAAAACAGTAAATACCCAGTAGTTACTTGCTAGTAGTTACCACAGACCGCAACGCGTGCTCTCCGAAAAAGAAAAGCTAATTTAGTCCCCGAAGCAGATGTGATAATATATCCGAATTTTATTGTTTTTATATTAATGTTATTAAACTTTTTGAAATCTTTTATATACAAAATTAATTGTAATCGGTTAAGCCGATAATGAATAGTTAATTAGACCGTATTAATTTAAGATAGCATACATTATTAAAAATGTAGAAGTTATTTTTGAGAAATATATATATTGAAGGAGAGTTTCAACCAAGGCCGGACAGTTTATCTATAAGAAACATCACTTTGACTGAACTTGTCCAGGAAATAAAACGGCAGAAAAATAATAAAGCTCCTGGTTACGACCTTATTAACAGTCGTGTCCTCAAAGAGTTGCCTAAAAAAGCATTGGTTAAGCTTTTACAGCTCATTAACGCTGCTTTAAGACTTGCGTACGTACCTTCGCAGTGGAAAGTCGCCGAAGTTATAATGATCCCCAAACCGGGTAAGCCACCGAATGAGAAAAAATCGTACAGACCAATTTCTCTCTTGCCTACAACATCTAAAATATTTGAAAAATTGCTTCTTAAACGACTGTTACCATTCATTGCAGATAAACGTTTAATTCCCGAACACCAATTCGGTTTCCGGAAAAAACACTCGACAATCGATCAGGTTTTTCGGATAACTTGTGAAATTGAAAAAGCATTTGAAGAAAAGAAGATTTGCTCAACTGCATTTCTTGATGTTTCCCAAGCTTTCGACAAAGTCTGGCATGACGGGCTTAGATATAAATTAAAAGTCTTTCCAGAGCAAATATATAACCTTCTTGAATCGTACCTAGAAAATAGAATCTTTCGAGTTAAGCAAGGAACGGAGTATTCTGAGTTTAAGGAAATTAACGCTGGCGTGCCCCAGGGTAGCGTCCTTGGACCGATTCTATTTGTTCTCTATACTCGCGATATACCCCAAACAGAAGGTACAACTTTAGCCACTTTTGCAGATGATACAGCCGTACTCGCAATATCAGATTTAATAGAAACGGCGACCTCTAAGCTTCAAATGGCATTAAATAGCATTTCAGATTGGACAAGGAAATGGCGAATTGAACTTAACGAAGCGAAATCCACGCACATAAATTTTACGTATAAAAACGTAAACACCTTACCCATCTATATTAATTCCATGCAAATTCCATATACAAATGAAGCAAAGTATCTAGGTATGACTCTAGACGCGAAACTTAAATGGAAGGCTCATGTTAAAAAGAAACGCGATGAACTCGAAAATAAACTCCGCGAATTGACATGGCTTATTGGAAGATATTCCAATCTAAGCGTGTATAACAAGCTGCTTATTTATAAGCAAGTACTGAAACCAGTTTGGACGTACGGTATACAACTTTGGGGTTGTACCAACGAAAGAAATATACAAATTTTACAAACATACCAAAACAAAGTACTTAAGACAATAGTTAATGCTCCATGGTATGTAAGAAATAGCAACTTACATAGAGACTTAAATATAGAAAGTGTAGAAAACGAAATTAAAAAATTTGCCACAGAACTAAGATCACGACTTAGAGATCATAGAAACAACGAAATCCGACAATCGCTTAGCGAGACGAACGTTTTTCGGCGATTGCACCGAACAAGACCTCTTGATCTAGCGCAACAAAATTAATTTCTCCACTCGAATCTTGTGGAACTTTCAGGTCCTCCCGTTGGGGAGCTTCCTGACAAAATGCGAACGAAACTGCTGCCAAAACTACTTGTTAAGCTCGACTTAGTTGTAGTATCTCTATAGAAGATAAGGGAGGTGTTTTTTAGTCAGTAAAAATCTGACACTACTATAAGCATCGGGCTTATAGTGTCTTCCTGAAGATTTCTCACCTTCCTACGCAAAAAAAAAAAAAAAAAATATATTTTCATTCATCCTTCTCTTATTTTCTTTGAGTTTTTCTTCGGATAGTGATAAAAATCGCTAGATGTCGAGGTAAGGAAAATAAACCACGTGTTTTTCCCATTATTAAGTGACCTGCGGCGTGTTTAGTCGGGCAACTGTTGAGTGTCTTTAACCTGGCAAAGTCCAGCAGCGCAACTTTAAGTCACGTCGAAGTGCTTCCTTCATCTCCTCGTGGTGGTCCCCGGGCAATGATTTGTGTTTTCACACAAATTAGCTAAAATTGAAAAGCGCGAAAATCTCTCCTTAAGCGGCAAATACACACGACACTTGTGTGCACACCGGTGTGCCTACACCGGTGTAGCATTCCACTACACACGGCACACCGAATCGTGCACACTTTAGTTGTGCAAGAGATCTCATCCTGGAGAGATCTAACCATAAGTGATATGGACGTTGTCCATTAGACGATGCGGTTGGCGGGTTGATGATGTCGATAATGAATAATTCAAGAAAAAAACCTGTGGGGGGGAAATTAAAAATGATATCTACCATAGTTCAAAGTAAATCGGCCCAGCCGTTTAAGCTATAGTCAAACAAACATATAGATAGAATTTCGAGACCCCCTTTTTTAGTCTTCGCTATCATCGTAATGTCAAAATTTCGAGTTCGATTTTTTTCCGAATGCATAACTTATCTTATAGAACCTATAAGGCGCAAGGAAATTTTTCGACGTGCTTTACCGCACAACGATTCGGCAGCAACTGAATAGTGAATAGTGAATACTGAATAGCAAATGTGCGTGCACATCGCAATACACATGACACCGATCGAGACACCGACACCAAAAATCAAAAACTTTTGATTTTACCCACACGGTGTCGGACACCGAAAATCGGTGTGCGCACCAGCCCACAGACGGGACACATTTCCGTACACCGACACCGGTGTGCACACAAGTGTCGTGTGTATTTGCCGCTTAACTCGTTAGGATAGGTTACGGAGGCTAGCACTCTCCGTAACTAAAAACCATCTTATCACCGGATAACTTATGATTATATGTTGATGACTTTTAGCTATCGTATAAGGACAAGGATTGGTTTCTGGAATGTGAGGCCACTCCTGGAGGATGGCAGTGCAAGTCCCCACGGCGCCAGATTCCTCCAACTAGAGAAAGAATTCAAGCGGTACAGGCTGGACATCTTAGGCCTTAGCGAAATACGTTTGATTGGCTCGGGCAAGTTCAAGTCACCATGGCATAACACTGTACTGTTCTACTCCGGAAAAGCTCCAAGAAGCACACATGTAGCTGGGGTTGGGCTGCTGCTAAAAAACCAGCTGTCAGTAGTCTGATTTCATGGGAGCCCCTTGAAGACAGAATAATAAAAGCACGATAGCGGACAAGAGTATGTCCCGTCACCATTATACAGTGTTACGCCCCAACGGAGCTCGCATCCGATGAGGAGAAAGAATGCTTCTACAGTTGGCTAGGAGCCGCTTCCAACAACACACCGCGCGGAGATATTAAAATGGTTACGGGAGATTTGAATGTTAAAGTTGGCTGCAACAACGATTTATTCAAACATGTGATGGGAAACCATGGAGTTTGGAATTGCAATGATAACGGTGAGCGGTTCATTGACTTCTGCAATACTAACGAACTCGTCATTGGCGGCACCATGTTTGAGCACAAGGCGTGCCACAAAATAAGTTGGGTGTCGACGGACAGGCAAGCATCTTCGAATTAAATTGATCACTTTGCGATTAGCCAGCGCTTTAGAAGCAGTCTCCTGGATGTTCGACCACAACCTTATGGTAGCTACTGTAAGACTTCTCTAGGCCCGTATTGCAGCTGCAACTGGAGTAAAAAAGAGAGAGCTGGAATCCCTGTACCGCACGACGAAGAGAAAGGTTCACCCGCAGTGTAAGGCGTAATCACATCAACGCTTTGGCTCAACAATCGGAAGATGCTGCTAACAGATGCGACAGTAGAACCGTCTACAGCATTACTAAGGAACTGGTTGGCGCAGTTCCAAACAACATCTCGTAAAAGACTCAGACGACGGTACTTAGTCTGGATAAAGATCAGTTGAGAGGGTGGAAGGACCATTTTGCGTCGGTCGGAACTTATACCTGCTGAGCTGAAAGGAACAACAAATTTCCGAATCCGCACTGCACTCCCCAGTAGAGATGAGATCTGCAACGCAATCAAAGCACTGAAGACCAACAAAGCGGTAGGACTTGATGGTATTCCTAAAGAGCTTCTAGAGGCGACGCCATAGATATCAAGCGAACTCCTGCATCCACTCATAAAGAACGCTTGGGTCTCCGAAGGATTTTCGAATGAGTGGAAAAATGGAATGATAGTCAAGCTCCCTAAAAAAGGAGACCTAACACAGTGCGAAAACTGAAGGGGGATTTGCGTCCTGATTGCCGTTGCCGAAATATTAGCGAAAGTAGTACTGGAACGCTTTAGGGAATATCTAGAAGTCACACTCGATGCCGAACAAGCAGGATTTCCCACTGGATCCTCATGCAGTATTGATCATATCAATACTTTAAGGATCATAATTGAGCAGTGCGTCGAATATCGATCACTACTTCACCTGCTATTCATTGACTTTGAGAAGGCTTTCAATAGCGTCAATAGAGAATTTATTTGGCTTGCTTTATGCAGACCCCTCCTGCGTAAAGCAAGGCCGGATAAATTAATAGCTATTATTAAGGCAACTTATGATGGATCTAAATATCACTTTTTGTACGAAGGAAGGCTGTCAGAGTCAGACAGGGTTGCATTCTGTCACCAATATTGTTTCTGTTGGTGATAAGCGATATCCTGCGAGCGGCCTTGACCAGAAACGGAGGAATTCGATGGACTCTGACGTTTCACCTGAAACATCTTGACTATGCGGACGACTTATGCTTGCTCTCTCATAGGATCATGGATCTCCACCAAATGGCAACAGGGGTGGAGAGAGAAGCAGAATTCGTGGGGCTAAAAATCAACTTCGGCAAAACAAAGATGATCAGCCTCCGAACCCAGTCATCTTCTCTCATAAATATTTCTCAACAACCCTCTACCGAACAGAGCTTCCAATACCTTGGAAGTATCATCTCTACCGAGGGTGGCACCGAACAGGACATCAGCAGTCGAATCGGGAAGACAAAGGCTGCTTTTGGTATGCTTAGAAATATATAGAAGAATAACTTTCTAAGCTTAAGAACCAAGCTACGGCTATTTCGATCCAGGTGTCACTAAGAAGCTGCAAACGTTCATTAATAGATGTCTACGAAACGTCCTAAGGATTTTCTGGCCCAATCGTATATCAAACGAAGAGCTCCTCAGGTAAAAGGGTCAGGAACCTATTGACTCTATTATACGACGTCAAAAGTGGCAGTGGATCGGACGCACGCTGCGAAAAGTGGACAACTGTATTGCAACGTATGCAATGCAGTGGAATCCGCTCACTCAAGAAGGAAGAAGAGCTTTACGACCGAGAAGCTCATGGAGAAGGACAGTCGAGGAGGAGTCAGCCCAACTAGGCAAGAGTTGGAGGGAGTTGCGGATCATATCCAGGAACCGAACACTAGGGCGAGCTGGCGTTGTGGATGCCCTATGCCCCACTAGGGGTCCCCCACGGACATAAAAGGTCTGAGGACCTGAGTAAGTAAGTAAGTATAACGAAAAAATATTTTTGTTTTTGAATACTTTGATAATACTATTAAAACTTTCCCAAAGTATTTGCAATAGATTTTTTTTTTTATTTCCAATGGCTGCTGTTATTTAAGAATTTATAAAAAAAAAAAAAATATCGCGGGTGTAATCAAAAAAAAAAGTATGTACCAATTTTAAAGAAAATCGACCAATACGCTTAAGTTGAAATAGACTGACAGACAGAAATGCGAGACTCACTGATTTCGTTCAAAATCATCGAATCTAATTTTTTTTTATATTTTTAAATAAAATTAGAAAAAATACTATTTTTGACGTTATAATTATATAGGGTAGCAGTTTGGATTTCTGCACACTTGTTGTATTTATTTTATATATCCGCGCACAAATAACAATTATAATAATAATCTAACTTTGAAACATTTAAGTTTAGCTCACCATTCAAATCACCGATTCCGTCGCCATCGCTATCTCGAAAGGATCTTGGATAGATTTGATAAAAATTTCCATTTTGCCACCAATCAGCGTTTACAACCACGGTAGCTATCACAAGGACTAAGCTTATACTTAGTCTCATTTTAGTAATCTTATTTTAAATAATTTTCCTTATTTCAAACTTCCGAAACGTTAAGTATCGATTGAGAACAGAAACACGAACTACTGTTAAATGCCAATGTAACCAATAGCTTCTTATATAGATGCGGCTTTTAAGTATACACTATATTTTGTTGGTGTTTTTCTATTGTTTACTTTATGTTTTCTGTATGTCTTTTCATAGAGCACTCAATTTTTGTCATCAAATTTTATCTTATTGATATTTTTCAAGAACATTTTTAAGACCCCTAATGGTAACCATATTGATTGTACCAGTGTAATAATTTTTTTTTATCAATTTTGTTGAGTTCCTGAAATTACTACTTGAGTATTGTGAAGTACTTACAAAGTTTAAGGGCCTTTGAAAATTATCTATCTTATTTGAAGTTACATATCTGATTCTGAATCAGTCAAAACGAATTATAGAAATTCTTAAGATGTTTCTTTCATAAAATTTTCAGCAAACTCATTGGTCACATACATATCCGTTTTTACTTGTGATTTGGTTTTGAATAACTGATTTGTACGTTTAAGTTAGGTAGTGTTCTTCTTTATTTTGTTTATAAAAGTAAAATTTAAGTTGAGTTATTAGGATGTTAAAGATGTTTTAGTATGAAACTTGGTTAAAGCGATTTTGCAAAATTTATTCGCATATAGCATTAGCTTTCTCTACCCTTTAAATAAAGTTAAAATCATCGAATATCTATTTTATTTTTTTATTAGATATCGTGCTATCTTCATATGACTCTTTGACATTCGCAAACATCAAAACAAGTCTGTTTACTTAGTTTTTTGTATGAACTGCCATTACTTTAGGTGTGTTCAGAAGCAGTTTATTAAAAAATAGCCTTAGTACGATACAAGTTATAAATGTTTAAACTTAAGAAAGAGTTAGTAATCTACTTAAAAGTTAGCAAATTTTTAAGTAGTATCATACTAATACCTAAGCACTAAGCTGTTTAAAATTTTGCGCCAAGGTTTTTAAAACATATTCTAAAATTCAAGTTCTGTAGTATTAAAATTCTTCGTTTCTTTTCTCATAATATTGGATTTTTAATTGTTATTTATTTATTAATAATACATAAATAATTTAAACTAATAGCTATTATATTTATTCATGAAAAGATGGTTATTTTAAAAAAAAATGTGTTTAAATCAATTTATTCTTCAAAAATGTATTGCTCATAGAAAAAAAGTTCATGTCAATGATTTAAGTTAAATTTCAAAATAAAACAAAAAATTCTTGAATTTTCGCAGTTTTCCTTTATTTTTAAATATTTTCAGTAATTTTAATTGATTATTTCGTGTTGCACAATAAATTTGAAAAAGTTGGAACAAAGTCAAAGCATTATTACATACTGTAAATACTTTATGTTTCTTTATGTTCTCGTGCATTAAAATGATTATTCTTAAATGTTCTACTTTCTACGAGAATGATTATTACATTTATGTTGAAATATTTTCTTAAAACAATTTAAATAATTTACTAAACTGCAACAACAACTGTTCCGACTTGTCCCTTGGCTGAAAATCTGTTTGCGTCAACAACCTCACTACAAATACATGAATTAAAAACAATATCCTTAGACAAAATAGTAAGTCTTACCCATCACTGTAATCTGATGAAATCGATGTGGTTATTATTTCAACTTTTTCTCCTACTGGGAAATGGTCATTGATATTGATCGTCTGAGTAGTTGTACCTAAATTTAAAATTATGACGTATCTACTGCTTCCTGTTGAGTACCTGAGGAAAGTTAAATTTATTTATTTTTATTACTAGGCAAGCGTTGTTATTTATTCTTTCTGAGAACCCAAGTTTGTTGAGCAAATGCTCTGAGCCTTATCCTATAAATCCCCTGTCATCTACAATTTGTTCTGTATATTAATGTGTTATTTCTTGCATTATAGATATCCTTGTTTGTTTAAGAGACTCAATTATGAAAGAACATGAAAATCACGTCTCTCAAACAAGGTTAAACAATGCACAACATATAATTGTTTTATGGAAATAGGTTGTCGTATTCCACAATGAATTATTGTTGCTCTGATACTGCTCGTTCTTCAAACCCGCTTTAGATCTCTTAATTACAATTACAGCAACTGATATTTAGAAGAAAAAAATCACAAACAAAATTAAATGATTGTCATTCGTTTCATAAGCCTTATTTCATCAATTGTACATAAGTGAACTTTAAAAGGTGAGTGTAATTTGAAGGTTCTCAGTGAAAAATTAAGAAAAAGGTTACCTACGCACTTACATCTTTGTAAAAGAATTTAGGAAACCTAAATTCGGAAAAGTTAGAATTTTGTTCAGAATAATGAAAACCGAATCTCGCATAATTTCGGATCAAATATATTCATACATTCATTTGAAGGCTAAAATATAGAACATTGCTCTATTCACAAAAAATAGACAGACAATAGGATAAGCAATTATAAGTATGTCCTTAAGAACAAACATATAATTAATTGAAAAAAGGTCACAAAAATAGAAAACATTTAGTAGGACACACATTTCATGAGTCATATAAGCAATTCAATATATTAGCCGGTCTTAGTCATCATTCTTGGAGTTATTTAGAGGATCAGTTTTCTTAAATGAATTAAAAAGTTGTTTCATATTAAATTAAATACCTGCTATAGATAACAATATTATCCGAGATAGCTTTGATTTGTAAATTAGTCAAATCCTGCATTGATTGTTCTTTTCGCAGACGAATAAGTTTTTTGAATATTTGCAAATGACTGTGTGGTGCTCTTTCTTGCATCATGACATTCTTTACTTTATAGTCTTCCGATACCGGCAGCCATGTTTCTGATCCTTCAGTGAAGCCTTTTTATGAAAAAATGGTTAGGCAAATTGAAAAGCTAAAATATACCTAAATAGTACCTGCATTGGATGAAGCGTCCCACTGAAATGGTGTCCTAGCTGGATCTCGTGAGTAAGAATTAAAATTGTTTGGATTGGCGTTACAAGCTTGCGGATCCACAGTATCCTCCCATTTAATAAACACATCTGTCATAGCCAGTTCTTCACCGTTGTAAGTAACAGCATTACCCGGAAGAGTTTGAAGCATAATATTTATTAAATCAGCTCTTTCTACACCAAAACGAGATGCAACTCTTTTACTATCATGATTACCCAACACCCAATTCGGATAAAAGTCCTTTCCCTTTGGCATGGCGTTTAACCACTTATTAACATTTTCTACTACATCAACTGCTTTGCTATCCTTGTTAACATTACCCATGAAATCGAAGTTGAATGGAACATAGGAACCTTTGCGTGTGCCATCACCATAGTACTTCATCATCACTCCAAAGCTGGTATAAGCTTCTGTGAGCAATATTTTGGTGTCACTTCCGTTTTCTTTTTTGAAGCTGTCAGTTAGCTCACGCCATTGATAGATCATATCCATTGTTTCTGGAAGATCATTGGTATAGATATGCTTCAAGTGACAATAATCATCAGGATCTGGACAACCTTCTGTTACTGGTGGTTCGTCTGCATATAAGCCATTGCGGTCTAAGTCTACTTCGAATAAAAACGGACACGCGTCAATTCGGAATCCACTAATACCTTTAGCCAGCCAGAAACGCATGACGTTCTTCATTTCCTCAACCACAGCTGGATTGCGATAATTCAAATCGGGTTGTTTTATAGCAAATTGATGGAGATAATATTGCTGTCGTACCTCATTCCATTCCCAGGCACTATAGCGAAAAGCACTCAACCAATTACTTGGAGGCTTACGTTCTCCAGTGGTTGAATCTACAACGCCATTGTGCCAAATGTAATAGTCCTTGTATTTTGGATCTCCATCTACCGATTTTTTGAACCATTCATTTTCATCACTGGTGTGATTTGGAACAAAATCTAGAATGATCTTCATACCAATTTCTTTGGCTTTTTTTATCAAATTTTCAAAATCTTGCATTGTTCCGTATTCAGGATGAACTTTGTAAAAATCAGAAATGTCATAACCAAAATCAGCCATGGGTGATTTGAAGATCGGGGAAAGCCATGCCGCTGTGAATCCTACCTCCTTGAGGTATGGAAGTTTTTCCGTGACACCTAAAATAAAACAAAGATTTCTGATATGAAAATCATCTAAAACTTTAAACGACATGAATGTACTTTTTATATTTAAAATAAGAAACCTAAAAGCGAGATTATATCACCGGAATCGCCTTTCAAATTCAAACGCGGGCTTCGATTGTGCAGTAATTGGTGGTCACTTCAAACTTAAGACTTAAGGACAAATTAAGAATTAAAGGATAATTTCAGATTTTTTAACTCGGTCAGCTGTAAGTTAATTACTTAAGACTTGGAGCACAGAAAAACTTTTTCATTTTATCGCTAACCTATTTCGATAATATGTTTATATGGAAAGCTGGTAAAACCTATAAAGTTCTTCCAGTAATATTTTTTGAGTTGCATAAACAGCCTTTCGATATTAAAAAAAATACCTATAAAACATAAGATTTAAATAATACAAAATATACATAGTTTCTGATCAAAAGCTATTTACGTCGCGTCGTTATGTTTGTTCTAATTTTATTCAGTTTTCCAGAGAATAATTTTAATAAAGCGTCGCGTATTGCGAGGTGATAATTTGGGTCTTCTAAGCAGACCGTATCATATCATTAAACAATTTCCGATTATAATTCTTCAACGATACATACCATTCAGATCACCAATTCCATCGCCGTCACTATCCCGAAAAGATCGTGGATAAATTTGGTAAAAGTTTCCATTCATCCACCAATCTTTTGCATTCACAACGACAATGGACACCACTAACACTAAAAATATGCTGACTTTCATCCTAGATGATTATTTTTTCGATAGTAATAATTTAATACGCTCTGTCCCGGTTGACCACACAGGCGTAAATTACATTTGAAAGCATAGAAACATTCGTCAAGTTTATATAGATGCGGTTTTCTTGAATACCTTCACATATATAATATATCTTTGTCAATATATTATCCCTTCAAGTTTTGTCGATTGCATTGTCAATAGAGATATAAGAGAGTAGATGGAAGAAACTCTTCATTTTTAATCTTTTAAATTCGATATACACTAAACACCTCTTAAAGTGTTTGATATTTAAAAAAAAGAACAGTCAATAAGTTTTGATTCTTATCGTTTTAATTTATGTAGATATAGATATAATTATGTAAAGTGCAAGGTATTAAAAAACGATGACTAAAAAATTTACTTCACTAAAACCTTTCAATGTAGGAAGATAATCAAATCAAATCATGTTTAGGCGTTATAAAATAGAAAAGAAATATTATTGGCCAATAGTACAGATTACAGTATACAATCTTTTGAGTCAGGTATCATTATCAGGGGCGAACGCAGGTAGGGGTTTTAGGGGTTCAAACCCCCCCCCACCGAAACGACCAAAAAATTAAGGGTTTATTTTGTTAAAAAAAAAAAACAGTGTTATTTTCGTGCCATAAATTCTTCTGCTAGTGTTGTTTTTTCTTACGACTTATAGGTACTACTTGCCTTAAGTAATGCATTCGTAAAAAAATCGAACTCAAGATTTTTATCAAAGTTGATATTACTATGATAGCGAAGACGAAAAATGTGGGTCCCAAAATTCTGTCTGTCTGTCTGTTCGACTACGGCCTAAAAGGCTGGGCCGATTTTCGTTAAACTTGGTAGATATCGTTTTGAATTTTTTCCCCCACACGTTTTTTTTTTCCTTTTCTTTTTAAGACCAAAAAAACGGTAGCTGCCATACGATTTTTTTTTCGAAATCTTATAATTTTTTTTCTCTAAAACTGTCCCACAGAATTTAAAAAAAAAAATTCATAAAATTTCATTTTGTCATTTTAGGTAATGGTTGAAAAATTTTTTCCAAAAAATGATTATTCTTGGAAACCCCCTTGGGACCATTTTTTTTTGGTTTTTTGATTTTCTCGAAAACAGTACAACGGATTTTAATCATTATGAAGCCCCACCAAGGTTTAAATATTTTTGCGTATACAAATTTTAAAAGTTTTATTTTTTGATTATTCAAAAAAAAATTCAAAATTTTTTTCTGGAAGCTCAATATTTCGAAAACCCCATGCTCGATTTTTTTTTAAACTTGATAAATAAAACTTTTTAATATAATCTACAAGGTCTGAGGAAAAAAAATTGTTTTACCTAAAAATAAAGGTACCCACAATACAAATGTCAAAAAATGGTTTTCGAAAATCGTATTTTTCAAAAAAATGGCTCCGAGAATTTTGATAGTTTTTTTTTGTTTTGATTGAAATTTACTTTTAGAGAAGCTTCTAAAAAGTTTAAAAAAACATTGCATTTTAAGACTTTAAAAAAAAATATTTTTTTTTAATTTTTGAAAGAAAAAAATTTATTTTTTTTTGAAAATGTGATACCTCAAAAACTGCTCAATATTTTTTTTGTAAATTAAATTTTTATTCGAAAAATAAGAAAAAAGTTAAAATATGCGAACCAAAATTTTTTCTTAAATATGTTTTAAAGATTTTGTATACAAAAGCTTATTTTTTTAAGAAACCACTAAAACGAATTACAATTTTGTTCTCGCATAAACTAATATTTGCTCAAAACACATGTGATCCTGTGCTTAGCTCCAACTACTAAAGGAGTTTTAGTCATTTAAAAAATGAATTTTATGCTTTTTCTGTTAGCATTAATTTTTGAAATTCTTAGTCTTTTACATGAGAGCAAGTTCGTGTGACCCAGTCGTGCATTTTATTTTATGTGTCTTCGTATTTTAACGCAACTGTCTTAATTTGAATTAATGATTAAAAAATATAGACGAATCGAACAGCAGTTGCGTTTTTGATAATTAACATTATGTATACAGGGCAGAAAACGGACTAACGGAGCAAATATACCGATACAGATATCCGTGTTAATCTTAAGGGCCGATTTATGGCTAATAAATGATTTCGATTTATATAAGTTTGAGTTATTAATGGCTCCAAGGTCGGAGTTACAGCAATAGACAAAACTCACTCATTTCGTTTGTGTGAAAGTTACAGTTACAGATGAGTAGCACATAGCACCCTCTGAGAGCGTTTTGGTTATAATTATGTAGTATAGTTAACGTAGGTACCAATTGAGTGTTGATGGTGTCCTTATGTTTTCGTATAACTCTTTGTCCTATGATCACAAAAGTACAACAAGTTATAACTTCACGTACTAATATATACCGGATTTAGTTTTGCAGATTTGGACCACTACGCGGACCTAGAACTTATTATAACACTTATGGAATCACTTACACTCTTCTTCTTGTTGCATTAATGATATTTTACGAACCAAATGATGGCCTCCATCACAGGGCCCGTAGTAAAAGTCTATGTCTAAGAATTAATTCCGGAATAAAAATGCCCGAATGGGAAGCACCAAAAAACGCCCTCGTAGTGAATATTTTCCAACTTTTGGTAACATTATTCAAATTTGCCAAATAGGTATCCGTTGCAAAATCTTTATGATGTTTTGTTTTTGCGATTAGCTGTATGTAATTGTTCCGATAGGTCCTATCCCTAAGAGCAAATATTATTTACTTATAACATATTTATGATAATTACAATAAAGAATATGTAATTAACAAGTACCTACAGTATAGTAATAAAATAATATATTTATGAAAATCTCATATTTTTTTGAAAACCCCCCCCGAAATTATTTTCTGCGTTCGCCCCTGATCATTATTATTATTGTTAAAAACAGTTGTTCATTCTATACAAACAATTGTAACGCAACAGCTAACAGCTCGTTGATAACCGGATAACCTCAACCATTTATGTGCGTGTTGCCGGCAGAAATGAAAAGACTCAGCAATTGTGCAAAGGGATACGATGAGAAGCGTTTTTCATGACAACAGCCACTTTTCTAGGTGACAGGATCGAACCCTCCACTAACCACTGCAGCAGGAGGTACTTCCATTATTATATACCATCTATATAATTAGGGTATAAACTTTGCTATAATGTAGTTATTACGAATTATTCAAAACGACAGTCAAAAACAACATGGGGGCTTAATGACACAAGATAGAATCGGTTTCAAAGCCCTGTACCGATAATCTTTCGAATATCCAAAGAAAAATGTTCAGATTCAGAAATAAGTAGAAATACACTTAAATGCCCCTAACTATGATAAAAGTACACTGTACATACATACCCAAAGCCAAGCAAATTACTGCAGTACAAATAAAGATAAACAAAAATGTTGTTCGACCTACAATTCAGTAAGCTAAATCTTATTCACTAAAAACATTAATCATTTTTACTAAGGTCTCCTTTGTGAAGATGAAGTGATTAAGAAGTTCAAGGTTGCACTTTGTTTGTTTGTTTAAAGCATATAAAAGGTTTTTTCAATTGGCACGGGTAGATTTAGGGGACCGGTCTAACAGAAGATGTTTGGAAAATGTTTCGAAAATTTCCTCTTTTTTTCAAACACATTGTGGACACTCTAAGTTATACTGATGCTAAATAACCATTGCAAGTAACACGATTGAAAAACACGTCCAAATAATAAAACTTTATTATCAAAATGAGTGTTCGTTAGTTTTATTGTTGCGCCCATTGCGCAACGTTTTGGCCCAACACAGTGGACTCTTCAACGTTTGGGGGCAAATTTGAGACACTTGGTTTGGTAATCAATGATCCAAACTTAGAATCTACCGAGAAGACCGCCGTGGTCCGTTAAAGTGCACAGCAGAACCCAAGAACGTCGATTGCTCGCGTGCACAAAACTTGGTCTTTTGCAGATCTATACTTGACGAGTTTTGTTACGGGATTTGAACCGATACTCGTTCAAGATCCACGTGACCCAGCATGCTCAAAGTTTATGACCATAGGCAACGCCGATTGTTTGCTGACTTAGCGACGAGGCGCATTTTTGGATGAATGGCTGGGATAAAAAAAAAAAAAACAAAAATATGGGACGTCACCAACTCACACGAGTTTAACCAGATGACAATGCATGCTTAAAACGTTGCCTTTGGTCTGTATTTCAGGCCGGCGCACAGTGCGTCGACTAGTGGACAAAAATAAAAAAAAAATAAAAATGCATATACTATGTTTATGCTCTTAACCTGTTTTAGAACATCTTGAACTACTTAAATTTAATTTTTGTTTGTTTTTGTTTTCTTCTTCTTCCTGGATTAGCGGGACTTTTGTGAGCAATTGAAATACTCTAAGCTGCAATGTAATTGAAAGTTGCAATTTTGTGCGAATAAGCTTAGCTTATTTTTTTATATACATATATAATTTTTTTTTTGAATATAAATAATGGATACGTTGACCGCAGGTATGACTTGTTGTTTTGAATTTTTCTTATAAATTTGAATTTTTGTGGTTTTTTGAAAAATACTCTCTTTTGAGGCTTACAAATTGTAGGGGAAGATGGCCTAAAATGGCCACCAAGGTAAAATGGACCCCTTGCTAAAAATTGTAGAATCGAATAGAATTAAAAGGTTTTAACAACACAATTCTTTAGTATATCTGGTATTACTGACATAAACGAAATATTAGCAGCTTCAAGCTATTGCTTGAAATTTTACAGGTCAAACTGTCTCTAGTCATCTACAAAAGTAGAACCAATAAAATGTTGTAAAAAGTTTGTTGACAAACAAAAATTATAAAAAACATTCAATTTTGGAGAAAACAATAAATGAATGTAAGTATTAAGTATTTCTTATTAATTTACTGAAATTAGTTGGCCTATAACCATTTCAGTGTGTTCGGAATTAAGACTTAAATAAAAGAACCCTAAATGGGCAAAATGGCCTACTAAGCACTCGCCTAAAATGGCATAGTGTGCCATTTTATACTTACCCTTATATTTTCATTTTCTTTATAGTGAAAATGGTTGAAAAATATAAACGATGTACAGAGAGGTAGTCCTGGACTGATAATGCATTAACAAAAGCCCTAAATGCCGTAAAAAAAAGTACTTGCAATAATTGAGTGTTATTATAATTTCTACTTTTCCTAATTTTGTTTTAAGTGAAGTTGTCTTAAATGAATTGTTGTTTTTATTTTTTTTTTGTTGAGTATTGTTTATGTTTATTTTACTTTGAACTATGATTTGTTTAAGATAAAGTTTAACTTAAATTTAAAATGGTTTTCAGTTTACTTGCCTAGTTGGTTTACTTGCAATGGTAAAATGGCATAAAGTATGCCATTTTACCCGGACAATTTTCATCGTTCGAATTTTAAGAGTTCTTGAAAATTAAATACTATAAATACTTTTTTAAACTTTTTAAACTCGTAAAGCAAAAAAATGTAAGCGTTATTGATTTAGCTTTCAAAAGAATATAACATTTAAGTATAAATGTCACATTTTTGCGAGATGACACATTTTCCTTAGGGGGCCATTTTAGGCCACCTTTCCCTATAAAGTTAAAGCTTTTAAAAAAAATATTAGCAAGCTGTAGCAAAATATTTTATGTCATTATGTTCTGTTATTATTGTGCTTTGAGAAAATGTTTACTTTTCTTGCTATTTTTTGCTAACCTTCAAAATATTTGACTTTTTGTAGGGCAAGGTTAAACCATAAAAAATAAAAAAAAATAAAAAACTGGATTGATAAAAATACAAAAGTTGAAGGTGTTTTTGAATTTATATTGAATGATTTAAAAATTAAGGGTGTCCGGTTACAACTAAGAACGATTTTGGTCGAAGAAATATGCCTTCTTTTCAAAAATCTTGAACGTAGGTGGAACACGAAACGGCGATCATTCTGCGAGACGCCATGGGATCTGGTTAAGAAGTTCTTTTATTTTTCCAAATTTAATTCTTAATTTCATGGAAAATTCACCATCTTGTAAATAAATTGTTCAAAAGTAGATTGGGTCTCATTGTTGACAAGCCTAAGTTGGGATTTGGGTCAACAAATTATGGAATCACGGCAAGAAGCTTTTATCAGAATTCAAAAATAACTGCGGAAATAATAAGACTTGATGAAGAACTCATACATAAATTTTCAATCGCATTAAGAGTCTTAGCTTCAGGATTTTTTATCTAATTTCATCTTTTGAAATACCTTTAAGACAACTGTCTAAAGAAGCACTGGAGGCAAGTCATAAAGAATTACGGAAAAATCACCTCTCTCACACAAGAAAATCATCCCGGATTTATACAAACGAAGACCGTTTTACAACATTACTTTTAAAGTCTGATCCTTTTATTTCGAACTTCAGACAGATTTTACACGTTTAAAAGCTGACCAAATCGATGTCAGGCCCTATATCAAAATCTTTCTTCGTAATTGTTTAGTTTTCAGTATTTCCTTTTGTTATTAGTTTGTTTATGAATAACTATTTTGGTCAACAAAAAAAATATTCATTCCGTTTTGCAAAATCTTTTATGCCGATATATTCCGTGGTTTTTGTGCTTTGGGAACATGCATACATTCCTACTAACCTTTAAAATATTACAACTTTTGTACAACGTACAAATCATAAATTTTTTGAAATGTTTGGCTTCTATTTAATAATAATAAAATTATGGGCGTGGCATTGGGTGGATTTCGGTTCAAATTAATTTTTTTATCACACACATCAATTCTGGACACTTTTTTTTCAATATCGTACGGGAAGTTAAAAAAAAAAACAATTTTATAGAAACAGTAGGCATGGCAGTGGGCGTACTTCACGCTTTTTTTAATTTATAATCTCTTAACTAACCAGAATATTAATACTTGAGTTCACTATCGTACGGAACTTTCCGTTTAACTAATGTTTTGTCAACAGTGGGCGTGGCAATGGGCGTGAAAATTCCTCAAATTGAGTAAAATCCCTTATTTATTGCATTTACCAAGAAATTTTTGGGCACAGTTACCTTACTTCTGAAAAGACTCCGGCGGCGTCATAGATCCGTCCTTCTTCGAAAATGAAGTTGGTGAGTTGATGTTAATCAATTTCGTATGGCCCAAATTGAACGATATGGACCTAGATAACTTGTTCAACATTCTGTATGAACTATTTGAGGGTTAGGTTATCTCTATCAAAAGTGACGGGAACTTACCACCAAGGTCGTGCCTAGTGGGGTTTTCTGAAGTCGTCTACACGCGGTCTACGCGAATAAACCACTATCAACCGTTGCCCTTAAGATGAACATAACACAGGCCATAGATCAAATTCAGCCGAATCTATGCGCAAGAGTCATTGAAAATTAGACCATTCGAATCCGTGCTACCGTAAAAAGCCGAGGCACTTAGCTTATTAAAATTAGTGTATTAAAATTAAGTGTATAAAATGAAACTTAGTAATATAATTTAAAAATAGTGTAGTCATGCTTTATGTCGTTTCGACGCACGACGACGTAGGAAAAATAAAATAAAACGACGCAGGTAAGTTAGCATTTTCATACTCAAGGACAAAACTATTATTAAAAAAATATTCCAGGCTAAACCACATTCCGTCAAAAGTTGCGCAGTTTCAATTTGAAACAATACAACGATTACAAGTGAGTATTATTAAAAACTTTTATAAATTGAAATGATTTTTAGAGTAGCAATAATAATGAAATATGGGTACTAAGATCTCAGAGTGCTGATAATGTAGGAGACCTTTTGATTAAAAATAAATAAATAAACATACAAAATGCGATAAAAATTATATTTTCATTTATCATAAATATATGTTTATAATTTTTATATATCTTAAACAAAAAATGATTAAATAAATTCCTTTTTATTATTTTATATTAATTCATGTTTATTTTTAATAAGTCTTAGTCATTTACTGTGTTTTTCTTTTTTAATTTAGTCAAGGGATCGGATAATCTACTGAGAAATAACGTTGTAACACGACTTTGTGCGATCTCCATTGATTGTAACTTGTTGGTCATTTTTTTCAACGAAAAAACGGCTCAATGACACCACCAACATACAGTTTTTGTTGTGGATCAAGCGATGTTTCTTGAAGTACATGAGGATTTTAACCTGCCCAATAAGGCATATTCTGTTAGTTGACGAAGCTGTATAACTTATTTTTTTTTTAAATAAAAAAAAAAGTAGCAAAAGGAAGTTGGGAAAATCCGACGAAATGTAGGGGAACATTATGCAATAACGTTTTATTTAGCAAAAACAAGACTTTGATACTCTTCATGAAATAAAAACCTCCCATTGCCAGATACATGCTTATACACCGCAAATGCTGTATTGACTATATCCGACGACTTTATAAACAGAATGTAATTAATTTCAGATATAACGTATTAATATTGTTTTCTAATGTCCACGTTCATCATACTAACCTAATGAAGTGTAAGCAAATGTAAACAAAAAGCAAAAATAATAAATAAACTAGTCCAACTGTATTTAATTTGTTGTAATTAACTCAACAGGTGGTTCTAGATAATTTTATAAGATTTTTTAAATTTGGTCTTATAAATACTTACCTTCATTTGGTCTCAAGTTATTAATTCAGTGCTTACTAAGTACTTCAAGATGAAAGCTTCAATACTTCTATTATCAATGATGCTGGTTATTGGCTCAGTTTCCAGTGTCAAGGATTGGTGGGAAAATGGAAATTTCTACCAAATATACCCTCGCTCTTTTAAGGACAGTGATGGTGACGGAATTGGTGATCTTAACGGTATTTGTATTGCTTCGATTTAATGGACAGATTGACAAAATATCTGATACATTTAATTTAATTTAATTTAATTTAATTTAATTTGAAAGGTGTCACGGAAAAACTTCAATACCTGAAGGATATTGGAATCACCGCAGCTTGGCTTTCACCCATATTTCAGTCTCCAATGGAAGATTTTGGTTACGATATTTCAGATTATTACAAAATTCAGGAAGAATATGGTACAGTTGAGGATTTCGAAAATCTTTTAACAAAAGCCAAGCAAATTGGAATTCGAATTATTCTTGACTTTGTACCGAATCACACAAGTGATAAGCATAAATGGTTCCAACTTTCTGTTGCTGGACATCCTGACTACCGCGATTTCTACATTTGGGAGAATGGAACAATTGATGCCGAGACCGGTAATCGTAAACCACCAAATAATTGGCTTGGTTCATTCCGTTACAGTGCTTGGGAGTGGAATGACCAGCGTCAACAATATTACTTACATCAATTTGGTGTAATGCAACCTGATTTAAACTATAGGAACCCAGCTGTTGTTGAAGAAATGAAAAAGGTAATGCGATATTGGCTGGGAAAGGGTGTCAGTGGTTTCCGAATAGATGCAGTGCCATTCCTCTTTGAGTACATAGATGAAAACGGAAAATTCCCTGATGAACCAGTAACAACCGATCCGAAATGCCCTGATCCTGATGATTATTGTCATCTTCAACATATTTACACTAATAACCAACCTGAGACTTTCGATATGGTTTACCAATGGCGTGAGTTGGTCGATGATTGGAAGAAGGATCATGGCGGGGAAACAAAAGTTCTTTTAACAGAGGCGTATACAAGTTTTGATAACTTGATGAAACTGTACGGGGATGGAATTCGTAATGGATCCCACGTTCCATTTAATTTTGAACTGTTGAACACAATGAATGCAAATAGTACAGCTAAGGACTTCCGGTATCAAATCACAAGATGGCTTAAAACTATGCCAAAGGGCGTATATGCCAATTGGGTTTTGGGTAATCACGACAACAAAAGGTTAGCTTCACGTTTTGGACCAGCTCGAACTGATTTGTTGAATATTTTGTTGCAAACTTTGCCTGGAATTGCTGTGACTTATAACGTAAGAAAATAATTTTATTATTTTACATATACATAAGTTTTTAAGTCTAAAGAACTTAAAGATATTTATCTTGATCGTAACTAGGGTGAAGAAATTGGCATGACAGATGGACCGATTTCCTGGGAAGATACCGTTGATCCTCAAGGATGCAATGCAAATCCGGACAACTACAATAATTATTCTCGAGATCCAGCCCGAACACCTTTTCAGTGGAATTCTGCAAAGAATGCTGGTAAGTAAATACAGTTGAATAAAAGCAGTAAGTTTTTGTCCTTTTTTAATTTTCAGATTTTATTTCTCAAATATTGAAAATTAGATTTAACGTTTTAATTTTTACAATTTTATTCAGAAAGACGATTGCAAATATTCAAAACCACTATTGATATATTTGAATTTCAACAGTTTTTTATCATTTAATACAAAATGATGAAGTTTTCAAATCGAAAACCGTGAAAACTATCTACAGTGCTCTAGTGAAGTCACTTGCATTCCTCCCCTAAAACAATTCAACCGTAATACTCGCCCTTTTAGGAATGCCAATTAATTTTACTAGGGCCCAATTTAGGACGTACTGTCAAATACAGAGATTCTTCTTTTAGTCCGACAAGAAGAATGTGAATGCTTCACACAGCTCTGTTTTTCTCTCTCATTATGATATGCAGAAATTCAAAACCATCGGTACCTCCTTTTCCACCTCTGCAATTCCCCTAGTGCTCGCACTGTGTTGCGTAACATATGGTATAAGGGGTATGCATAACCCTTTAGTGCGTGGGGCTGTTACCCTGGGTGTCTGGGTTTCGAATAATTACACATACACTCTAACAACGAGGAGTACTACCTCTTGCAAGTAAGTTAACGATGGTAAAAGAAATAATGTAATGCGTTTGAATTCAGCAAAAAATGGGGTTCCTTTAGTTCAACGTCTTAAATATCCAATCTTTGGTTCTTTACGAGCTGCCGTAACACTAGGGACAATTTATGGTGTAGGTACAAATAAGTTTCCGCCGTTTTTTGTCAAAAGAAAATATTATTTATTTTGAAAGAACGGTAGTTTAAATTTAATCGAAGTATTGTCCATTAGTAGCAACTACTTTTTCCCATCCTTCAGACAGCGTCGGGTTCCACGTCTGAAGAACTCCATAATTTTGAGGCTATCCACGAATCAACCCAATTTTTGGTATCTTCATAATGCTGTGAACCACTGCTCCAACAGAACATGTGCCATTGACCGGAAAAGACGATAGTCGCACGGCGCAATGTCTGGTAAACACGGCGGTTAGGGTAGTACTTCCCAATCAAGTGTTTTCAAATACTTTTTTACCGGAACCGCTACATGTTGACAAGCATTTTCATGTAGAAGAATAATGTTGTCGTATCTGGGGTAGTATTGTGGGCGTTTTTCCTTCAGAGCCCGGCTCAATCTCATCAATTGTGTTCGATAGAGATCCAGTGATTGTTTCGCTTGGATTAAGCAACTCGTAATACACCACACCCAGCTAATCCCACTAAATACACAGCATGAGATGTTGACGCGTGGCGATCTTTGTCTTCTACGTCTACTCTCGAGTCACGACATGTTATCTCACTCGAGGCCTAAGCGCCTAAGCTACAGATTGTTTTAAATTATAAAAGTAACTTAAAAAGTTCCCGCAAATAACGCTTATTTGGTTCAAATTTAGACATTTTTGGATAAAAAAATATATGATGCTAATACGAATTAATAATTTTGTAGGGTTATGTTGTTCTTGAATGAGTAACCTAATTTTCAAACCGGTTGTCATCTGCGAATTCTAACGTAAGCCTGATGGCATGCCTTATATCTCAAAACGGCGGAAACTTATTTGTACACCGATAAATTACCGTCTGATTTGCAGAAAAGTATGAATTTAAGCAAACAAAGCTCAAAAATCGTTTTATTATTAAAGAAATTTCTTTCAATATTATTTTAAACTTAAGGGGGCTCCTGCTAAATGAGATAATCTAAAATCAAAAAACGTTTTTATGACGGTACCGTTAATAATATTTTTTCCTAAATTTTTGTTGATCAAAATGTAGTCCATGCCCATAATAGCACATTCATTTTTTTTTATCAAAATCATTAGAGCCGTTTTCGAGGTAAATAAGATTTTGCATTACGGGTCTCTGGGGGGTTCCGGTAGTCTTGGAGCTTAACTAAAAATGCCAATTTCCCTTCTAGGGAATCACCGAAGACCCTTAAGTACCGAGTTTGAAGAAAATATCTCCAGTGTTTAAGGCTGTAGGGAGAGGTACAGAGATACCGACAGGCAGACGCAATTGCCGGACCAACTTTTTTCGTCTTATCATCGTAATGTCAACTTTGATCAAAATGTCGGATTCGATTTTTTTTTTCCAAATGCAGAACTTACCCATAGTACCTACATATGTATGTATATGTACATATATCGCATGTAAAAAGGAAATGAATAAAAAAAACACCGTTAATTACCTAACCTGTTGCGGCAAGCAAGGGCTTTCAGAATTTCACAACTATTTTTGTCCGAACATTTGATTTTTTATTTTCAAAATAATCTCAAGTATTCACTCTCTATATTATGGTAAAGTGGTTATTTTAAGTTGTTTACTCAAGTTATTAAATAATTTGTACTTTAATTAAGAACTTGCTATTGTTTATTAAAATTATGACGAATTTCAAGTTTACCAGAGCCTGTAATTTCTGTTTTATTTGCTGGCTTCTTTTTTTTGTTAAATTTCGTATTTTTTTTCAAAGCTCCTTCCAGAAAAATATCTGCTCCTTTTAATTTAAATCAATTTCAATATGTCTACACCAATTTAAATAAAGCTATTGTCTATATTTCTTTTAAGAAAAAGAAAAAAGAAAAAAGCTTTATGAATAATCCATATTATATGTAGGTTTCAGTAGTTCTGCGAAAACCTGGCTGCCAACAAACGCTGATTACACAACCAAGAATGTCGAAAACCAACTGTCCGCAACTCGAAGTCATTTAAAGATTTTCACAAAGGCGTTGAGTTTGAGGCATATTCCAGCATTCGAGGAAGGAACATTTACTATTAAGGCACCAACAAATGGAATTCTGGTTTATAAAAGGCATGTACAGTACATCCTCGTACAGTGGCTAAACATTTTGCTATATCGTTTCTTTTCTTTTAGAGAAATAACTGGAGGTGATAGCTATATTATCGTCCTAAATCTCGGAAAAAAAGATAAAGCCATCAATGTAAACGATTTCTTCAATATCAATGGTGCAAAAGTGGAAGTCATAACGGCTTCTGTGCAATCAAAATTACAGGAGGGGTAAGATCTATGATGAGTGTTAAGAAATAATACACTAATTCTTAATTGTTTTTTTTTTTGTATTTTTCAATTTTAGACAAATTGTGGATTCTAAGGAATTTAGGATCGAGGGATCCGTTGGAGCTATCTTAAAAGTTTTTCAGTAGAATGTTTGTACGGGCTCCACATGAACCTTGAACTATAAACATTTAATATATTAAATAACCCTTTGCAATACATTTGATTATTTTGTTTTATTTTGTAAATTCATTTTCCTTTTTATATGTATTTTATTTAACTTAATAATGGTTATCTAAGTATATTTGTATTTGAAGAATCCATCGCAACATGTTAAACTTTACATAGCATAGGAAAATTAGACTTCCTATTCAAAAAAAATTCTTGCTGAATGAAGTAGAATTTTGGTGGAGAGCTTTATTTGTATATCTTAAGCAAAAAAAACCTCATGACGAATTCGAATGTTGAAATACCATCAAAGATTAAGGTGTTCGAAGCTTTATTGCTATCGATAAATGTGCTACGGAGCTCAAGTTTAGGGAGCCAAATATTATGGAGGAGTCGAAAAACTGCTGCGTGCCTTCTTTAAAAAGTTATTCCGGCTTCCATCATAGAACCCCTTATTATATTTACTCTCTAACACTGCATGAATTTTATTATAAAAGTGTTAAGCGAAAAAGATGATGCAGGACTTACGCAAGTTCTTGCAAAAAGATCAATAAGGACAAGCACACTCTTCATCAAGGAATTGGAAAACTTAGCGAATAGATATAACATTAAACTCGAGTTGGATAAGAACAACATTTCTGACTCGCAGCAAATGTCACAATCATTAATATTGGATGTGAAACGGGCGATACGAATTGAAAATATCCAACCAAGCCAAAAATTCAAGTTCACGCTCTTAGAATAAAAATCGTAATCACCACGAAGATGACTACATAAATTCTAACTTCAGTATTGCAAAAATATCGTCTTTATTGCGAGCACGAGTAGAACTGCTTAAGTTAAATTGGATGCCGCATTGCGAAGACCTCCAGGCCCGTTGCAGCTTGTGTAATACAGGAGATGATAAAAACCCTAAACATTTTTGTCCTATACTAAAATAAATCCGGCGAAATCACTTCTATGCCAATATATTAGCTTTCGAAGATGTTCAAAATATTTTAAACGACGATAAACAAACAAAGATTTATATATGCAAATTTTTGAAGTGTATATTATGAAGTTTTTTTTTTTATAATTTTACACGCACTAAAGGGATTATGACTACCCTTAAAATGCTGGAGCATAATGAGAGCGTTTATGTAAAATAGAGAGTATTTAAAAGGAGATGGAAGGAAGAGGAGAATGTCAGAATATCATAATAGAAAGGAAATATTGAGTCGGATAAGATATTCCACATTCGTGTAGTGCGGCTAAAGAAAGAATCTCTGCATTGCTTGCAGTGCGAGCATTACGGTTAAATTGGTTAAGTGGAGGAATGCAACGGGCTTTTCACAAGAAAAATTGCGGCAGTGCTTGAGATACAAGATACCTGATACATTTTGGTCAGGTATTCTATGTGTATGAATACAGAAAACTGCTGACTTTGAAAATAATATTTTTCTTGGGCTTATAATTAAATTCTTATTATATATAAAGTTAAGATCAAATGATTTGCGTAAAAACAAAACTTTAAGTGACATGAATCCTTCCGTACTTTAGAGAGTAGACGATTTTATGGGACGAAATCTTTCACACTCGTGCAGTTGCTAGAGAACTAATACTAATACTAGTACTAATACTAATACTAATACTAATAATAATACTAATCTTGACATTCATAAAATCGCTGGCCCGGATAATATCTATCCTATTGTTCTGAAGAGGTGTTCTTTAACGCTGGCAAAACCACTGCGTAAGCTTTTCCATCTGTTCTACTCTCCTTCTCAATGATCTGGTGATCTGATGGTATATCTCACCGAACAGTGGCACAAATCTTTAAATCGATTTGGAGAAAGTAAGATTAATGATTATATTGAGTTTGGCATCAAGCTCTCTTTATGATATTCATCAATCATCAATGATCTTTTGTCTGAAACTTCTAATCCATTAAATTGTTTCACTGACGTCAGTACTCTCAGCTTCTAATATTCGTTTCCAGATACACGTCCTTGTTCTTCGGATGTGAATCTGGAACGGCAGCGTATGACAAACTCATTAAATTCTGATCTCAATAGCATTGTCAAATGTGGACAAAAAACCGCCAAAAATTTAATGCTTCAAAAATTCAATGCTGTGTTCTTGTTACTTTAAGAAAAACAATTTTAATTTAAATTCAAGTATTTTATTAGAAAATTAATTTTTGATCTTTCAGAAAAGGCAAGATTAAAAAATTTGGTTATTTCGCTTGACTGCTCTTTAGAGATATAAATTTCAAAATGAAGTCCTTCATAGAGAGGTGACAAAGACAACAATATTAATCAATTTAATATACATATTTGTTTCAGTTTAAATGAAATTCGAATTTAATTCACGGCATTGCCATGTTTGGCAACACTCCTCCCTGGTAAGCTGGTGGCTTCTTCCAGTTACCATCTTCGCCAAACCTTCTAACATCAAGTACTGCCAGTTTTGCCACAGGTCGTGTGTATGTTCCAGTAGCTGTCTTCACAATAAATTGCTGATCTCGTCTGTCCATCTTTGCTTAGGTTCGTCTGCAAGATTACTCCCTTCGGCCAGGTGTTTCTGGGGTTGTTCTCATCAACAATCAAAACGATATCTCCTTCTGATACAGGCTTAGCCGGTTCGAACCATTTCGTTCGTCTGGTGAGAGAGGGAAGATATTCCTTCACCCAACGCTTCCAAAAAAGATGACTGTATTATTCGGATGCAAGCCAATGTTTGCGGAGTGTATGGCCATCGCTTGAAAGCTCCCCGGTAAGTCTTATGCCGTTTGATGACCCCATCAAAAAATGATTTGGGGTAAGCGCCTCATCACTGTCGGTATCTATAGGAATATAAGTAAGTGGTCTAGAATTTATAATGAACTCAACCTCCGCCATCATTGTGAGTAAAACTTCGTCTTTAGGGTTACGGCCGATATGCATTTTTGCCAACACTTGTTTCACTGATCGTATAAGCCGCTCCCAGCTACCATCCATATGGGGCGAAGTGGGAGGGATGAACTTTCATTCAATTTTTTCTTTTTCAAGATTTTTAACTTCCCATAGGGAGTTATTGTAATCGGTCCGATTTGTCAAATTGGAATTTTTGAAATTTCTTGACGTTTCAAGGTCCCTAGAGGCTATATCAATCATTTTTAGAGAGATGTCTGTGTGTATGTACGTTCGTACGTCCGTACGTTCTTGTACCATTTTTCGTCGTCGATATCTCAAGAACGAGTAAAGATATCGACTTCAAATAAATTTTGTTTAATAGATAATAACTTCGAAAGAGGCTGCAAGGGCGTTTTTTAAAATTCAGTGAGTAGTTTTTTCACTATAACGGTTTAAAAAAAAAGTAAAAATTTTGGTTAGTTTCAAATATCTCACGAAAAAATAGTGCTATTGATAAAAAAATGAACCGAAATAAAAAAGTAATTTCTATGATATAATACATAATTTTATAATTTTATTATCAACTTATAGTTTTTAGAAAAATGTATGTACTGTACATACGTATATGAATAAGGTTATTCAGTTGTACCCAAGTCCCACATATTCAAATTCCATTAATAGCTATGGTAAAATTGAAGAAAACGTCACAATATGTTTTTATCTAAATATAAAGTTTTCAAGACCACAAATGGGAAGTTATCAGTGTAGGTCGCACCCAGCCTCGTTATTTATTAGATGCCGGTAATTTCTTTTTTTCTCTAAGCTCTCATTTACTTTCTCCCCTCGACCACTTCCATCCCCCTTTGTCCTTTACATTTTCCTTTGAATTTACCAATGACACAAAATTATTCACAAAATTATACCTTTTTCAATTTCCGCAAAGCTGACTTCGTTTATCTTAGTAATATCTAGTATTAAGGAAACTTATCTTTTTGATGATATTATCAAATCAACACTAATGTCAACGGTGGCGATTGAGATTTGTAAGATACTTTTAATATAACTAGCAAAGGCTTATTGCGGGTGATCAATGCAAAAATGTCTCAAAAAATAAGGCAAAACAGTTTGTGATTCTTTATTAATTTAAAGGTGTTTTAAGAGTTGAGGGGAAGCCCTCGGACTTACATTTTACGTTAATAAATTGATAGAATCATCTGGGATCAGAGATAAGACAATCTTGCATTCTGTAAATTTATCCAAGAGAAATTTGTAGGGAGGGGAGAAACTACATTGAGCTTGCTTATAGTTCGAGTTAGTCAAAAATTTCCTATAGCTTATTTCTAACATTACGAAAGGTTAACTATAAGCGACGTTATCAATTTAATTAATGATTCAAACTTCATAGGCTGATTATAAGAAAATAATTAAAGTCCCAATGACTCTATTTCACTTCAAAAAGATTTTAATTTAGGTATTCCAAACCTGTTGACAAGAATTTTTTAGAAATTAATGTTGCCTTGCCCAATTTTCGAACCATCAAGCCACTAAGTCCATATCAGAAATCTTTTTCCCAAAGAAAAAATGCCGGTTCAAAAACTCACATTTAATTTCCCCTTCAAAAACACAAATCATGCATGTACTCTTTTGATTCTAGGTTTTAATGATGTTTGAAATATTTCGATTATATTACTGTATTCACTAGTAAAATAACCATCAGCTGATCAAACATAGTAAATTATATATAAATTTTTGAAATGTTAAATTATCTATTATCATGTTTCACACACTTAAAGAATTTAAGTGCAAATAACACTACACTCAAATTGCAATTTTGCAAAATGACTATGATATAACTTATAAAACAAATATAAGTATCTTTAAGTAAATAATGTATGTGACACATAGATAAAACGGCTTGATATAACAATGCATTTTACCAAATGTAAATAAAATATGTGATTAAATTTTTCGTTCATAACAATTAAATGATAGCAGCACCAACAATATAATTTCAAGAATTGTGTGTTGGCGCTTACTTAAAATTTATATTTCCAAGGGCTCTACCCCAAGCAAATCTATAAAATGAGACTCTGATTTCGAACAAAATTGCCGTCTTAAGAGAAGGACTTCTTTTTGCTTGGTAAGCAATTCTAAAAACGAACTCTAAATTTGATTCATTCGATGATTGATTTTAAAGGCGGAGGGTAATATGGACAGTACTTATTCAAGAGACCTTAAAGTTCACCGTTATGTAAACAATAATTAAAAACAATCGCAATATCATTTATCAAGGGCTTACTATTGAGTTAAATTCTGAAAACTAGGGGTACGATCCTGTTACAGCTTGCACACAAAACATACTTGGTTGTAACTTAGATAGATACATATAAAATTTTGTTGTTTAAAGCTACTTCAAATAATTATTATAACGAAAGAATCGACACGACATACCTTAAAGAAAAAAGAGGCTGGGTGCGACCCACACTGATAACTTCCCATTTGTGGTCTTGAAAACTTTATATTTAGATAAAAACATATTGTGACGTTTTCTTCAATTTTACCATAGCTATTAATGGAATTTGAATATGTGGGACTTGGGTACAACTGAATAACCTTATTCATATACGTAAACAGTACATACATTTTTCTAAAAACTAAGTTGATAATAAAATTATAAAATTATGTATTATATTAGAAATTACTTTATTATTCCGGTTCCAAACATTTTAATTGAAAAAAAATTTAAAAACGAAATATTCAAATATAAAAGATATGGTTTGGTTATTGATGGAAAGGTACTTACAAAATATATCCGCTCTTATAAAACTAGATATATTTCAAATATAAACCATTTGTTAGAAATTGTATTATGTATAAAATTAAATAATGGCAAAGTCAATATCATTGCTTGTTCTCAAAATATTCTAGTCGAAAAACAAATATTACCACTTTTTAGTAGATTTTTTTTATATTTTTTTTAAAACTGTCAATTCGATACTTGTCAAAATTTAACCATATGTTAATAATTGTATTATGTCGATACCTTCCCGTAAGAATGTACTAAGCGACACTTTTTTCGAAAATGAATTTCTGATGAGGAAATATACTATATGTATGTTAAGGGCCACGTTTTGGCCTGGGTTTCGCCAACCTATTATGCATGAAAAGGAAACTAGAGTACAAATAAAAAAAATTATCAACTGCCATGTTTTCTCATTAAAATAATGTTGCTCACTGAAATTTGTATTATCGGCCAAAAAAATTATGCTAAGCGACATTAATAAAGATCTCATTGTCGTGAGCAACAAAAAATTTTGTTAGATGTCATTTAGTTTAACCAAAATTGTCTCTTAGCACACTATGATTCAACTAGAATTTTCTTCGTTTTTTTCGTTTCCTGAACAATTTTAGAAATGTCGCTTAGTATACATTAGGCTGGCTCGATTGATAAAAAAATTGTATGAAAAAAATTTTATTTTATTTTATAAAATTTATACTATACATTCTTACGGGAAGGTATCGATGTATAAAACAACATACTTTTTGGCAATTATACTCCTAAAGTATGATGGTCGAAATAAAAGAAGATTACTCTTTCTATATATATTCAAAGTGACTTATCTTTATTAAGGTTAATTCAAGAAGAAGGAATAGAAAAGGAAGTTAAGTTACAAGTAATAATAGTGTCGTCAAATTGTAACACATTATTATCGTTAAATAGTGATAAATTAATTTGTAAGGTGGCGCAGCAATCGTATATTAGTACAATAAAACTTGGGTTTGTTCAACAGAAGGCACTATCGGTGTTCATTCCCAAGAAATTCGACTTGAAATACAATTTTAACTAGTTTTCACTAGAATTTTTAATAGTTTTTTTATTTAAAAAAAAAAAACTATTAATTAAATATTTGTCAAAATTTTACCAATTGTACAAAATTATACTATGTATAAAATAAACTAAATTAGAAGTCCATATCCTTACTAGTTCTCGGGAAATTTGAGTCGAAAAACAATTTTTACCAATTTTCAATAGAACTTTACATAGTTTTTTATTTTTTGTAAAAAAACTGTAAACTGATTTTTTGAAATTTTCACCAGTTGTCAAACACATTATTTTTCGTAAAATAAAATTATTTTGAGTTTCAAATTGTTTTCCGTTCTTAGAATATCTGGGTTATGAAAAATTTTTTTTTCAGTTTTTTTTATTTAAAAAAATAACGGTATGTTCATTTTTTGCCAAATTCATACCAAATCTGTATGACCTTATAATGAGTACAATAAATTTTATTTGAAATCAATAGCACTATTTTTTCGTGAGATATTTGAAACTAACCAAAATGTTTACTTTTTTTTTAAACCGTTATAGTGAAAAAACTCTTCACTGAATTTTAATAAACGCCCTTTCAGCCTCTTTCGAAGTTATTATCTATTAAACAAAATTTATTTGAAGTCGATATCTTTACTCGTTCTTGAGATATCGACGACGAAAAATGGTACAAGAACGTACGGACGTACGAACGTACGAACGTAAGTACGTACACACACACACACAGACATCTCTCTAAAAATGACTGATATAGCCTCTAGGGACCTTGAAACGTCGAGAAATGTCAAAAATTCCAATTTGACATATCGGACCGATTACAATAACTCCCTATGGGAAGTTAAAAATAAGTTTTATTTTTTTACGTTCATTAGTACTTTTAAGTCTTTATCTTCTGAGTTCTGAACGTCAGTTTTTTGTGGGTGGGTACCATTCGACTATGGAAGAAGACAGTATTGTGCACGCGGTTTCGATGAGGTTTTGCTTTCGCATTTAAATAGTGAGTAAATTTCTGGATTATTTCTAATAATACAATTTTTTTGTATGAAAAGAAGTTGGCTAGCATAAAGTTAATCTTAAAATTAAATTAATCTTTTAGCTTGATTGTGTAATTATCTTCCAAATTGTATACTTTTACAACCATACAGATTTAAGAATGTAATGTAAGAGATTTGTGTTTATAATAGAATGAAATGATATTTCCAAGTCATTTCATAGAGTTTGGCAGCAGGCTCTCGGTTTCAAGTCTGATCTTGACAAAATAAATTATGGTGATTTATAAAAACTAGTAATTACCCTTTAAAACACGTCAAAACATACCTTAACTGCTGACAGAATTCCAATAAGAGAAAATTTAATAAGCCTGTTAACTTTATTTTGAAATGAAAAATAACTGTTTTACAAAGTCCATTGCCATCAAAATACGTTTACATAAAAAGTTATTCAAGCACAATAATATCCGCTTTTTTAATTTTCGACATTTTTATTCTCTGATTGATTGTTTATGTATAAGAAATGGCTACATATTTCAAATGAGTAATATCTCGGCTTTTCACAGATAACTCCGAAACAATGATAAGTGTCATTGAAAACAACTTGAATAAATTGTTAAATAGTTCTCGATATATGTATACATACAGACAGGGGCGTATTTACCCTAGGGCTAAAAGGGCTACAGCCCGGGGCGGCAAGGCTCCTAGGGGCGGCTTGCGCTTGGCCAATGTAACAAATTACAATGAAACGAAAACATTGTCTAAAAAAACACTTGCTGCTATGTAGCTCTCCAAAAATGAGCTAGAACGGATCTTAATTTTTTGTTTCTAAGACATCTACAAAAAGTCCTTTTTTATTAAAAAAATTGATAAAAATCCATCAAGCCGGATTCTAGATATAAGGTCACACACAAATTTTTATTCTTTATATACCCAGCAAATCATGCCTCAATTTTTTTAGTTTTGGCTGACTTGTAGTCCTATATACAAATACCCTTCCCTTCGTCAATAAATTTGAACGACTTAAGAAACAATATAATGATTAAAAAACAATCATAGCTTATAATGATGGATAAATAAAAGGATAGGTATTATTTTAAAAACTATTGGCTAAAAATTTTAGTCGAAGTAGTACGATGTTAAAACTATTTTAGTATAATACTAGAAAAAAAGACGATTTTGCTAATTTTAATCAAATTTAGCATCATGCTCTCTTTAACATTTTACTAAAGTTAAAATCGTCGAATATCTATTTAATATTTTTAGTATCGTGCTCACTTGTCCCAATTGAAGTCCCTTGAGACAGAAATATTGTCTTAATTTTGGGGTTCTATACTCAAGCAATTCAATATTGTATCAAAAAAAATGCAATGTTTTGATACAGAGGTTGAAACTGTGTCCAGGCTCAACGAGGCACTCATATCGTTTGTGAGAAAAAAACGAGAATGCTTTGATGTTTTTGAAGAGATGGGAAAAATTACAAAATGGACCAAAAAAGAATATTCAAGAGTAAAAAACGAGATGATGAGTGTCGCGAAGGTAGGTTCTTTTTTGTGGTCGTGAAAATTTCAAAATAAATACTTTCATTCCTATTTGCGACCCATTATTGAGTGCGCTAAAGAGAAGAAATTCATCCTATAAAGCAAAAACAAATGGTTTAATTTTTTTATCTAATCTATTATCACATGAGTGAAGAAGCAATTCGAAAAAATGCAACCACTCTTTAGAATTTATACCCGGTTGTTCTTGGGGAAGATTTTCAAGAAGAGTGTGTCTAACTTAAACATTTTCTGGAGCAAAGCTACTCTGAAAATATGAGTTTAAGGCAGCTTAACCTTCATATAAGAGAAAAAGATATGAAGGAAGCATTTTTATATGATGAGGTTGCTTTAAGAATATACTTGTGCACTGAAGTGTAGAGGTGTGTAAATCGTTCAACAATCGATAACGAAAATGATTCGATCATTTGAATCGATCGATCATTCGATCATTTTCATTTCACTCAAATGGTTCAATACTGTTCCGATTCGATTTTCGTTTCGATTTCGATGATAAGATTGAGTTGAGGTTTTCACAAAATACTCTATATTGTAAGCCATAAATTGCCAAATGACATCGAATGATGGCTACTATGTCCATTGATTAAAAAGCGTCAAAAAATTCAAAATAAAGAGATTTCATTTGTTGCTCCTTAAAAGATCAATTTTAGGACTAATAATTACTGAATGACTTGGTACTATCGAATAAATTAACTTCTAGATACTATCGCATACATATGTAAGTCAAAAGTTTTCATTCGATAAGTCTCATTACTAGTTCAATTCCCACAGTAAACATACCAGATCCTGGGCCCGTATCGCGTAAGAGTAAAGTGATCACTAAATTAATTGATTGTCGTTTTGACAATCGTTCTCTCTATATTTCTTTATTGATATGATAGAGAGAGCTATATTCAAAATGACAATCAACTATCATCTTACGTGATTCCACCCCTGATACCTCAAATAACACCAAATCGAATCGAGTAAATCATAGTTAATCGAGTTAACTGATATTAAAGATCGAGACTCATTGAAATGATTGAGATTGAAGTAGAAAATCGAGAAACGAGAATCATCTAAATGATTGAGATTGGGATCGATTAAAATGAAAATTTGTAATTCCGATCATCAATACTTTTCGATGATCGGATCAAAAAATCGAATCGATCCTGATTGACACAGCTCTACTACAGTGACGAATTGTAGTGCAGAAAGATCGTTTTGAAACGAATAAAAACCTATTTATGGTCTCGCATTAGCGCCTTAATAGCTTAGCTTTATTAAATACTGAACTGAGAAAAAATTTAGATAACGAATCTGTTGTTAATGAATTTCGTAATGAATATACACACAAAAAGAAATTTGAAAACATCAAATATTATGCATTTTGTGTTTTTTTATTATTATTTTTTATTACTTTATTTTCATTGTTCTAAAGGGCTTAAAAATTTATCAGCCCGGGGCGCCAAATCCCTAAATACGCCTCTGCATACAGATGAGATCAATTCGGAGCTAAGGTGGATTTTATAACACCATATTTAACCCTAGAAAGGTAATCTTCGTCGATTAGACGAAATATATGCGATATAGGTACTATAGGGCAAGTTCTGCATTTGGAAAAAAAATCGAACTCGAGATTTTGATCAAAGTTGACATTACGATGATAGCGAAGACGAAAAAAGTGGGTCCGACAATTCCGTCTGTCTGTCTGTATGTCTGTATGTCTGTACCTCGAACTACAGCCTAAACTACCGGAGGTATTTTCTTCAAACTCGGTAGTTAAGGGTCTTCGGTGATTCCTTAGAGGAGAAATTGAAATTTTTTCTTTAGCTCTAAAACTAACGGTACCCCTCATACACCCGTAATTTAAAACCTTATTTATCTCGAAAACGGCTCCAACGATTTTGATAAAAAAAATTAGGTGTGGTATAATGGACATGGACTATATTTTGGCTAAAAAAAAAATTTGGGGGGAAATGTTATTAGGGGTACCTGTCATAGAACGGTTTTTTTGATTTTCGAATTTCTCACGAACGGCTCTAACAATTTTAACCAAAATTTTTATGCAAGAGCTGTTTTGCATTTGAAAAAATATAAACTAAAATTTTTTTCGTAAAAATAGTTTTTGGATTTTTAAAAAAATAATACAATTTTTTTATTGAAAATTTAATTTCTCGAAAACCGATACACCATTAAATTTTTAAACTACTTTTTAAAATGTATTTTATTAAATACCAACAATTTGCATATCAATTTTTTTTATACAAATTTTAAGGAAAATTTAGTACACAAAAAACATGTTTCAGTGTGTCTGTATGTCTGTACCTCTCACTACAGCCTAAACCACTGGACCTATTTCTTTCAATCTCGGTGGTTAAGGGTCTTCGGTGATTCCCTAGAGGAAAAATTGATTTTGTTTTTAGCTCCAAAACTAACGGTACCCCCCATACACCCGTAATGCAAAATCTTATTTATCTCGAAAACGGCTCTAACGATTTTGATAAAAAAAATTAGGTGTTATATTATAAACATAAGCTACATTTTGGTCAAAAAAATTTTGGGGCAAAATGTTATTAGGGGTACCTGCCATAGACCCGTTTTTTTTTTTTTTATTTTCGACTTTCTCATTAACGGCTCTAAGGATTTTAACCCACAATTTTCAGCAGGAGTCCCCTTAAGTTTAAAATAATATTGTATATAAAAATTTTCGAAAAAATATTTGTTGGTTTTTTTAAAAAAAAAAAAAAAAAAAAAAAAAAAATTTAAATCAATATCTTCAAAACCTATGAACGATTATTTTTTTAAATTATTTCCTAAAATCAATATTATTTAATACTTAAAATTCGCATCCCACATTTTTTGCTTGAAAAATTTTAGAGAAATTTCTTATATAAAAAACTAGATGACCCGGTAAACTTCGTATCACCTTCATATATTTTTGGGAAATGTGGTCAAAACTTAATACAAAATTTTTATCTATGTACATACATTAAATACAACACAGTTATTCAATTAATCAATTTAAGACTTTCTGATGTACTATATTTTTTGTCTTATTTTGCGGTGCGTAAATATATAAGAAGATAGTTTTCCGACTCGCAAACTCGCAACTTATAATTGCCCATGCGCGAAACAGGGAAACTTCAAGTTGATTCCGTAAACTTTAAAAGACTGGCCTTGTCATCGCAAAGGCCAAACGGACGAAAAAATGGCAAATCCGTTGGAATTATCGGTATACGCGGGATGGAGACACCCTCTCGTTTGTATTTTCCCTTGATGATATTGGCCTCGATGACGTTATTCATTAGGTTTTTTCCAGCCAGTCTCGTACCATTGCACAGTCGAGGTTGATTAATGTTAGGCAGAATAATCAAAACTGATCCTACTTTTAATTGTAAATTCTGAGGTGGTAGTCCAGGCAAATTCAGAGAATTTAAAAACTCTGTGAAAAAGTTGCCAACATCATCCTGGTTTGTAACTGTGTCAACTGATTTATAAGATAACAACTCTCCGGGAAGAAAATTTTGAATTGTTACGTTGAAAACTTCGACATCTTTGCTTATGGTCGCCAATATTGCTCGTTCACTCAGTCAATTATGGTTTCTGAGCCGTTTTTCTATGTCCTTAAAAACACGCCGAATAAGCTACTTTTTTGAATCGACGAAGTGACAAAAATCCTTGAGTAGTATAATTAATCCGGTTGAGGTATCAACTGTGACTTTACCATTTTCAATATCTAAAAATTGCTTCGAAAACATAATAGCAGTTTGATCTTGTTGCAAAAATACTCGCTTGTGAGTTGTTAATAGGAGTGTACTTACATACCTATTGCCACAAATTAGAGAATTTTAAGCATGCGTTTAGTTCGTCAGCAACAGTTGATCGGGGAATAATTGGAAGAGTCTGACGAAAATCACTTGACAACCGAATCATGGCTCCACCAAAAATGTTTTGGCTGTCACGAAGATCTTTTAACGTTCTGTCCAGTGCCTCGAATGATTTCTTGTACATCGTACATTCATTTCAAACGATCAATTTGCGTATCTGTAGAATCTTCGCCATTGCGCTATTTTTGGCGATGTTGCAAACTGGAGCTTCGTTGATTTGGATGTTTAGTGGAAATTTCAAGGTAGAATGTGCACCTTCCACCTTCTAACAATGTTGCAGCTATTCCAGATGAAGCCAATGCTAGGGCTACTTCATTTTGCGATCTGATCTTTGCCAACAGCAATGAAATTAGAAACGTTTTTCCAGTTTCCCGGGAGCATCGAAGAAGTAAATTCCACCAGATCTACTGTTCACAGCTTCAATCGAAGTATCATACGCAATTCTTTGCTGTTCATTCAATTGCGGAACGTTTGCACGAACTGTTTCGGCCAATACTTCAGTACCGTATTCTTGTTCTCTTCTCTTTGTATCGCGCATAGGACGATTGGGTGGTGTTATGCCCAAACACGACAATACTTTATTTACAATCAATAAAAACAAATCTTCTATCATGATCAATGTCTCATTGTAAATTTCTGCAGTAATTTGTAGTGCAAAGACGTCAAATGTTTCACAGCTAGGAACATTTTGTATTGGAAAATTAAATTTTCGTTTTTAGTATTTTTCCGTTACTTATTATGTATGTTTCTCACCGCTTAAACCTTCCCTGAACTTCCACAAATATTTTAAGATTAAAATTATCAAAATCGGTCTAGCCATTCTCAAGTTTTAGCGAGACAAACGAACAGCAATTGATTTTTATATAATATTGTGAATCTAAACCATTCTCAGATCCCCTTGAACACACACAAAAAATTTCATCAAAATCGGTCCAGTCGTTTAAGAGAAGTTCAGTGACATACACACTCACAGAAGAATTATATATATAAAGATTGTGAATCTAAACCATTCTCAGATCCCCTTGAACACACACAAAAAATTTCATCAAAATCGGTCCAGTCGTTTAAGAGAAGTTCAGTGACATACACACTCACAGAAGAATTATATATATAAAGATTTATTTAATAATAAAACGCTTTTTTAAAGTTTGTTTGCATAAATTCATACTTTTCCGGAAACCAGACGGCAATTTTATGCATTTGAACATTATTATCTCATTAAATCCATGTTTTATATTTATAAAATGTATCTTAAATTCCAAAGTACTTTTACATAAGAGCAAGTTCGTGCGATCCAGTCGTGCATTTTATTTTCTTTTTCTCATAGATTCTTCATAGATCTTTAAGGACAATAAAAAGTCACAAATCTAAAAAAATAAAATGAAAAGTGTGTTTTTATTAAAAGAAAGGTTTGATAAAAATAAATTATTAACATCTACAAGAATTTGGTAATAACTTTTCGAAAAATTGCATTTAAATTTTACTTCGTCGATTCGACGAATGATTACCTTTAACGTATGTACTAAAAAATATGATTACCTTTCTAGGGTTAAGGAAGGCGTTATTCATGGGTTATGATTTATTAAGGTCTTTTTATTTAATACTTATTAAAAACTAAAAGACATTTTCTTCTTCTTCTTCTTCTTCTTCTTCTTCTTCTTCTTCTTCTTCTTCTTCCTCTTATTCTTATTCTTCGTTTTAATGTTCATTTTCCATTATTTTTTTTTTTATATTATTTTCGTCAAGAGTCAGATAACATAACGTTAACATTAGCGGCAATATTTCAGTGTCGTTGACTTCCGGTTACAAAGTCTCATTGTTAGATATTGGATTTAAATACTACTGAGAATTTTATGCAGGGTTAATCAAAACATAACTTTTGGATAGCAATCTTTTAAACGTGCCTTTAAAAGCCCAGTTATGACTTTCATTGGAACTCATAATTGAAAAGCTTCTATCCGAAAAACAAGTTCAATTTCTTCCAAAATGTGACTTGAAAATAATTTCAATATTTTATTGACAATTTAATAATTTAAATAATAAGAGACATTTTATTTATAATATAATAAGTTGTTTTGCTAAGTGCAGAGGATTTAATGGGACCTAATGTACATTCGTCTTGAAAGCTTGTACATCGCAATGATGGAGAAAAAATGAGAAGGGCAAAGCATTCTACATTCTAACGGGTGATTTTTTTGAGGTTAGGATTTTCATGCATTAGTATTTGACAGATCACGCGGGATTTCAGACATGGTGTCAAAGAGAAAGATGCTCAGTATGCTTTGACATTTCATCATGAATAGACTTACTAACGAGCAACGCTTGCAAATCATTGAATTTTATTACCAAAATCAGTGTTCGGTTCGAAATGTGTTTCGCGCTTTACGTCCGATTTATGGTCTACATAATCGTTACGTTACGGTGAATGGCGATCGCTATCGTTCAATGCTAACAAACTTTTTGTTGCCAAAAATGGAAGAACTGAACTTGGTTGACATGTGGTTTCAACAAGATGGCGCTACATGCCACACAGCTCGCGATTCTATGGCCATTTTGAGGGAAAACTTCGGAGAACAATTCATCTCAAGGAATGGACCGGTAAGTTGGCCACCAAGATCATGCGATTTGACGCCTTTAGACTATTTTTTGTGGGGCTACGTCAAGTCTAAAGTCTACACAAATAAGCCAGCAACTATTCCAGCTTTGGAAGACAACATTTCCGAAGAAATTCGGGCTATTCCGGCCGAAATGCTCGAAAAAGTTACCCAAAATTGGACTTTCCGAATGGACCACCTAAGACGCAGCCGCGGTCAACATTTAAATGAAATTATCTTCAAAAAGTAAATGTCATGGACCAATCTAACGTTTCAAATAAAGAATCGATGAGATTTTGCAAATTTTATGCGTTTTTTTTTTAAAAAAAGTTTTCAAGCTCTTAAAAAATCACCCGTTAGTATAGTGCTGCTTAAAAAAGAATCTCTTTATTTGACAATCCATCCTTAGTGAGGCTTTAGGGATAACTATTAACTGATGAGTATTCATAGTATTGTGTCGGAATTTCAACTGGCTATTTCATCTGAGTATTGTTGATATAAAAAGCGATAAGACAATGAAATATAGGAAGCGTTAGAACGTTTTTCAAGAGAAATAAAAGTTTGTGTTTCTGATATGTAAGAGAGTTATACTCAAATTTAGGGCGTATGAATGCCGTATAGATGGTAGCCAGATCAGAAGCTGACAAAATTTCTCTTATCTTTTAAAAAACCTAAGAATTTCGCTGCGTTTTATCTAAGCCAAAAATATGATCATTCCACATGTGATAGTGTTTAAAACACATACATATGTACATAAGGTTTGTGAATCTGGAAACAGATATGAAAAGCTGAAGGTGCTGTCGTCAGCAATACAATGAATGGGATAAGAAGCTTTAGACGAGAGATCATTTATTCAGATAAAAGTGTCGAAGACAAAAGGGAGCCTTTGGGGCACACCACTATTTATTTTGTGAATATCAGACTTAAACCCAGCGACATAGCCTCTCATTCTTCACAAAAATCGTCTCCAAGGTCAACTCCATCAAACATCGTTTCTTCTCCGCCAATACCCACTCAATATTTTATCGATCCCCTTCTGCCCCCAACAGTCAAAATAACACAGCAAACACTTGATTCCGCTGAATGTCGGTATGCTCTCTAATCTAGCGAAAATTTCAGCGCCACCACCAGGCTACAGTTCGCAATACAAAATCACGCTCCATGATAATACATACTACAGGTTATATATACAAAGGTATTATCTAAAAAGATATCAAATACTGATACCGAAGAATTGGTTTTAATTTTCGCTTCTGACTCATGAACTTGAATTTTGTCATGCGGTCGATAATAACGTTCGAACACATTTTGAAGGCATTGTAGTGCTTCACTTGGAAACAGCTGGACCCATTTGATTTTTTTTTATTTTAAAATGTTCGCAGTAAGTAAAATTAGGTTCTAATGGAAAGAAGAATATGTTTCAAATTCGGGAAAAACGGAATATCAGTTTTTCTATTAGATTTTTGTATGAACTGAGGACCATAAATAACCAACCATTCAAATGTTGTATATTCTTAATTCTTTTTTTTTCTTGGTAATTTTTTTTTAATAGGGAAAATTATGCAATTAACTCAGTAAATTTTGATATTTAATTGACATTGGACAAACTGCTCTCAGGATTCAAGTTGCCGTTGAAAATCGAATTATTGAAAATCCAACGTGTAACCTTTCAAAGAACTGTGGGTAAAAGTTCAGGAGCGATACAAATTCGTAATTTGGGATGAATGTATGATTACAAAATCTTTGGAGTTATTACACCGAACGATGCTAAAAAATCCGTTCTTGTAATGAGATGATTTTTTTGGCCGATAATTTTCGCCAAATATTGCCAGTGCTTTCAAGTCTGTCACCCGTCGATGAATTAACGCATAAATTAATCAGTTTTGAGGAAATGCATTGAGGCACTCAAATTAAGTTGACTGTGAGGACCTTGTCAATACGCAATTCAATTCATTAAGATGAACTGAATTCAACAAAAATTTCGTATTGACAAGGTCGTCACAATCAACTGATGAGTCCATAAGAGATCGCCGGGACGAAACGCCAATTTTTGTAGACTAAAGGCCAAAAAAGCTATTTTGAATCCATAGTCATAATAATAACTCAACATATTTTTTTTTAACAGTCACCGCACTCAATTTCATAAATACCCGACTTCCTTTTGTATTTTGCAAAGCTTTACAAACTTATCATTTTTTGGTCGTTTTATAGACACAATAAATTGGTGATCACTGAACACTTTTTACTTGGAAAAAAATCGAACTCGGAATTTTGATCAAAGTTGACATTACGATGATAGAGAACACGAAAAAAGTGGGTCCGGCAATTACGTCTGTCTTTCTGTATGTCTGTACCTCAACTTATAGCCTAAGCCGTTGAAGTAATGTCCTTCAAGGTTCTTCGGTGAATCCCTGGAGGAAAAATCGAAAATAATTATTTAGGTCCAAGACTAACCGTAAACATGTTACGCAAAATCTTATGTATCTCGAAAACGGCTCTAACGATTTTGATAAAAAAAGCAAGTATGTCATTATGGATATAAACAAAATTTTTGTAAGAAAACTGTTAGGAAAATATTAACTGTACCTGTCAGAGAACGGTATTTTGACCAAATTTTTTGTACAGAAGCTCCTTTAAATTTAAAATAATATTGTATATACAAATTTTCGAACAAATATTTTTTGGGATTTGAAAAAAATTGCTCTTTTTTTAATTTAATATCTTGAAATCAAGCGAACGATAACTTTTTAATTATTTTCTAAAATCTATATTATCTAATACTTTAAAACTGGCATCCCATTTTTTTTTTCTAGAAAAGTTTTAATAAAATTTCTTACACAAAAAAGCTTTTATATTTATCAACAATTTTTTTAAATTCAAAGTGCTTTTACATAATATTAGTTAAAGCATTTAAGCGCTGATATTACTTTAACAGCAGCAAATAGCTGCTTTATCTTTTAAAAGTAAGTATATGGTATTTTATCCAGACTGACAATATACAGGGTGATTTGCATAAGATGTGACAAAAAGCTAGGGCGTGTAGGTTGGACTTAGACAAGAAAAAAATCGTATGGGAAGGGGGGGTCTATTTCACCCCGTTTAGGCGGGAGGGGCAATTTAAGAAAAAAATCACTTAAAACAGAAAAAAAAATATTAAAAAATAACGGTGATACCTACAGAGTAATGCTATAGCATTTTAAAAAGCCAGAAATACATTCTTTAATTTTATTTTTAAATAAAGTTGTTCGAGTGAATAGTTTTTGAAAAATTAATTTTCAAAATCAAAATTTTGAAAAAAAAAAAACGAAAATTTTTTTTTAAACAAATTTTTTTCAAAATTTTACGTAATTAAGTATTATTTTTTTATTCAATATTCAATGCTAATATTAATTTTTGATCAAACACAGAAAACCGGATGTCAAAATGTTTTGTAGTTTTTGAGAAAATCAAAAAAAAAAACAAAAACTACTTTTGTTCTAAGAAAAGCCTTTTATTTTAGTTTTTTACGTTTTTGGATTCTTAGGTGAATTTACGATTGAAAGGATTAACTTTCTTTTTAGTATTTTTTTAATTATCGTGTTATAAGCATACAATAATGTGACAAAGTACTGGATTAACACATTTTTTCATTGAGAACACCTGCGTGAGAGCATTGGATTAATATTGACCTGCGAATGTTTTTTAAATAATGCAACGTTACACGCCCTAACTAGTGACAAAAAATGCAATTGCGAAATAAGAACAAAAATGTTCCTGAATCTTGAAATCAATTAAAATAAGAAATACATGCATATTTAGATAAAATACGTAATTACTGTTTATTTAAATTTTTTAACTAAAACTTATTACAAAAAATTTTCGATATGATCCCCATTTTGTAGAAGGCAAACATTATAGCGCCTTCTTATTGCTGCACATAAATTTATACTTCATAAATTTTCCTGTAATTTGACTCCAGCCACTTCAATCCGTTGTTTCAGTTGTTCCAAAGATTCTATTTCCACTTGGTACACATAGTTATTCATGAATCCCCAAGCATAAGAATCTAACGGAGTTAAATCTGGCGATCTAGGCGGCCATTCTATTGGACCTCCTCTTCCAATCCAATGGTCACTAAAATGTTCATCAAGCCAGTTCCTTACAGTGCGGCTGTAGTGTGCTGGAGCTCCATCTTGCTTGTAGATTAAATTGTCTGCTATGGCCAAGGGAACGTTGTCATTCAAATCGGGCAGAAGGTCTCGTAGTAACTACAAAATGGGGATCATATCGAAAATTTTTTGTAATAAGTTTTAGTTAAAAAATTTAAATAAACAGTAATTACGTATTTTATCTAAATATGCATGTATTTCTTATTTTAATTGATTTCAAGATTCAGGAACATTTTTGTTCTTATTTCGCAATTGCATTTTTTGTCACTAGTTAGGGCGTGTAACGTTGCATTATTTAAAAAACATTCGCAGGTCAATATTAATCCAATGCTCTCACGCAGGTGTTCTCAATGAAAAAATGTGTTAATCCAGTACTTTGTCACTTTATTGTATGCTTATAAGACTGATAATAAAAAAGTTTAAAAAAAAAGTTAATCCTTTCTTTCGTAAATGCACCTACGCCAAGCCGACCCCACCATAATAAAAAAGTGGCAGGTCAATTTTAAACCAATCTCTCCCGCAGGTGTTCTCAATGAAAAAATGTGTGAAATATGGTTAATCCAGTACTTTGTCACATTATTGTATGTTTATAAGACGATAATTAAAAAAATATTAAAAAGAAAGTTAATCCTTTCAATCGTAAATTCACCTAAGAATCCAAAAACGTATAAAAACTAAAATAAAAGGCTTTTCTTAGAACAAAAGTAGTTTTTCTTATTTTTGATTTTCTCAAAAACTACAAAACATTTTGACATCCGGTTTTTTGTGTTTGATCAAAAATTAATATGAGCATTGAATATTGAATAAAAAAATAATACTTAATTACGTAAAATTTTGAAAAAAATTTGTTTAAAAAAAAAATTTTTCATTTTTTTTTCAAAATTTTGATTTTGAAAATTAATTTTTCAAAAACTATTCACTCGAACAACTTTATTTATAAACAAGATTAAAGAATGTATTTCTGGCTTTTCAAAATGCTATAGCATTACTCTGTAGCTATCACCGTTATTTTTTAATAATTTTTTTCTGTTTTAAGTGATTTTTTTCTTAAATTGCCCCTCCCGCCTAAACGGGGGGAAATAGACCCCCCCCTCCCATACGATTTTTTTCTTGTCTAAGCCCAACCTACACGCCCTAGCTTTTTGTCACACCTTATGCCAATCACCCTGTATATACTATATATATAAAATTTAGAAATATAAAATTTTAAAATTTAGAATTTAGTTTTAGTTTTTTTTAGTTTTAATAAAAATAAAACTTCTTTTCACCGAAGACTATGATAACGCGTCATCCTCTCTCAGATACAGTGGCATAGGTAACTATGTTTGTGCGATTTCCTTTTTTTTGCATTCCTAGTTTTTTTATCCTATCCAATCTTCCCATCCTTTCCCTTTATAAAAGGCACGATAAATTTTGTTTGCTGAGAGGGAAGTGTCTGAAAAGGGCAAAAACCACCCCAACCCGTCGAGCTGAGCCGTGCAATAAGCAAGCGTGCCTTTGATCTTTTCAGCACTGAAGATGCCTCCGTGGCTTACCCTAGACTCGCAACAAAATTAAGAAAAAATAAAATATTAGCAACAGCATATACAAATGAGTTACAAAAACTTTTCGACAAAGGATATGCAAGACAAGTCACAGCAAGGAAATTACAAAACGAGCCAAAACTCTGGTATCTGCCGCACTTCGTTGTTCTGAATCCGAATAAACCACTTAAACCAAGGATTGTATTTGATGCTGCTGCCAAAAGTAAAGGAATATCACTCAACAGCCAACTCATAACTGGCCCTGATTGGTTAGCATCAATAGTAGGAATAATTATTCGATTCAGACAATATCCTATTGCATTTGCTGGCGATATACGTGAAATGTTTAACCGAGTTAAGATAGCTGAAGAAGATACCTTTTCCCAATGCTTTTTGTGGCGAAATTTAGACTCAACACAAGAACCTAAAGTTTATCAAATGAGTGCTATGCTGTTCGGAACAAACTCGTCACCATTCCTAGCGCAATTTGTAAAAAATTACAATGCGGGCCTGTTAACGCCCCAATTTGTTATGTATTAAGTAGTATTGATCGAGCCACGAACCGGTACGGTTGTGGAAATAAAGGTTTACCAATCAACCACATCTTTTAATTTAATATAAACGAAGAAAAGTAATTTTCGGCGTTTTCATGGTCCTTCGAACCGCATAGAGCAAATTTATACGTAAATTTGTATTTAAAAAGCTCGATTAATATTCCACGCAATTTATATTCTCGCAATTATCATCAAAAGTAGTAAAAACGTGATTCCACACAAATATGTGAACTCCCGCAAATTTCCTATATAGTCCCGCAAAAATGTTCATCACACTCGTTATGTACTTTTATATGTTACGTGTGGCTTTTATACAAAAAAAGTGCTCTCAGTTACAAAGACACTGATCTACACAAGCCAATGTTGCTGTCTCACTCACTCATTAACTGACTACTGCAACACAAAGTACATAAAGTGCAACAGTTATTCTCAAGAGTTTTTAAATATACCTCACACACTGCAACAGAAACTATACAACTACAAATTGCAACAGTTATTCTCGGGAATCTACACAGTTATCGCTCGAAGTTTCTAATCGAATGTTCATCTTCCGTTGCTGCACACAAAATTTAATTAACAAGTATTATTTTGACAACGAGCTCAACATAATTTAAGTTATTGTGTATAAATCAAATCATTTTCGCAATGACCGGTAAGAATAATTTAGTGAAACGTGATACGGCGCGTAATGGATTAAAAAGATGCCTGACCGCGAGTAAAAAAGCAGAATCCCTCGACGAAGCGGAGTTAAACGCTTACACCACCGTGCTGGTAGACCACTGGGCTAGTTTTTTACTTGCCCAGGAAGCTGTTGAACTCTCTTGCGGTGATGAAACGCTCGAGGAGCAGCAAGCAGAAAGAGAACAGGGTGAAAATTGGTATCGCGAAGCACTAGCTAACTTTAACAGAGCTCTATACAAGATAAAGGCCGAAAATTGTCCCGTTACTAACGACAACGTCCCCGCATCCACTCGACCCAATATAAAGTTACCAGCTCTCAGCCTTCCAAAATTCTCTGGCGAAGCCAAAGATTGGAAACCGTTTCACGACGCATTCGTTTCAGTGGTGCATAATGTAGCCACGTTGTCTGGCTGCCAAAAGCTGCAATACCTCAGATGTTCCTTGGAAAATTGTCCACGTGCACTGAAAATCGTAAGTGGATTGCCTATTACTGACAATAATTACCATCAAGCGTGGACTCTTCTCAAAAACCGCTATGATGTCGAACGTGTGCTCATCGACGCCCATTTCCAAGCCATTTTTTCCCTGAAAAAAATAAGCATTGAATCATCTTTGGCTCTGAGGAATTTGGTCGACGCAACGCAGGAGAACGTTCAAGGTCTCAAAGCACTGGGAAGATCAGTTGAAAACTGGGACGATTGGTTGGTTCATTTAACCGCAAGTAAACTTGATACCGAAACTCGCAGGCAATGGGAACTGTCCCTTACCGAAGACACCGTGCCAAAATTCGATGCTCTTGTGAATTTCTTGGAAAAAAGATGTCGTGCTTTAGATGCCATTGATTCACATGTGAAAGCAACAACTTCGAAAGACGCTCTACAAAAAGGTAAGCCAAAATCATATTTTTCTTCGCACTTTACTTCGTCATCCACACAACAACAAAAGTCATCAGTGATGTCATGCCCGGTGTGCTCCGCTGACCACAAGATTTTCATCTGTGACAAGTTTCGTGCCCTCGATGTTAAAGGAAAAATAGCCTTCGTAAAAGACAACAAACTTTGTTCAAATTGTCTAAGCTCTGGACATGTAGATGAAAAATGTCGCAGCTCTAACACCTGCCGCACATGTCGCAAGCGTCATCACACATTTTTACATGACACATTGCCCCTTAGGCACAATGAAACATCTTCGAGCCACTACACGCAATCATGCTTCGCAAACGCTAGGCATCACGTTCTTTTGGGCACAGCTCGGGTAAACATCGCCGATAAATCGGGACGATACCAAACAGCTCGATTGCTTTTCGACAACGGATCGCATCTGACGTTCGTTAGTGAAAGTTGTGTTCAGAGGCTACGGCTGCGACGATCTTCGCAATCAATCACAATTCATGGCATCGCTGCAACAGACGCAGGCACGTCTAATGGTGAAGTTCAACTCAAGCTTTCATCATTAGATAATAGCTTTTCTACTACCATTGTCGCTCATATTTTGCCAAAGCTCACCAACATGCTTCCTGCTCTTCAGTTATGTCGACAAAAATGGCCCCACTTAAAATCGCTAAAACTCGCTGATCCGCACTTCGATACACCGGCGGCCATCGACATCTTAATCGGAGCCGATGAATTAGGACAATTTCTATGTGCTGGGTTGATCAAAGGCCCTACTAACACACCCGTCGCACAACAATCTACTTTAGGATGGATCCTCTTTGGCTAGGTAATCGATTCCACATCATATACTCCAACCGCCTTACCCGCTACACATGCTGCGCCCTCATTGTCCGCTGTCAACGCACTAACCACGCTAACCGCTTCAAAAGCTGCACCCGCAAAATTAACCGCCACCGCACCGCCCGCACGCATAGTCTCAACAGCAGCACCCGCAATAAATAACCCAATTGCAGCCCCCGCAAAAAATAACGTAACCGCAGATACTGCATTACTTACACTAACCACCAGTTCAACCATTGGATCCGATATATCAACAACAAACATGAACACCCCCAACACGGCCATATGCCTATTCAGCGATACTGCGCTCGTCAAAGCTGTTGCAAAATTCTGGCATATTGAAGCTTTACCCAGCATGAAACATCTTACAATTGAAGAAAAAGCCTGCGAAGACATTTTTGATAACACTCATTATCGCCAAGACGATGGCCGGTACGTGGTCAGCCTTCCATTTAAACCTGACTGCCCCCTGGGCAACTCTCGTCATGCAGCAGTTCAGGCACTTCATCGCATGGAAGCCATTCTTCGAAAAGATGAATGTCTACGAAACCAATACAAAAACTTTATTCAAGAATTCATTGACCTGGGCCATATGGAAAAAGTTACGCAATCACCTGTTCCAGAACAACATTACTATATGCCTCATCGAGCTGTCATCAAGAACACAAGTACAACGACAAAGTTGAGAGTTGTCTTCAATGCTTCTTGCCGCACTACAACTGGATTTTCTCTCAACGATACTCAAATGATTGGTCCACAACTACAACCTGACATTTACTTGGCACTTATTCGAATGCGAACTTATCGATTCGCGTTGACTGCTGACGTCACCAAGATGTACCGTCAGGTTAGAATCAACCCCAAGCATATCGACTATCAACGGATCGTATGGCGCAATTCTCCCGAAGCCGAGATCGAAGATTATCGAATTCTGACTGTCACTTATGGCGTTGCTTCATCGTCTCATCTTGCAGTCAAAGCAATTCGACAAGTCGCCTTAGACGAAGGAAAACACTATCCTGCGCTAAGCAACGTCATCGTGAATCACTTTTACATGGACGACCTCTTAACTGGCAGCCATTATGAACAGGAGTTACACCACATCCAAACCGACGTATCCGAAATGCTCAAGAAAGGTGGTTTTTGTCTACGCAAATGGTCTTCGAATTCGTCGCTTGTAATCAATTCCATACCCGAAGAACAACGTGAAGTTCTTCAGCCATTGGATTTTGTGGACGCAGATGGCATTCGAACTCTGGGACTTCAGTGGGATCCGTCATCAGACCACTTATCATTTTCGGTCAAAGTTCCAGAGGTAAGAACAACTAAAATAACCAAACGCTTACTTCTTTCAGAAGCATCGAAATTGTTCGACCCGTTGGGTCTTCTCGCTCCAACCACTATCATTCCCAAAATGCTTTTCCAACGCCTTTGGCAACCAAAGGTGGATTGGGATGAAGCAGTTCCCGATGATGTCAACAAAAGCTGGCTTCACTATTTGCAACACATAGTGAAGATTGCAGCAATCAAAATTCCTCGATGGGTAAAATTGGGAATCCCAGACGCAATATCCGACATACATGGTTTCGCCGACGCCTCACAAAGCGCATATGCGGCCGCCGTATACATCCGCACGATTCTTCCAAACGGCAAAATTACGATTCAACTTCTCACAGCCAAAACGAGAGTAGCTCCGCAAAAAACCGCAACACTGTCCTTGCCTCGGCTCGAATTATGCGCAGCCGCTCTTCTTGCACAACTGGTTAAGACAATTAAGCCTATCGTCGAAGCAAACATACGTCACGTATTCGGTTGGACTGATTCAACGATAGCACTTGCATGGATTCGACAATTTCCTGGCAAGTGGTGTACATTTGTCGCCAATAGAGTTTCTCAAATTCAAGAAACGATACCACCCGAAAATTGGTACCATGTGCCATCCGCCGACAACCCAGCTGACTGCGCCACGAGAGGTATTCTACCAGAAAATTTGTCCGAACATTCCCTTTGGTGGAATGGTCCCCATTGGTTGCTAATGCCACGGACTTCATGGCCTCCGCAAGAAATCTTTTCAACCAACTTGGATCAACGCCCTGAGTCGGTTCATACCGCGACAGCTTCATTCAAACCACCTATGTGGGAACTAATCAACCGCTATTCCTCGCTAAGAAAACTAAAACGCATAACAGCTCGCATTCTTCGCTACGTTTTCAATCTGAAGCAAGCTGTTAAACGCCGCAAGAACCAAGAACCGCAACCCTTTCGAAGATATCAATTTCTGCAACTTTTCGAATTAGACGAAGCTTTATTATTTTGGGTAAACCAAACCCAAAACAGCTATTTTCACGAGGAATGTAAACGACTTGCATCCCAAAAAACAGTAACGAGTCATAGTCCGTTACTCAAACTACATCCCTTTTTAGACGAAAAAAGAGTGTTGCGAGTAGGAGGACGACTCAAAAACTCATCGTTAACAATTGACAAGAAGTATCCCATTCTATTGCCCAAAACATCCATGCTCACAAAACTAATATGTGACGACATTCACCGCATAACCTTACACGCTGGTCCACAACTTATGCAAGCAATGCTTCAAAACCGTTTCTGGGTAATCGGTGCTCGAGGCGTCCTTAGGAAGATTACACGTTCGTGCCTCAAATGCCGCAAACAGACTCATCATCTTCGCCAACAGCTCATGGGTGATTTGCCAATGCCCCGCGTAACATCCTGCCGCCCCTTCCTGACCAGTGGTGTCGACTTCGCTGGACCAATTCAACTGCGATTGTCAAAAGGCCGTGGAACCAAGGCCGTAAAGGGATACATTGCTGTATTCATTTGTATGTCAACGGGTGCAATGCATCTCGAGCTCGCTAGCGATCTCTCATCGGCTACGTTCATATCTGCCTTCAAGCGCTTCGTTTCACGTCGCGGACATTGTAAAGACATGTTCAGTGACAACGGCACTAATTTTGTCGGCGCAGAAAAGGAACTCAAGGCAATGCTGTTCGAGGCCAGCAAGAACGAAGAGGTGGCTAAATATCTCTCAGATGATGGAACGAATTGGCATTTTAATCCTCCGATGGCTCCTCACATGGGTGGCTTTTGGGAAACCGCCGTCAAACGTACAAAATTCCATCTTCGTCGTACGCTTCGTGAAAGTCTCCTGACCTACGAAGAATTCACAACACTACTAGCAGAAGTTGAAGCTTGTGTGAATTCGAGACCACTCTGCGCTTTAACATCTGATGTCAATGACCTCTCGGTCCTTACACCTGGTCATTTTCTCATTGGGGAACCGCTCAAAACAATACCCGAACCCAATATAGAAAATTTCCAAGGCCATTTGGTTGACCGCTGGCAACTGATTGCAAATCTCCGACAACATTTTTGGAGACGTTGGAGCTCCGAATATCTCGTCCAACTTCAACAACGAGCGAAATGGAATCGACCGCAGCATAATCTGGAAATTGGGGATTTAGTCGCTATCCGGGATGAGAAGTTACCTCCAACCAAATGGAAGATTGGCAGAATAATCAACGTTCATCCAGGCAGTGATGGCTACGTTCGCGTCGCTAGCATCCGGACATCCGATGGTATACTTTCAAGGCCAATTGTAAAAATCTCGCGGCTTTTATCTCGAAGCGATATTTAATTTTTCAAATTTCTTTATTATCTTATTATTTGACGGATAACTTCAAATTTTCAAATTATAAGTTTTCGTACATATATGTATCGCCTTTTTTGACTTAAAAAAAAAAATACTCGTATACATAAATGTATCGCTTAGTGAAATGTTCATATCAGTTATTTTCTATAAACTTTATATAATTTTGTATTATTTTGAACATAATTTAATCAATTTGTTCAAGGCGGGCAGAATGTTAACGCCCCAATTTGTTATGTATTAAGTAGTATTGATCGAGCCACGAACCGGTACGGTTGTGGAAATAAAGGTTTACCAATCAACCACATCTTTTAATTTAATATAAACGAAGAAAAGTAATTTTCGGCGTTTTCAGGGCCTTTACAAAGAACAATTCCCTCAAGCATTCACAGCCAAGAACCATTATGTGGATGATTACTTACAATCTGTTAAAGAAGAAGCAGAAGCCATCCAGCTTATTAAAAATGTAATTGAGGTGCATAACAAAGGTGGTTTTGAAATTCGAAATTTCATATCAAATAATGACAATGTTCTAAAAAGTATCCCAAGACATCTAGTAGCGGAAGAAGCAATAACCATTGTTGATGAAAAAAGTTTACTAACATCTACTAGAGTACTTGGAATCACTTGGAAAGCAAAATCAGACCATCTATCATTTACCCCTTAGTTCCACCGAGTTTCAGAGGACATCATGAAAGGCATTCGTATTCCAACTAATCGCGATGTACTCAAAGCAGTCATGTCAGTTTATGATCCAGTGGGTCTTATCACACCAATCACTATCAAAGGTCGAATGCTTATGCGAGACATCTGGCAAGCTGTTTTAGGCTGGGATGATCAACTTAAACCAACACTGGAACAGACATGGCAGCAATGGCTGAAAGAACTTGAAGAAATAACAAAAATTAATATCAAGCGGTGTTATTCGTACGACCAACAAGAACTTATGGAAATCCAACTTCATATCTTTAACGATGCAAGCCAAGAAGCTTATTGTACCGCCGCCGTCTACTTACGTTTCGTTTATGATACAGGAAAATCTCAATCGTTCGAGGTTTCACTTGTTGCGTCAAAAGCTCGAGTTGCTCCGATGCCAAAAAGAAATATAACAATACCAAAAATGGAATGTCTAGCAGCAGTATTAGGTTGCCGAATGAGTAAAATGGTAGAAAAAGAATTAGATATAACAATTACTAAACGATTCTACTGGACAGACTCGAGTACGGTCTTAAATTGGATAAATAGTGATAAAAAGTTGAAAACGTTCGAGGCTGCCCGGATTGGAGAAATTCTGGACTTGTCACAACCTGAGAAATGGCACTGGATATCAACTACATTTAATATTGCTGATTTGTGTACTCGAAACATTGCAATAAAACTTACTGATGACTGCCCTTGGTTTCGAGGACCTGATTTTCTTCATTCATCACAAGAAAACTGGCCAAAATCGAAATGTATTATTCCTGAACAGAACGAGGAAGTCGTCATGGTAATTCAAAATTTGAAAAAGTTCAGTTTACCAGAAATAACGGAAAGTTCTAATCATCGTACAAGTCGTCGCATAACTGCTTGGCTAAAGAGATTTATAAATAACTATCTACTTCCTGATGAACAAAGAAATAGAAAGCCTTTAAGTGTTTCAGAACTACAATGGGCTGATCGAGTTTGGTGGAAAGCGGTTCAAATCGAATGTTATCCAGATGATATTCAACAATTGAAAGAAGGTAAAGCTTTTCATAAAAAAAGATTAGCAAACGTTTCAATCTCGTTAGACGACGAAGGCATTTTACGACTTAATGGACGAATAGGTCGAGCTAAAGAAGTTCCACTGCTAACAAGGCAACCTGTAGTCTTAGATGGACTACATTCTTTTACAAAACTAATAATTTTAGATTTACATTCAAAAGCAAACCACGTCGGACTGCAAGTGGTAATAAATCAATTTAAACAGAGATTTTGGATGCCAAAGATGACATTACGAATAAAACAGATAATCCGCACATGTTTTTGGTGTAAAAAGAATAAGTCGAAACCAATGAACCCTATCATGGGAATACTACCAGACGAACGCTTCCTTACAAATCAAAAACCATTCACTGCAACAGGAATAGACTACTTTGGTCCCTTTTACACAAAGCGGGGAAGAAGTTTAGAAACTCGTTATGGTGTATTATTTATTTGTTTGACCTCTCGAGCTATACACGTCGAGATTGCACATTCATTGGATACAGATTCGTGCATAATGGCGATAAGGAGGATGATGGCAAGACGTGGCCATATAGAAGTTATTTGGTCCGACAATGGTACTAACTTTCGTGGTGCAAGCAGAGAACTTCTTGAAGCTTTGGAAGAAATGGATCAAGGAGAAATAGAAACAAAATTATCAGACGTTGGAACATCATGGAAATTCATTCCAGCGAATGCCCCAAATTTTGGTGGAAGTTGGGAACGACTAATTGGGTGTTTTAAAAGAGCCTTGGAAGCTGTAATGTCAGTGAATCGCAACCCATCTGATGAAATACTTCTCACTGTATTTTCTGAGGCAGAATACCTTGTGAACTCAAGACCTTATCTAATAGCGTCAGATAACCCCAACGACCCAATTGGACTTACACCAAATGACCTTCTCATACCCGGAAATAAAACAGATATAAAAGTACCAGGATGTTTTAACAAGTATGACAGTCTACGGAGAAGACAATGGCGCATTTCTCAATTCTTAATCGATTGCTTTTGGAAAAGATTTGTTAAAGAGTATATTCCATCACTTATTAACAGAAGCAAATGGACTAAAACTAACGAAGATCTAATACCTGGAGAATTAGTGGTTCTAGTTGAAAACAATTCACCAAGAGGAAAATGGCCTTTAGGTGTAGTAGAAAAGACATATCCTGGACAAGATGGAGTTGTCAGAGTAGCAAAAGTAAGAACGGCAAATAACACCTACAGACGATCAGTGAACAAATTATGTAGGCTGAAAACTCATGTTGACGTTCCTGAACATCGTGCTGATTAGTATACTAAGAGTCAGCACTGGGGGGTAGTATGTCACTGCCAACAGGAAATTTACCTTTTATATGTACGATTACTTTATTTAAAATTGACTTTGCTTGATATTTATAAGTAACCTTTCTAGTTGTTTTTATTTTAGTTTTTAATTTATATGTTTTTCAAATATCACTTATCAATAAAATATTATATAATACGGTTCAATTCATAGAGCTAAATGGTTTGATTTAGAAACAGAACTATTTCTTCGTATTCCCCAACAGTTTTATTTATTTACAACATAAAACACTTTAACCTAAGCAATACTGAATACTTATATACTACTTAAATTGAAAAATAAGCACTATTATTTACAAGATACTTAAAGCGAAATATATAAAAAAACACTTGTAAACTACCTGCTTTAGTGCTTTCTGTTGTCAAATATAAACTAGCATTGCCATATGCGAAGAATTTTAAATTCTGTGTCAAAATTAAATTAGCATTGCCTACAATTTTAAAATCCTTGGGCTCCAACACAATGAATGAGATAAGAAAAAAGAGATGTAGTGTGATGAAATATCGTCGTTATTGTAAATCAGTTTCAAACTATGAAAGCAGACGAGGATATACGTAATTAAGCATTTCTTGTCGTCACTTTAAATTAAAATAATTAATGAAGTAAGAACATTCGCGCACATTCAATTTTTAGTTCCACATCTGTTGGTTGCTGAGATGAAACATATGGGCTTATGTTTTATTTTACTATATATTTATTTTATTTCATTTTATCAACCAAACAGTTGCCAAAATAAAAATTGAATTTACGCTTCAGGCCTAAGGAATTGCGGAACGATTTTATAACAACGAAAAAGTGACAGTGAATCATGTCTCGCTCTCGTTTCGTGTTCTCTTCACATTACGAATCGGAAATAATTAGGCCGCAGTTATAGCTTTCATTGAAATGCATCATTGGAACAAATCAGTGGAATGCTGACTTCATTTTTTTGACAAACCAGTTATAGCAATCATTGAAAGATTGGTTTCAGTAAAAGATCCTTTCAATGGCTGATTACAACCAATTCTATTCATTTGAGATTAGAGTTGGGCATTGAAAGGAAAACTGACATTTGAGAACAGAAAGAGAATCGAACACATTCAGTGGAACGATTGTGTTCCATATTAAAGAAACGAAAATCAGCTGTTCATTAAAATTGGTTTCTATCAGTGAAATAATAAAAGTGGATTTAAAAGAAAGTTCAAATCAGAATTTTGTATTTTATAGAGTAAAAAAATTCTACTATTCATTAGTTTCATTGGTATCAATTAAAGCCATTGCAGTTTGTTTATTCGCCTTAAAAGTTGTAATGAAAATTTTCAATGATGCATTTCAATCATAGCTATTACTGGAGCCTTATAAAAATGTTTGTCTGTCGTTTTCAATTGTATTTCAAAGTCAAAATCTGACAAATTTAAGCGATGATAAAAATTAACTAAGAAACGGCTAGTATTGTATTAGTGTCCTTTCACGATTTAATGATGTGCACCCAGCTTAGTAACATGTGCGTTAAAAAAGCGCCATCTCTGCGTCATAAAGAGAGCCATCTGTTCGTCAAAAAAGCGGCATCTGTGCGTCAAAAATAACGCCATCCATTTTGCTCAACTTTAGTTACAAGCAAGTTATACGTGATTTTCTTAATAAATTCAAGAAATTGGCAGATAGACTTAAGTGGTCATTTCAAAACTAATTGCATCATTTCTATAATTGAATCAGTTTTGAGTTCCAATTTAAACCTCCTATCATTTTCAATTCGAAGAAATATCTATTTAAAAAAAATGTATTTATAAGTGGTTTTGACCAGTGGCGGCTGGCGGCTGGTGGGTTGTTGAACAGGTGGTGCACTTTACTTGCTCACTAAGTAGGTATTAAGATTAGAAATCGCAAAAAAAAACAAAAATTTACATGTATATGTCGATTTTTTATTATTTTGTATAATTGCTCGAAGAATTTCGACCATGTATAAAACTGACATACTTATTACATTTAGCAAGGAATCATGTTTTTTATTTTTTCACTTAAATGCATCAAATCGTGGATTCACGTAACTTTATTTTAAAAAAAATTATTACTGTCTTTAATATACCTAATCACTGTTAATTTTATCCTACACCACACACTGTACACAGTACAGAATCGAACCAAAACCAAAATAAAAAACAATTACTAACCTAACACCTACAAACCTACACTATTTAACCAGTCACGGATAGAGCGAAACAACATTACATATTCGCAGGCGCAGCGCATTCTAGTCAAACATCGGTTGCTGTAGTTAATCTTCGGTTCTCGTGCGCTGCATGAAAGCAGGCTAATTCTCCATATATTTCAATGAAATATCTTTTGTCTCACGCGTCAGGGATACTTGCTTGTAACTCATACAAGTTATATTAGCAGTCCTTGCAGGGAAAGTAAGTCTTAATAGTAAAGCAAAGCGCTTACATTGTTTCGTCATAATTGGAAATTTTACTTGTTTGTGTTCTTGTACGTATATGTTTAAAAAATAAATATTAATATGGGAATCTAAAAATAAAGATGCAGTAATATTTTGCAATTTTTAAATCTTTTGAATTGGTGGTTCAGCGCACGAGCGCACTTAAGGTACAGCCGCCACTGGTTTTGACATCTTGAAATTTGCAAGACTATACTAAAAGAAGATTTTTTGGGAAAAGAAGTTTTACTTCAAGCGCGCGTACGTCAGTACACACACATTTTTTTTATATAAGAAATTTCTTTAAAATTGTTCAAGAAAAAAATGTGGGATGCGAATTTTAAGTATTCAATAATATTGATTTTAGGAAATAATTTCAAACAATAATCGTTCGTGGGTTTTGAAGATATTGATTTTTCAAAAACATTTTTTTTTTTTTCAAAAAAACCGAACAAATATTTTTCGAATATTTTTATTTACAATATTATTTTAAACTTCAGGAAACTTCTACTAAAAATTTTTTGGTTAAAATCCCTAGAGCCGTTAATGAGAAAGTCGAAAATCAAAAAAAAAAAAAAAAACGGTTCTAGGACAGGTACCGTTAACAACATTTGTCCTCAAAATTTTGTTTTACCAAAAGGTAGTCTATGTCCATAATATCACACCTAATTTTTTTAATCAAAATCGTTAGAGCCGTTTTCGAGATAAATAAGATTATGCATTATGCGTGTATGGGGGGTACCGTTTGTCTTAGAGCTAAACAAAATTTCAATGTCTCCTCTAGGGAATCACCGAAGACCCTTTAGTACCGAGTTTGAAGAAAATACCTCCAGTAGTTTAGGCTGTAGTTCGAGGTACAGACATACAGACAGACAGACGGAATTGTCGGACCCACTTTTTTTGTCTTCGCTATCATCGTAATGTCAACTTTGATCAAAATCTCGAGTTCGATTTTTTTCCAAATGCAGAACTTGCCTTATAGTACCTATGTATGTATATCGCAAGTAAAAATATTCAATGAAATGATGATCTTAAGAAAAAATGTAGTGCTACCGATGTTAATTATTTACTCCAACTCCTGCATTTTTGAAACGAAATTCATTTGATTGTTTGTGACCACAGTTCTCATATAGCTCTGAAATTTTGATTGTTTTAAAATTGAATTTACCTAATCGTATTAGTAATGATTTCTAGAAACATTAGACTTTATTTCCTTAGATCTCACATTTGCATGTTTTCGGGAGATCTTACGTTTTGTTTACGTACGTGTGTTGGCGGATTGTTCACTGAACCGGTCGATCGCAATGATTATGGCGAAGCTCGCGAAATTGTTCGAATAGAAAACTCACTTTCATACAAAATTTAATCATTTATGTAAATTTTTGAACGTAATTACTTTCCATGTTGATTTGGCAATACAGACTAAATAAATGAAAGCTAATTTGACAGTCGTAGCTTCAACAATAATGCCGCATTTACCTGTCAATGAATGATGCCATAGAATAATGGGTTGGATAAAAACTGATCACGGGCTAGCGCCGATTATTTGCAGATAATGCTTCGAAATAAAATTCTTGATTAAGACTATTTGAAGATTTCATGTAAATGAACAGCCAACCCAAGAAAAATGGGCACATGGTGGAAAAGCAGATTGAAATTTTATTAGCTGTGTCCGAACTGAAGTATAGGAGCGTCACCGAAATTCAAAAAAGCTGGTTGTCCTCGATAATATTAATAATAGGCGTGTTTTGTTGAGCTTCTTAATGTACACATTAAGAAATAATACATTAAAATTACTGAAGAGTGAATGTGCTGTTAACTTGTTGTTGTTGTATTTACATGTGCAAAATAAGCTTAATGTGTAACATTTCTTAATGTGTACATTAAGAAGTTCAACAAAACCCTCCTAATATGATAAAAACGGTGCTACTAGTTCCGACACTTTAGCTTGGTAAAATTTTGAAGATTGCCTATCTTTCGTGATTATTAAAAAAAAAGATTAGATATCCTTAAAATCAAACCCTACCCAAAAAGTTAAAAAAAAAATATTTTAAATTGATAACTTATGAAATAGGTCGCACACTAAAAAAGACATCTGAACCTTTACTGCGGAGGTTAAGAAAAGAGTTTTATTCTTAATACAAAATAGTCAGTGCTTGTAGTTCTTTTCTTGTGCAATCTCCTTATGTTAAAATATCTTATACATACTACAAAAACTTTGAATGGAACTGACTCCTACTTAGAGGCCAGTTAGCTATCATTGAAATGCATCATTGAAAATTTTGATTTCCATTTTTAAAACCATTAAATAAATTGTAATGGCTCTTATTGGCACCAAAATGAAGCTAATTTTAGTGTATGCGATTATATTCGGAGTGGAGATAAATGATACCACGACGATCAGTTGAAGACTAACTTTATTGTTACACAACTTATACTAATTAGGTACATGCTTACTTACTAGTGTTCTGATAAGAGATAATATAAAGAGAAGCATAATAGTTGATGCTGAGAGATGACGATATGAGTATTACTTTGCATATTGAAATGTACTAAAATACAGTGGTGTTACAAAGTAATACTACATATATATCACTCCCCCAAACTTAATTAAAACTTTAAATAATTATTTTATTCATTTAATATTTAGTAATGTTTAGCTTTTTCATATTTAAACAAATCGATAACGTCAATACATAACATTTTTAATTTTCGTTTTGTTTTAATTTATAATTGTAATTCATTTTATATTTTATAATTATATTATTATAATTCAAAAACAATTAACAATTTTAAGTTAAGGAATTTAAAAATTTTTATAATAGTTCAAAATTAATTTGTAGTATAAAACCCAAATAAACATAAAATATTTTATTTCCAATGTTAACAAATATGCATTATATTTCATTCATTTTATCTATCGATTTATAATTCATTTATAATTTGCTTTAATCTTGCCGATCTTCTCGGTACTTCAGATAGAGAAGTCGATCTTCTTTTTCTACATGGAACATTAAATCTTACTCGTCTTTTACCTTTAATATTTGACGGCGCATACGCCAATTCTTTAAATTTACATTTTTTTAATTGAGATATATGAGCCATTTTGTTATTTCCATCAATGCTAACTGAATATACAACTCTTCCTATTTTCTTAACTATGATTCCAGGAATCCAAGTATACAAATTATTGTGTTTCATTTTATACAATACTTTTTCACCAACACTTAGTGATTTTATAGGGTTTTGATTTGTGTATAATGGTGGACCTTTGGAACTTTCAACGTTAACCGTCTCGTTATTTACATTTGTTTTTGTTTTTGAATCGCAAACCTCACGAACTTTTGGATTAACATCATCAAGAAGAGTCTTCGGTTTTATTTTAAATATCATTTCATTCGGACAAAACAAGGTTGTAGTCGATGGAGTCGAACGATACTTTAAAAGAAAATTTAAAATAAGTCGTTCCATCGGAAAATTTTGATAGTGTTGATCCGAAACTAATTTCTTAAGGGAATTTTTGACTGTTTGTACTCCCCTTTCTGCCACTCCATTTGATTGTGGATGGTATGGCGGACTTTTTAAACACTTTATATTATTATTCTTGCAAAAATCTTCAAACGATACTGAATTAAATGGTGGGCCGTTGTCTGATACCAAAACAGAAGGTAAACCAAAATATGTAAAAATAGGTCTTAAAATCGCAATTAAACTTTCTACGTTCGTATTTTTCATTAATTTAACATCTATCCATTTGGTATAGCTATCAACAACAATTAAATAAGTGCACCCTTTTAAATAAAAAAAATCTAAATGGATACGCTCAAAAAATACTTTCGATTCTGGCCAGGATACATGTTGTTATTACACAGATTACACGACCTACATTCTAAAACAAATGCTTCGATGTCAGCATCCATCGCTGGCCACCAAAAATATTTTCGCGCAAGAATCTTCATCCTTACAACTCCTACATGAGACTCATGAAGAATTTCTAAGATGGATTTCTGAGCAGAATCAGGAATAACTAAACGCTCAGCATAACACAAACAGCCCTCATCTTCAGACAACAACAACCGCTTATAAAAATACTTCTTTAAGTTGTCAGGCACACTGCTCGGCCAACCTGACTGAATCATGTTTAAAACGCTTCTGATTTTCCAATCCTTCTCTGACTCCACGGCTATATCTGAAAATTTAACATTGAGGTAGCTATTACATTCAACCGACCTTATACTATCTTCTTCTATATCAGTTGGATAAGTTAAGGGAAGCCTCGAGAGGGCATCAGCATTTGACATATGAGAACCTTTTTTATAAACAATTTTATAATCATACATACTCAAAATCACGGCCCAACGATTAAGCCTTGCCGCAGCAACCGCTGGTGTTGACTTATTTGGGTTAAAAATTTCTCTTAATGGCTGGTGATCCGAGTATATCGTAAAAGTTTTTCCGTAAATATACTTATGGAACTTTTTCACTGTAAAAATAATGGCCAATGCCTCCCTATGCAGTTGAGAATACTTTCGTTCTGAAGAGCTTAAAGTGCTAGACGCAAACAATACCGGCCTTTCAATTCCATTAATAATATGTGACAAAATTCCACCCACACCGTATGGGCTGGCGTCACAATGCAAAACAATTTCTTTGTTTGGATCGTAATGATAAAGAAGATTATCATTTAAAATTAAATCTTTGCTTTTCTGAAATGCGGTTTCACAATCCTTCGACCACACAAAACTAATATTTTTCTTAGTCAAACAATACAGATCCTTTAACTCTGATGACAAATTTGGTATAAAGCGTGCATAATAATTTAATATTCCCAAATACGACTTGAGCTGAGTAACATTTTCTGGTCTTGGTGCATCTCGAATAGCTTCCAGCTTTTTCGGATTAGGTTTAATACCCTCGCCATTCACCACATGGCCTAAATAAAAAATTTCTTTTTGAAAAAACTGACATTTGTCATATTTAACCCTAACATTATACTTATTAAGCCTTTCTAAAACCTCTATTAAATTCTTTTTGCATTCGTTTTCATCCGACCCTCCGATTATAATATCGTCAATGTAACACTTAACCTTGGGAATATCTTGTAAGATATCATCCATAATCGATTGGAACGTGGCAGGAGCTGACTTTAAACCTAAAATTAAACGTCGAAAACGGAAAAGACCAAGGTGGGTATTAATTGTGAGAAACTCCTGACAATTTTCATCTACTTCGACCTGTTGGTAGGCTCCTTCTAAATCTAAAACGCAAAAACACGTCGAACCATGCAAACTCGCGAAAATGTCTTCAGATAGTGGCATAGGAGAATGATCTGTGCGAACCCAAGGATTAATAGTCATCTTACAATCGACACACAGCCGAATATCGCCATTTGGTTTCACCACAACCACTACTGGAGATGCCCAATCACTATAACGCACAGGATAAATAATTCCCTCGGAAACCATTTTCTTAAGCTCTTTTTCCACCTTGTCTCTTACACCAAAAGGAACCGTGTACGGTTTGAAAAACACTGGAACACTATCTTGCTTTAAAAGAATTTTAGCTTTAAAATGACGAACGCAATCTTTTTTATTACCATGAAACACGTTTTTATAACTTTCCACTAATTCAGAAACATAACCTGAACTCTTTAAACTGTCACACCTAATTTCACTAAGGAACGTATTTCTCCAGGTAGGTAGCAACTTATCAAGCCATGTCCTTCCAAGAAGGGGTACAAACACCTTCGGGCCTTCTACTATGACCAATTCCAAACTAAACGACACACTTTCACATGTTAAACTGACCAAAGCCTCAATACAACCAACAATCTTAACTTTGTCGCCTGAAATCACATTTAAAGACCGATTACTTTTTAAAATCTCAACATTCGGAAACAAAGATTTAAATGTGTCAATATGCATGACCGAAGTACAGGCCCCTGAATCCAGTTCCATCTTTATACATAAACCATTACAAATTAAATTGAAAAATAAAGGGTTATTTTCTGTTCTTAAATTATTAATATAACCTAAATCATTTGGCTCATAATTTTCGACTTCTGAATTTTTATTAATACAACTCACTCTATTACCTTTGCTTCCGTCATAACTGTGATAGCTGTTTTTCACTCTCGATCTGCTCTTCGATCTGCCTCTACTGTTACTGTTATTCTTCAAAAAACAGTACTTTTGTACGTGGCCCCACTTTTTGCAAAAATGACACTGGACATCCGCCAAATTTGACCACTTATACCTTGACACATGGCCTCCAGCATGCCCTTGTTTCCTTAAATTCTCCTGACTCTTTGAACGACCTCCTGCTGCCTCATTCGAATATCTAGCTTTCATGGAATGCAAAGCCCCTGATGCTGATGTTCCGCTCATGTGAACCATCTCAAGTTCAATCATCTCCATATTTAATGCAGACTCACACGCCTTGTCGAACGTCAAGTCCCCAATGTCGATAAGTTTAGTTTGTATCTTTTTGTTTTTTATGCCCATTAGCAACCTGTCCTTTAGTGCATCCTCTAAAAAATCCCCATATTTGCAGTTATCTGCCAACTGCTTGATCGCGACAATGTAATCTGACAGATTTTCATCCATATTCTGATTACGGTTTAAAAACTTAAAACGCTCTGCCGTCGTATTTCTTTTGGGTTGAAAATGTACTTTAAGCTTTGCCACCAACTCCACATACTTCAGCTCATCTGGTTTTTTTGGCGCAACCAACGTCTTAGAGATACTGTATAAATCTGAACCTCCAACTCCAATCAGAAAAGACACCTTGTCTTCATCTGTCGTGATTTTGTTCAGCTTCAATAAATGGTTTAATCGCTCAATATAGCTATTGAAATCATCACCTGCATTGAAATATTCAATGCGACCAATAAAATTCGACATTTTAACTGTGCCGCTTAAATTTTCGGTTTTAATTTCTCCTTCTTTGACTTTACTTATTTCTTCTCCTTCGACTGTCATTAAATACCGAAATACTTCTTATCTTAAAAAATCCAGTTATCCTCGTCGCCAATTTAGTGTATGCGATTATATTCGGAGTGGAGATAAATGATACCACGACGATCAGTTGAAGACTAACTTTATTGTTACACAACTTATACTAATTAGGTACATGCTTACTTACTAGTGTTCTGATAAGAGATAATATAAAGAGAAGCATAATAGTTGATGCTGAAAGATGACGATATGAGTATTACTTTGCATATTGAAATGTACTAAAATACAGTGGTGTTACAAAGTAATACTACATATATATCACTAATGAGTAGTAGAATTTCTTTACTTTATAAAATACAAAATTCTGATTTAAAATTTCTTTAAATCAACTTTTATTTATTTACTGATAGAAATTATTTTCAATGAACAGCTGATTTTCTTTTCTTTAATTTGGAACACAATTGTTCCAATGAATGTGTTCGGTTCTCTTGATCAACTCTAAGCTTAAATACCTAGAATGGGTTGTTATTGGTCATTGACAGGATCTTTTACTCAAACCAATTTTCCAAATAAAAAAATAAAGCAGCATTCCACCGATTTGTTTCAGTGATGCATTTCAATGAAAGCTATAACTAAGGCCTTAAAATAAAACTAATAACTTTCATTCCAGTGTTCACTTTAATTTTTATTTTTGATAAAAATGACTTCCTCATTAATTCGTTAAAGATCTCAAGCTGACCCAAAAAAAAACTCAAAAATTAAATGTCAGAAATCTACACGACTGCACGTACGCACATAGTGAGAGCTATTGCAGCTGAAGCATTGTGTTCAGGGCGTTAGTCTTTTCGATTAACGATAATACAAAAAACCTAAATAGATACTCGTATCTATTTCTCCGGTTTCAAATTCCATTTCTATTTTCTGAATGCGCTGGTGTAGTAATAGCTTTAAAAAGACAGACTAGATTTCGGGCTTCGAGAAAAGCTATTGTTACACTTTTTATCGCGACGATAACGGGTATCCGACCCTTTTTTGTTAATATTACTATTATTATTAATTTTATTAATAATAACAAATAAATGCGCGAACTCGAATTAAAACGAAAGAAAAACAAAACGAAACACGACTCGATCGCACAACTATTATAATCTGTTTTGATTTTGACAGATTAGCCAACTCGAAGAAAACTGAAAGAGAACAACAAAAAAGTGCAACCTGTAGCTCGTTAAGATGAGCTACCACCGCGGCTGCTCAGCTGGGCTGGGTTCAGTGGGGGTGGAAGAATTCGCGATAAGAAGTTTTAAATTGATTATCGATATAATCAATTTAATGAAACGAAAGAAGGTTTTTTATTACAAGTACAGTGGGATACTTGTAATAAAAAGTGGGCGCCAGGATTTTTTGTTCGAATGACAATTACTTAGTAAAATTCCAAAACTAATGAAAGAGCGAAAGCAAATAATTTAATGAAATGAAAAACTGTTTGTATGGTTTCCACTAGGAAATTTCAATATAAATTTTATTTGGGAAACCTTGGTAGAAACCAGGATGAAAACCCAAAATTTTTTCGAATAAAATAAAAAAAAAATTAAAATACAATGAAATCAAAATCGAAATGCAATTGAAAACGCGATAAGGCCTCTAACGATCAAAAGTGTAAAATATACCCGAATAACAAATTAAAGCGGTCACGAATAAAAAAAAAAAAACAAAGGTCCACTGAGATTTTGAAACCACAAAACACAAAACTATTTTCTTTGGACCGATTACTTATCTTTGTTTTTATATGAAGGTTTTTATAATACAAATTCTATATACTACTGAAATAAATCAGCCAAGTAGAAGACATAGCACTATTAATGGACTTGTTGAATTATTGATTCAAAATAGCTTTTTTGGCCTTTAGTCCTTTGTATCTTTGTTTTTGATACCAGTTCCTCTAACTTCTCCTATTTTTGTCTTGTCCTCGCTCCTCGAATTACTCCTTTTCTATTTCTCAAAAATTTTCCTCGATCCTTTTTTCCTTTTAAATGTACTCGTCTTTTCCTCGATTTATCTCCTTTTTTGAATTTTCTCGAATCTTTTTTCCTTTTCTATTTTTTTCTTTAACTTGTCGCTTGTTAAGCTCTCGCGAGAGTGAACTCTCCTAGCTTAAAATCCTTTATTTCCTCCCTAGACCATTCCAGTCACTCACACATACACACATCCAGCCAATCGTTTTCGCGATCATCGGTCACGGACACCGGCTTCCTGGAAACCTTTTTCGTTCCACAGAAAACCACCGTTGTCGAATCTCAAACGAAACTTTGCTCTCACACTCACATTCACGGATTCAGCAAGTTGTTGGGTGTCTTTCCAAAACTTGCCGAATCTAAATGGTCGAGTTCAGACTATTATTAACTAAATTTCTCGAGAAAAATCAAAAAGAATAAAATCGAGAAAAAGCCTTTTCTAGGCATTCTCCTAGTTACAATTAAATACACGCGAGTGTTTCGAAGAGCGAAGCCATCGTTACTAAATAATATTAAGAAGAAAGAGGAAAACATATTTTAACCCACGAACTATATTCTAAGTGGACCTTTTTGGAAAAGATAAATTAATATCTTTACGAAATGAATTTAATAAATACTCTTATCGTTAAAGACCTTTTCGCTTACAAAGACAATTTAGGTTATTTAAGAAATGTAAAGTTAAGCAAAAATTTAGGATGTTGTGTTGTTTTGATGTTAAGGTAGGTAAGAGTCCACCGGACTCGTTACTTCTGCAGCTCATCCGCTGGCACTCGTTATGCTGCATGAGATCGTCCGTCTACATGCCAAAGTAATCAATGAATCTCGGGAACCATTCGACTCGAAACCTGTATTCGTCACTTTTGCAAAATGCTGACTTAGTACACCTATGGTTTATGGTACCATGGTTGCCCTCAACCTCGCCAGAATTTTGCAGCCGCAACGGAAGAAAAAAAGGAAAGGAAGCACACGAAGGCCAGTCATTGTTGCGGTAAATTTTACCGTAACACTATAATTTCATTATTTAAACCAAAACAAAATTTCAATCTGGCCTAACATTACTCTAATTTCTTTGTGGTTCAGTCTCCATGTTGAGTGTATAACTTTGATTTGAAAGAATTAAAATAAACAAAAATTAAAAAGGAAATTTTTATTTTATTTATTTCGATTTAAACTTTTTTATCACAACATATTTTTTTTGTTTATTTTAATTCTCTAATGGTCGCTGGTACTTCCTTATAACTTTTTTATTTTACTTTAAGTGCAATCTGGTCTACTGTGTAGAACCACTTTTTTGGCTTAACAATAATGGAAATGCCAAGTTTAAGAGCACGATATTTTTCTTGAAACCAGTAATTGACATATAGAGCAAGTAGTAGTCGTATTGTAGTTGTAGTCAGGGCTGTCGTTTCATTCTTTGAGAAAGCAGTACTTCAAGAGAAAAAAAGCAGTACACAGCAGTACGGCAATAAAATGAAACTTTTTTTCATAAAATATTTTTTTTTATTTTATTTTTATAAAAAAATAAGAATGGTCAAATTTATAGATATTTATCTCATTGAAATGTTTTTTGAAAAATATAAGTTTTTTTTTATCAAATTTACAATAAACAAAGAATTATACAAACAAAAACAATACTATTGAATTTTGTATATATATGCTTTGGGTTTAAATCTTATAATAATAATGAGTTTTATATTTTAATGTACATACGTTAGAACCTTTAAATAATAAGCAAAATTATGTTTAAATTGCACATGTTAAAAATAATTTATTAGTCTGGCGATTTCAAAAATAAAGCTGAAATGTAATTAAACAAAATGATTAATGTATGTACATATCACCTTTTAAAATTTTAAGTCTTCTTGTATCGTTTTAATAAATTTGAAGATGGTTTCCAGTCATGTGTCTAGTACCTGTCCAACAACGACTTAGCTGAAAGGATACCGCTTACAGTAGTCACATTTAAAAAATTTATAGTTTTTGTTTTTCAAAATTTACATTTGAAAAAACTCGCTCTACTGTGTGGCAAAGAAAGTAAGGATGCTATAAAAATTTTGTTATATTAGGGAAACGATCTTCTCCCAAACCATTTCTGGCTGAAAATACATAACACCAGAATCATTCTAGTTGACTCAAATTCCAGATCCTCAATGCTAATGTTAAGCACAAAATTTGGAAATAAAGAGATCAGTTCTACTAACCTTTCACCTAAATTTCTTGGGCTTAGTTTTTGTATTACAATAAGGGTCTTATTGTTAAAATCGAATCTTTTTTTATAGCCTGGCAAAGAAATTTATAATAGTTTAGGCAACTTGATTTCATTTCAACAATTCGTGTAATAGACATATTTTCTTTAATCAAGAGTTTCGCTTTAGGCCTAATTTAGACGTCTTCAATACTTAACAGAAGATGATTATGGTTCAAATTTATGTTAAAACTCAATGTTTCGTAAACCGCATACTCGATTTTTTTGAAACTAAATGCAGAAAGAAAAATTATTTTATCTAAGGGGTCAGTTATAGCTTTCTTTGAAATGCATCATTGGAACAAATTAGTGGAATTCTGACTTCATTTTTTTGACAAGCCAGTTATAGCAATCATTGAAAAATTGGTTTCTTCCTGATAACAACCAATTCTTCTGCAATCGATTTCTATTTTTATCAGAATTCTATATTTTATAGAGTAAAAAAATTCTGATAATCATTTAATTGTCTTAAAAATCGAAAAGAAAATGTTCAATGATGGATTTCAATGATAGCTATAACTGACCCCTTAAAATAACGGCGCCCATAGAAATGTTAAAAAATGTTTTTCGAAAATCGTATTTATCTCGAAAACAGCCCTTAGAATGTTGATAAAAAAATGTCTGTACGATCTACAGTTTAGAAAAAAAAATTCAAATTAAGTCATTACTGACAGTTGACAGTACCTACAGTAGAACCATTTTTTCAATTATTTAGATTCTCATTGTCGAATTTTAATGAAATTTTTTATACAGAAGCGTTCAAAAAGTTAAAGAAACATTGCATATCAAAGCTTAAAAAAGAAAGAATTTTAGAATTTTAATTTTTAATTGAAGTACTAAAAAGTGTTTTGCAAATTTTAACTACGTATACGTAAGTGGCACGTAGTAGATTTTTTAAATTTTATGAGTTTTATTCAAAGAATTTATTCAAGAAATGTTAAAACGGAAAAAAAAGCAGTACTTCAGGTATGTTTGCAGTACGGCAGTACGAAGCTTCAAAAAGCAGTACAAATACTGCAATTGCAGTACTTCGACAGCTCTGGTTGTAGTATACATAATTATGTACAATTTGCAGGTTTGCTCTCTGCCACCAAATAAATTCACACAAGATTCAGTTGCGGGAAACAGAAACATTTGGAAATGAGCGAGCAATCATTGCTCTTCTTTCGTTAGCAATTAGTTGAGGCGCTCTTATAATGAATTTTCTTTTAGTGTTGATATTTGTTTGCAAGTGGAAAGTAAGACACAGCAAGCACAAACAAAGATAAAGTACATACTAGTGGACCTAACGATATTTTTCTTTGTTGAAAATAGTTCTTATCAAATTAAACTGGGATTATTCAACTCGTAGCCGGAATAATGACTATCTTATAGCAGTTACAATTTGCGATAAGGTTTTGTTGATATTAATATAGTTTTTGTTTTATGATAGAATGTATTTATAGTCTCATAAGAAATCAATGAACTGTTTCGATTTATTAATAAATTATATTTCATCTCGAAAAGATCGATGCGAAGATCATGGTGTTCGAAAGTGTGTTTATTAAAATAGTTTTTCTGATAGCATTTGTTTCCGCTGGTGTTTTTCCGAATTTCCCTTCAAGTTTTGAATTTAAATTTATCACTCAAAAAAACAAAATATCAGAAGCAGACGATGGAAATGACTGGTGGAAAACAGCATCATTTTATCAAATCTATCCAAGGTCATTCAAGGACAGCGACGGAGATGGGATTGGCGATTTGAATGGTAAATTCAACTAATTTTTTATACTTTACTTCCCCTTTTTTCAAGCCGTCCATTTCTTGAACAAATAGGTGTTATTATTATATATTTTATTTGAAGCAATATGAAATTACAGAAATTAGTAAGAATGAAAGCTTTTGCATTTGTAGCCACCAGCATTTATTTTTAAATTTCGACAAACATATGTAAATTATTATATTATTATAACAATATGTATTAGATATATTAAGAATTACAGTTTTGCAATTAAATACTTCTTTTTGCTATTGGAAATTATTTTGGTAAAATTATCTAATGTGGGATTTCTGATAAGTTTTAGTGAATTGATTCTGTTTTGATTAGATTGGATTAGATTTTACAGTAAGGGCCTATCTCCAATTTGTATATCATACATCGGGGATTTAAGAAAACCCTTGCTTTGTTGTACCTTGATCCATGTTTACGGAAGAATCACGCCCAAAAATATTATGCAAGAATTAAGGGACACCCTGTATATAATATCGTCACCCCAATATTATAGTGGCCTAAGGAATGTCTCCCTAGAGAAAAAAGAGATCTTTCTATTGGTGTAGTTGAACTGTCCTGTCTCTATTATTACAAAAGAAACGCACTTTTGTAAATAATGGTCAGTATTGGTCTGCCACAAAAGCTTTTGTAAGAGAAGGCGATTTTTTGTATGAAGTTTTTTGAAAAGTCATTAATATTTTAAATGACCTACATACATATATGTACGTACGTCTCATTGGTAAACGCATTATTCAGTTTTGTAATGTTCTTTATTCGTATTATAGATAGAATTCTTAATAAATTATGATTAATATGCAGGATACATTTTTAGTATTTAAATGAACCATATAAGCCAAACTGCAAGTCAATTTTTTAAGTATTAAAAATTTGTTCAGAGCATAAGCGATACATAAGCAATCGGTTAGAAAAATGCCCCATAACACAATTTTTGTTGTTCAGTATTTATATGCTATACATAATGTACATACAATCGATTTCCCACCAATTTACCCGTGACACAATGACGAAAAATGTGCCTATTAAGAGAGTTTAGCTATGAATTTTACTTTTTGTATATTTAAGATCTGGTTAGGTAGGGTATGCAGTAAATTTTTTTTAATAACACTTAGTATCAGTAGCAAACGAGGTCAATGGTTTTACAAAAATAAAATAGTCCGAAAAAAGGAAAGCACGTAAAATTAAATGCACGACTGGGTCGCACGAACTTGCTCCTATGAAAGAGACTAGGAATTTTAAAAACGAATGTTATTAGAAAAAACAGTTCATAAGGATACAATTATTTTTTTAAATTCTTTTAGAGACAAAAACAGAATGCTATGCAAATATGAATTTATGCAAGAACAAAAATTAAGTTCTTGTAGTGGTTTCTTAAAAAAATTAAATTTCCAAAAAAAATATTGCATCGTTTTTGAAATATCGAATTTTCCAAAAAAAAAAATGATTTTTTTTTTCAAAAATTCAAAAAATCTTTTTTTTTTAAGTTTTGAAATGCAATGGATTTAAGACTTTTTTGAAGCATCTCTACAAAAAATTTCATTAAAATCCGTCATGTCGATAATGAGTAATTCAAAAATTAAAGAAATAGTTCTATGGTAGGTACAAGCTGTAATATCTTAATTTCAAATTTTGTTTTATTAAATTAAAGATCGTTAAAATTAATTGAAAAAAAAAAAAAATATTAAAATTTTAGGCTCCGTTTTCGAGAAAAATACGATTTTTGAAAGTCATTTTTTGACATTTGTGTGACCGTACCTTTATTTCTAGGTAAAATAAAACTTTTTTTCATACATCTTGTAGACTATGTTGATAAACTTTTATGTATCAAGTTTGAAAAAAATCTAATATAAGGTTTTCGAAAAATTGAGTTTTGAAAAAAAAAAATGAAATTTTTTTTAAAATCCAAAAAAAATGTTTTTGAAAATTTAAATACATAATTCTATTTAAATTTTTGGGGAGCTTTAGCAGAAATCCGTTGTACCGTTTATGAGAAAATCAAAAACTAAGAAAATACTTCTTTGGGGGGTATCCTCAATAACCATTTTTTGGGAAAATTTTTTCATTCAGTACGCTTTAACTAAATAAAATTTATTTTTTTAAATCTGTCGAGCAGTTTTTGAGAAAAAAAATATTTACAAAATTTCGAAAAAAATTCGTATCGCAGGTACTGTTATTTTTGGCCTTAAAAAAAAAGAGAAAAAAACGTGTGGGGAGAAAAATTAAAAATGATCTACCAAGTTTGAAGAAACTCGGCCGAGCCGTTTAGGCTGTAGTCGAACCGACAGACAGACAGACAGACAGACAGACCGACAGACCGACAGACCAACAGACAGACAGAATTGCGAGACCCACTTTTTCAGTCTTCGCTTTCATCGTAATGTCAACTTTGATCGAAATCTCGAGTTCGATTTTTTTTACGGATGCATAACTTGCCTTATAGTACCTATAAGTCGCAAGTAAAAAGGATACCAGAAATAAAAGTTGAGGAAATTAAGGAGCATATTGAGAGCTTTCCTCATAGAATCACATTACTGTAGGTCTCACGCTAAAAAGGGATATGTAGGGTCGAATTTAAATAAATCCAAGATGTATATCCTGTTTCCTGTATTACGAAATGTGTGAAGGAATACCTGTTTAAAAACACAAACATGGTATGAGGAATTCGATTTGTGCGCTGAGCTAAAAAGTAAAAGTAATAATGTCAAAAAAAGAAAATTAGGGGTCCACGAGCATAATGTGGTTTTAGTCAAAAACGAAAAAGACGTTGACAGAAATAACAAAGTCTTTATAAATGCTAATATAATATATAACTTATGATCTCAATAACGTGTTCGCCTTGTCAAGGGCAGTAGTTTCAAGTTTTAACTACAAATAAAATTTGACAAAATAAATGATGAAACTCCATGGGGAACTATGAGAAAATCAAAAGAAAATTGTATTCAACGGTTCTGATATTTTAAGTACTAATTTATTATTTACTTTAAGAATGTTATTGTATAGTGTTTTTAATTGTTAACGTAGTTTTTTATGTTCTGAGGGTTTATTTTATGTTAATGTTATACATTACATTTATTTCTATTTTTTTACTGTGATGACAAAATGATTTAAAAGCCTGATTAAATACATCTTGATTTTTATTTCTCTTTTGTATCTTTGCTAGGTAATAAAATAATTTTTTTTTCCAAATTTTTAAAAAGGTGAAATCGTGAATTTTTAGATCTCAGTTATGGCCGAACACGATCATTTTGGAGAAATTTGTTTCTTCAAAATAGTTACCTTGCCTTGTTGTTACATAAAAATTAACTTTAAAAAGAAAGAAAATGAAAATATGGAAAATATGCTTCATACGCATCCAAAAATCGAAATCTTGTTCCACATTTCAATGCTTAAAAGGTTGGTGAATAAGTGCCTCATAACATACAAAATCGCATTATTTGAAAAAAAAAATCATGCCCTATATACAATTTAGTCTTTTTCAAATTTAGATTTAAAAATATCCAATAGACCGATCGAAACAAAAATTAAAGCATAGGTATAAGTAGAGCTCAATATCATTTATTTTAATAAATTTTTGTGTAAAGTTACTGTATTGAAGGTTTTTGTTGTATTCGTATTTAAACTTCAAACGTCGTTTTCATGAAAATAGGTTTTTGTTGTTTAGGCCATTTAAATACTGGGGTAACGATACGTTATTATTCAAACAAATTTAATTTTATTTGATTAAATTAGATGGTGTTATTATACACAAGAGCACTTTGAAGAGTTAAAAACGTAGTTTATAGGCGAGGGAGCAAAAGAGAGGAATAAAAAAACAAACAACTTGTGTGACGGTTGGTAGCATCTTCATTCTTCTGTTCATTTGAGATCTAAGAAAAGGAAGATTTACTATGTATCTTAAATGAAGAGACAGAATCTATCGTTCTTGAATTATTCTCATTGTCCATTGCAGTTGTTTTATTTTTAGTAAATAAACATTCGTAAGAAATTAATTTAAAACACTTGTATGGAAAATTGATAACAACATGGAAAACCACGCACAACTGTTCTCTCTGATCAGAAAAGTGAAATAAAATTATTCTAGCACAAAAGGAATGACTGGCGACAAAATAGGACCTACATAATTAGCGTCGCTGACATATCGAGGGAAAAGCAAAAAAAAGGTAAAAATCACTCTCTTTTTTTTACTCTCAGCCTGCATAGAATATTTTGCCCAGCAAACGATAATCGTGAAAAGACACATTTCTTTCTCCTAGCGATATCATCATAGTTTGTGTCTTAATGAAGGGTTGTAGATTTAAGACTTTCTTACTTAAGCCTTTTTCGTGGTACTGAGACATTTTTAAATAAACGAAAACTTTACAGATTTATCGCGATTATTTATTTTAATTTTAATCAAATTTATATGGTCGCACGACAAGTGAAATTCTCTCGAAACGTCGGGCAATATCAAATATAAATTTGATTACAATTGAACCGCTGAGAAGAAAAAGGAAAACATTCCACTAATCATAGTTTTTGGGAAATCAAAGAAAACTGTTTATTTCTGAAACTGAAAGTTATTCTTCAAAATATTCTGAAGGACAAATGTAAAGCTAGTAAAGAAGAGTGACATACCAAACAATTGAAATTAAAAACTTTATGGTCTGGCTTAAAGTGAGTGGAATGTTTTCCTTTTTCCACTAATTGAAAAAAAAAAAAAATCAAATAAATTATTTTAAATTAAGTTTGTTTTTTAATCAAATAATATAAATAATTGTTACAAAACATTTTATTTATTTAATATTAAATAGTTCTGCAAAATTCTAAACAATATTTTAATAATAATTCAAGGGAATAAAAATAAATAGAATTAAAATGCACGACTGGATCGCACGAACTTGCTCTTAAGTAAAAGTACTTTGGAATTTAAAATACATTTTATAAATATAAAACATGGATTTAATGACATAAAAATTTTCAAATCTATGGAATTACCGTCTGATTAATCCTTTTAATATTAAAGTAATTTTTTATATAACAAATTTCCTTAAAATTTTTCGAGAACAAATGTTGGAATGCCAAATTTTAAGAATTTTGCAGTATAAATTTTAGAAATAGTTTTAAAAAAATAATCGTTTACACGTTTAAAAGATATTGGTTTTTCAAAAAAAACTTGAATTTTTTTTTTTTAAATTCCAAAAAAAAATGTTCGAATATTTTTATATACAATATTATTTTAAAAGAAGAAGGAAAAACGAAAAATAAGTTTTTGTTTTTGTAAACTGTATTGATTAAATCAATTGAAAGTTTTTTTACGACCTTAAGTCCAAAAATTATTTTAAACTTAAGGGGCCTCCTGCTGAAAATTTTTGGTTAAAATCGTTAGAGCCGTTGATGAGAAAGTCAAAAAATCAAAAAACGGTTATATGACAGGTACCGATAATAACATTTTACCCCAAAATTTTTTTTCAACAAAATGTGGTCCATGTCCATAATATCACATATAATAATCACCGAAGACCAAGATTGAAGAACATAAGTCTAGTGGTTTAGGCTGTAAGGAGATGTACAGACATACAGACAGACAGACGGAATTGCCGGGCCCACCTTATTCGTCTTCGCTATCATCGACTTTGATCAAAATCTGGAGTTCGATTTTTTTTCCAAATGCATAACTTGCCCTATAGTACCTAATTGCAAGTAAAAAGAAGACCATTATAAACGAAAAAAAAAATTAACCATCGTCTTCATCGCTATTCGCAGTGTCCGATGTAGGCCATTGAAAAATTTCATCGAAAAAAGGTTTAATTTCCTCCGGGATATAGTGAACGATTTTCGAAATATCGTTCAACTTTTTTTTTGTTGATTTAAACTTTTCTATCATAAGCCTCTGTAGAAGGGAGCTCGATCGCATTCACTTTTTTAAGGCGAAAAACGATCATATCTGCGAACAACTCGCTTTATGACAGAAAAGTTCCTGTCACAGGGGAGGAAACTATGTCCTCGGACTGAATAATATTGTTGAATGACTTTGAATCTCAGTGCCATCAAGAGTCTTGTCAAAGTGTCAAAGTTTGATTGAACTTCTCATCAAAAAGCATAGGCTACTAAGAAACTTAATAAACTTGAATAACGCCCAACAAAATAACGGAAAATTTCAAATGTTGAGAGGAAAAAGGAATATATTCCTGGATTCTTTTCCTTTTTCCACTCAATGATATTTTATAATAGCATTAAAAAATAGGTTTACATGGAATGTTTTCGTGTTTAGGCTTATAATGTGCGCTATAAAAATAGCTACGCTTTTGCATCATTACTTCAATTTCCCATTTTTGTGGAATGTTTTCCCTTTTCTTCTCAGCGGTTCAATTAAAGTATTCGTTTTTTTTTTAGTTATTGAATTGTTGTTTTGTGATTCTCAATGCCAAGGAAAAAAAAAACATTGTTTTATCTTTCACATCATTAAACAAGCAATGCTATGTGGATTACAGTAACTAAAAATATGCATTAATAATTATATCGCCTTCAGCATTGTTTTTATTAGCGTTTGTGATGAATGTCAAAAAAAGGATATTTTCAGGTTTCGGTTCTCTTTACCTTCTTTTAATGCACAAGATGCAACTGGAATTTCAAATTAATTACTGTTTACATTGCTTTCTATGAATGAAATCAATGCAGACCTTCTAGTCAATGAAAGTGCCACATGATTTCCACGAGGAATTCACCTTCATTTTTCATTGAGCAGTTATTCTGGGTTAAAATTACTCTAGTTTATGATGGCCCAATAACATTAATACGAGTAAGCTTTGTTTTGACTAAAATGTGTATCATAACTGTATTAACTCCATATATTTTTGTATGACTGAATTAGCATTTGCGTTCTTGTCTGTTTTGTTGTATAGTTTTTAAAATATATATTAGACCTAGAGCCAACAGCAATTTTCGGGTGTGATTGATAACAAATAAAATGCACGACTGGGTCGCACGAACTTGCTCCTATATAATAGACTAGGAATTTTAAAAACGAATGTTATCAGAGAAAACTGTTCATAAGGATCAAATTAATTTTTTAAATTCTTTTAATAGTAAGAGACGAAAACAGAATGCTATGCAAATATGAATTTATGCAAGAACAAAAATTATAAGTCGTTTTAGTGGTTTGGTACGCCAATTTAAAGTTTTTATTATTGTTCGAATAAAAATTAAATTAAAAAAAAAAAAATATTGAGCCGTTTCTGAGATATCGAATTTTCAAAAAAAGAAAAAAAAATAGATTTTTTTTTCAAAAATTCAAAAAATATTTATTTTAAAGTTTTGAAATGCAATGTGTTTTATACTTTTTAGAAGCTTCTCTATACAAAATTTCATTAAGAACCGTTATATGGATAATGAGAAATTCAAAATTCGAAAAATGGTTCTATGGTAGGTACAAGCTGTAATATCTTAATTTCAATTTTTTTTTTTATTAAATTAAAGATCGTAAAAATTAATTGAAAGAAACAAAACCGATCGAAACAAAAATTAAAGCATAGGTATAAGTAGAGCTCAATATCATTTATTTTAATAAATTTTTGTGTAAAGTTACTGTATTGAAGGTTTTTGTTGTATTCGTATTTAAACTTCAAACGTCGTTTTCATGAAAATAGGTTTTTGTTGTTTAGGCCATTTAAATACTGGGGTAACGATACGTTATTATTCAAACAAATTTAATTTTATTTGATTAAATTAGATGGTGTTATTATACACAAGAGCACTTTGAAGAGTTAAAAACGTAGTTTATAGGCGAGGGAGCAAAAGAGAGGAATAAAAAAACAAACAACTTGTGTGACGGTTGGTAGCATCTTCATTCTTCTGTTCATTTGAGATCTAAGAAAAGGAAGATTTACTATGTATCTTAAATGAAGAGACAGAATCTATCGTTCTTGAATTATTCTCATTGTCCATTGCAGTTGTTTTATTTTTAGTAAATAAACATTCGTAAGAAATTAATTTAAAACACTTGTATGGAAAATTGATAACAACATGGAAAACCACGCACAACTGTTCTCTCTGATCAGAAAAGTGAAATAAAATTATTCTAGCACAAAAGGAATGACTGGCGACAAAATAGGACCTACATAATTAGCGTCGCTGACATATCGAGGGAAAAGCAAAAAAAAGGTAAAAATCACTCTCTTTTTTTTACTCTCAGCCTGCATAGAATATTTTGCCCAGCAAACGATAATCGTGAAAAGACACATTTCTTTCTCCTAGCGATATCATCATAGTTTGTGTCTTAATGAAGGGTTGTAGATTTAAGACTTTCTTACTTAAGCCTTTTTCGTGGTACTGAGACATTTTTAAATAAACGAAAACTTTACAGATTTATCGCGATTATTTATTTTAATTTTAATCAAATTTATATGGTCGCACGACAAGTGAAATTCTCTCGAAACGTCGGGCAATATCAAATATAAATTTGATTACAATTGAACCGCTGAGAAGAAAAAGGAAAACATTCCACTAATCATAGTTTTTGGGAAATCAAAGAAAACTGTTTATTTCTGAAACTGAAAGTTATTCTTCAAAATATTCTGAAGGACAAATGTAAAGCTAGTAAAGAAGAGTGACATACCAAACAATTGAAATTAAAAACTTTATGGTCTGGCTTAAAGTGAGTGGAATGTTTTCCTTTTTCCACTAATTGAAAAAAAAAAAAAATCAAATAAATTATTTTAAATTAAGTTTGTTTTTTAATCAAATAATATAAATAATTGTTACAAAACATTTTATTTATTTAATATTAAATAGTTCTGCAAAATTCTAAACAATATTTTAATAATAATTCAAGGGAATAAAAATAAATAGAATTAAAATGCACGACTGGATCGCACGAACTTGCTCTTAAGTAAAAGTACTTTGGAATTTAAAATACATTTTATAAATATAAAACATGGATTTAATGACATAAAAATTTTCAAATCTATGGAATTACCGTCTGATTAATCCTTTTAATATTAAAGTAATTTTTTATATAACAAATTTCCTTAAAATTTTTCGAGAACAAATGTTGGAATGCCAAATTTTAAGAATTTTGCAGTATAAATTTTAGAAATAGTTTTAAAAAAATAATCGTTTACACGTTTAAAAGATATTGGTTTTTCAAAAAAAACTTGAATTTTTTTTTTTTAAATTCCAAAAAAAAATTTTCGAATATTTTTATATACAATATTATTTTAAAAGAAGAAGGAAAAACGAAAAATAAGTTTTTGTTTTTGTAAACTGTATTGATTAAATCAATTGAAAGTTTTTTTACGACCTTAAGTCCAAAAATTATTTTAAACTTAAGGGGCCTCCTGCTGAAAATTTTTGGTTAAAATCGTTAGAGCCGTTGATGAGAAAGTCAAAAAATCAAAAAACGGTTATATGACAGGTACCGATAATAACATTTTACCCCAAAATTTTTTTTCAACAAAATGTGGTCCATGTCCATAATATCACATATAATAATCACCGAAGACCAAGATTGAAGAACATAAGTCTAGTGGTTTAGGCTGTAAGGAGATGTACAGACATACAGACAGACAGACGGAATTGCCGGGCCCACCTTATTCGTCTTCGCTATCATCGACTTTGATCAAAATCTGGAGTTCGATTTTTTTTCCAAATGCATAACTTGCCCTATAGTACCTAATTGCAAGTAAAAAGAAGACCATTATAAACGAAAAAAAAAATTAACCATCGTCTTCATCGCTATTCGCAGTGTCCGATGTAGGCCATTGAAAAATTTCATCGAAAAAAGGTTTAATTTCCTCCGGGATATAGTGAACGATTTTCGAAATATCGTTCAACTTTTTTTTTGTTGATTTAAACTTTTCTATCATAAGCCTCTGTAGAAGGGAGCTCGATCGCATTCACTTTTTTAAGGCGAAAAACGATCATATCTGCGAACAACTCGCTTTATGACAGAAAAGTTCCTGTCACAGGGGAGGAAACTATGTCCTCGGACTGAATAATATTGTTGAATGACTTTGAATCTCAGTGCCATCAAGAGTCTTGTCAAAGTGTCAAAGTTTGATTGAACTTCTCATCAAAAAGCATAGGCTACTAAGAAACTTAATAAACTTGAATAACGCCCAACAAAATAACGGAAAATTTCAAATGTTGAGAGGAAAAAGGAATATATTCCTGGATTCTTTTCCTTTTTCCACTCAATGATATTTTATAATAGCATTAAAAAATAGGTTTACATGGAATGTTTTCGTGTTTAGGCTTATAATGTGCGCTATAAAAATAGCTACGCTTTTGCATCATTACTTCAATTTCCCATTTTTGTGGAATGTTTTCCCTTTTCTTCTCAGCGGTTCAATTAAAGTATTCGTTTTTTTTTTAGTTATTGAATTGTTGTTTTGTGATTCTCAATGCCAAGGAAAAAAAAAACATTGTTTTATCTTTCACATCATTAAACAAGCAATGCTATGTGGATTACAGTAACTAAAAATATGCATTAATAATTATATCGCCTTCAGCATTGTTTTTATTAGCGTTTGTGATGAATGTCAAAAAAAGGATATTTTCAGGTTTCGGTTCTCTTTACCTTCTTTTAATGCACAAGATGCAACTGGAATTTCAAATTAATTACTGTTTACATTGCTTTCTATGAATGAAATCAATGCAGACCTTCTAGTCAATGAAAGTGCCACATGATTTCCACGAGGAATTCACCTTCATTTTTCATTGAGCAGTTATTCTGGGTTAAAATTACTCTAGTTTATGATGGCCCAATAACATTAATACGAGTAAGCTTTGTTTTGACTAAAATGTGTATCATAACTGTATTAACTCCATATATTTTTGTATGACTGAATTAGCATTTGCGTTCTTGTCTGTTTTGTTGTATAGTTTTTAAAATATATATTAGACCTAGAGCCAACAGCAATTTTCGGGTGTGATTGATAACAAATAAAATGCACGACTGGGTCGCACGAACTTGCTCCTATATAATAGACTAGGAATTTTAAAAACGAATGTTATCAGAGAAAACTGTTCATAAGGATCAAATTAATTTTTTAAATTCTTTTAATAGTAAGAGACGAAAACAGAATGCTATGCAAATATGAATTTATGCAAGAACAAAAATTATAAGTCGTTTTAGTGGTTTGGTACGCCAATTTAAAGTTTTTATTATTGTTCGAATAAAAATTAAATTAAAAAAAAAAAAATATTGAGCCGTTTCTGAGATATCGAATTTTCAAAAAAAGAAAAAAAAATAGATTTTTTTTTCAAAAATTCAAAAAATATTTATTTTAAAGTTTTGAAATGCAATGTGTTTTATACTTTTTAGAAGCTTCTCTATACAAAATTTCATTAAGAACCGTTATATGGATAATGAGAAATTCAAAATTCGAAAAATGGTTCTATGGTAGGTACAAGCTGTAATATCTTAATTTCAATTTTTTTTTTTATTAAATTAAAGATCGTAAAAATTAATTGAAAGAAACAAAATTTTATCAAAATTCTAGTTGTCGTTTTGGAGAAAAATACGATTTTTGAAAACCATTTTTTTTATTTTTTTAGCATTTGTATGGTAGGTACCTTTATTTTTAGGTAAAATAAAAAATTTTGTTTCACATTTTGTAGATCATATTGAGAAACTTTTATTTATCAAGTTTAAAAAACATCTAGCATGGGGTTTTCGAAATATTGAGTTTTGAAAAAAAATTTTTGAAGTTTTTTTTAAAAATCAAAAAAAAATTTGTTTGAAAATTTGAGTACACAATTCTATTTATGTTTTTGGGGAGCAAAAAAAAATGATCAAAATCGGTTGAACCATTTTTGAGAAAATCAAAAACAAAAAAAAATGGTTCCATGGGGGGTACCCTCAATAACCATTTTTCGGAAAATTTTTTTCAACCAGTACCTAGATTTAATTAAATGAAATTTTTCTGTATCTTTATTTTTAAAATCAGTTTTTGAGAAAAAAAAATGTTTATAAAATTTCGAAAAAATTCGTATGGGGGGTACCGTTATTTTTGGTCTTAAAAAAAAAAAGAAAGAAACGTGTGGGGGGGGGAAAAATTAAAAATGATATGTACCAAGTTTAAAGAAAATCGGCCGGGTCGTTTAGCCTGTAGTCGAACAGACAGACAGACAGACAGAATTGCGAGACCCACTTTTTTAGTCTTCGCTATCATCGTAATGTCAACTTTGATCAAAATCTCGAGTTCGATTTTTTTTACGAATGCATAACTTGCCTTATAGTACCTATAAGTCGCAATTAAAAATTATTTCAAGATGTGAGAAATTCTCGAATATAACAAAATAAAAAGTTTTCTTTTAAGCTTTCATATTCGAATATTTCAAAAGCTTTAAGTTACAGTGGAAGTTTAAGAACTGATATATATTAAAAATAAACAAAATTATAGGCTTTTAGTTTATCTGAAGCGAAAATTAATATATTGATTTTGAAGAGAGTAAAGATTCAAAAAATTGTTTTTGTAAGTTCTTGCATGGTTAGCATACCGCACGATTAGCTTCCATCCATATTCTCCATTAAAACATTCATCGGAAGATAAAATCTCTTTTTGAAGTGAAGTCTACGTATTTCTTTTTAAATAGGACAATCTGCTAGAAAATGGTTTATGTCTTCGTTTTGGTTAAGGTTGCAGAGTGAACAAATAGGGTTGATCTCAGTTCTGTGAGGGATGTTATTAAGAGCAAGGGTTTCAATTCCTACTGTGACCCTTTCACGATTAAATGTTTTTTTTTTTTTTTTTCAATTTCCATATCGATTCACTTCTAACACATATTTACCCATTCTTCTCTGTTGTTGGCATTTAAATTCATAGGAGTGTAGCCTTTACAAAGGTTATATCCATAACAAAGATTTTTTTGTCGGTGGAAATCTTCAAAAGGCACTAGGAAATATTCGGTACTAAGTTTTGTGTCGGACTTTCAACGCACGGAAACCACCGGGACGGGAGCAATCTATGAAAAATCGACAAATGATTTTTCTTTCTTAATTTAAAATCACACTGGAGGAAGCTAAAAACTTTTAATATTTTCGAATAGCTTTGGTTCTTGTTAGCTTCCGAACATTATTTTTTACTTTTAAGACGGCTTCCATTTCGGACTTGGTATTGCTTCGTAGTCGCTGATTGTGCGATACAGAATATTTTTTAACCACTTAGTTGACCATTTCTATATGAAGCTCTTAATGTAGATCGCTGTTTCTTATGTATCTATCAAAGGGTATTTTTACTCCAGGAATGACTTTATTTTAAAAATTTTGGATGGATCATCATTAGTTTTCTATTATAGATGTATACCATATGCGCCCAAATAACATCCGGATCTGGATAGATAGGCCACAATTATTTGCGAGTTACCAATATCTACGTTTGTATGTATTTCAAGCAAAGTTCTTCACTTAAAAAAAAAAAAAAAATATTACTACTGCATCATTTTAATTAATAAGCAAATTCAAATTTTTTTAAGGCATAAGAAAGAAACTGCCCTACTTAAAGGAAATCGGAATTACAGCAACATGGCTTTCGCCTATTTTCACGTCACCGATGGCTGATTTTGGATATGATGTTGCAAATTTTACTGAAATTGACCCAATTTTCGGTACCATGGACGATTTTGATGCACTAATTAGAGAATCTAAGCAAATTGGTCTGAAAATAATTTTGGATTTTGTACCAAATCACTCAAGTGACGAATGTGAATGGTTTCAAAAGTCAATTGCTCGTGATCCTGAATTTGAAGACTTTTACATATGGCACCCGGGTAAAATTGTTAATGGCGTTCGTCAGCCACCAACAAACTGGGTTAGTGTTTTTCGTGGCAGCGCATGGAAATGGAATAATAAACGCAAAGAATATTACTTGCATCAATTCGTTGACAAACAACCCGATCTAAACTATCGTAATCCAAAGGTTACAAAATACATGAATGTAAGTTTATCTCTAAATAGATAATAGTATCTACATGAAAATTAAGAATTATAATTTTATTTAAAAGGAAGTTTTGCGGTTTTGGCTAAAAAAGGGAGTATCAGGTTTTCGGGTCGATGCAGTGCCACATGTATTTGAAATTGCTCCTGATTCCTCGGGAAATTTCCCTGATGAACCTCGCAATGACTGGGTAACAGATCCTGATGACTACGGTTATGTTGACCATATATACACAACAAACCAACCAGAAACCGTTCAATTAGTTTATGAATGGCGTAAAGTGCTTGATGATTTCAGAGTCGAAAATGGTGGCGAAGAAAGGTACATATTTATACAAAACAATAACTAATATACTTTTATCTACTTGTTTACTAGAATTCTTATGATTGAAAGTTGGTCTTCCGTCGATATTGTTATGGAATATTATGGTAACGGTACAACAGAAGGTGCCCAAATTCCTTTTAATTTTCTGATAATAAGCTCTCTAACACATGAATCTAATGCTTATGACTACGCAGAAGTTATCAACACTTGGATGAACAAAATGCCAAATGGTCGAACACCGAACTGGGTTGTAAGTAAAAACTAGCAATTTGTTACAAACCAATATTGAAAATGATCAATTTACGATCTGCGAAATTATAGTTATAAAAGTTTTTAAAAACAGTTTTTCGGAACTTACCATCACCTTCAGTCTTTTAGAAATAATTATAATTTCTTTAACCCGACGTTTCGCACAAGTTGCATTATTCCCGTGATCTCAAGTAATGCAACTTGTTCAAAACGTGTCGTCGGGTGCAAAAAATTACAATTATTTCTAAAAAAGTAAACGCGGTAAGTTCCGAAAGCCTTTATCTATTTAATATGTAAAACTGCAACTTTTCGTGGATTGTGCATTTCGCTTAAGTGATATTCCGATTATTTTTGAAACAATCATTAAATTCTTCGTATGTAGAATTGTGTGACATAGCTAGACAGTTATATTATAGGTTTAAATTAACCATTTTGTTTCTGTGCAGAATGGAAAAACCATTTGAAATTGAAAGGAACATCTCAGGTTTACTTCAAAAACTGGTTACTATACAAATGTGTCACTGTAAACTTAGACTTCAATAAATGCAAAAGTTTCAAAATCTTAAACAGCTTGCTGTCAAAATGTTCTAAGTTTATGAACGGTTGTAAAAATTTACAAGTTACAAAAAAGTGTATAAATTGGATACGGGCTTATACGTAGGCTCTCTGTGAGATACTGTTATAAGTTCCATTCATTTCTTGTAGGTATATTAAAGAAAATGACAGAAATATCAGATGTTAGTCAGAAAACGTTATTAATAAATCTTAATTTGAATTGCCCAGTTTTTCCTATTCCGTTTCATTGTTGTACGGAGGCTGTTTGAAAAGTTCTCGGCCTAACATAGAAGGCGTTGTTTTAATAAATAAATTTTAATTCCTCAAACAGCCTCATATATATAATAATTGTATGTGAAGTTTCATTAAAATTGGTCGCGTACTTATATCAGTGCAATTTTTTGTTTGAACGAACCTATTGCTAACAACGAAAATGGAAAAAAAAAATGAAATTACAGCCGTCATTAAATATTTGGTCAAAAAGAATATGACACCAAATCAAATTCAAGATGACTTCAATGAGACATTGGGGGAATCTGCACCTTCGTATTCCACGTTCAAAAAGTGGGCAGCCTTATTTAAACATGGCAGACAGAGCGTCGAAGATGATCGCAGAAGCGGATGGGCAACAACATCCACCTCTTCAGAAAACGTCGATAAAGTTCATAAAATGGTTTTAGACGACCGAAGGTTAAAAGTGCGAAAAATAAGCAACACCATGGGGATCTCTTCTGAGCAGGATTACCACATTTTGACCGTAGAATTGGGGTTGAAAAAATTGTCCGCAAGGTGGGTGCCGCGTTTGCTGAGCGAAGAACAAAAATTCAATCGAGTTGAAATCTCTAGAGAGAATCTAGCCTTATTTCGGAGGAATACCAGCGATTTCTTGAGAAGATTCATTACCACCGACGAAACATGGATTCATTACTATATTCCTGAGACAAAAGAACAATCAAAACAATGGAAGCATAGCGGTTCTCCTCTACCGAAGAAATCCAAGTCGTGTGCTTCAGCTGAGAAAGTGATGGCGTCAGTCTTTTGAAATTACAAGGGAATTATTTTTATTGATTACCTTCCCAAGGGCCAAATTATCACTGGTCAATACTATGCAAACCTGTTGGACAAATTGGCTGAAAAAGTTTGCCGAAAAAAGACCAGGATTAGCCAAAAAGAAGATCCTTTTCATCAGGATAATGCTCCAGCACACAAGTCGGTTGTTGTCATGGCTAAACTCCATGAACTTCGATTTTCTGTACTGAACCACCCCCCTTATTCACCTGATTTGGCACCATCAGACTATTACCTTTTTCCTAACTTAAAAAAAACATTTGGCTGGACGCAAATTCTTCACCAACGAGGAGGTGATTGCTGAGACGGAGCGGTTTTTCGAAGAGTTGGAGGAATCGGCCTATAAAAAGGGTATAGAAGCACTGGAACACAGATGGAATAAGTGCATTGATATAAGAGGAGAATATGTAGAAAAAGATTAAAAAAAGTTTTAAAATTTATTGCGTTTTATTGGTCAGGCCGAGAACTTTTCAAACTGCCCTCGTATGATTAAATTTTGAAGTCAACATGTTCAGCACTGCAAAAATCGCCAAATGCTAGTCCAGACTTCTGCCTCTAGGAACATAATTATATTCTGTGTGCCTTTTATGAAATAGTCTGAAATTTTGTAAATAAGCTCTTTTCTTATATTTGTGTTCTATTTATTCAAAGACACATGAAAAGTGATTGACATCTCGTGAATAATACTTCTATAATCTGAATAATAATCTAAATGTAGCTAATTATAAAATGAAAATAAAAATTCATGAAAAAATGAATCGATTGTGCACTAAGACATGCGTATCACAATAAATTTGTGTTATGTAGTTTCTTTTATATAATACAAAAATAAATTCTTTCACATTAATAATATTTGTAAAATAGGTAACAGGATTAAAAATATTAGGACTAGCGATATAGACCGGAAGATAACCATGGTGAAGCTTAGTGTAGGCTATGATTTAAAATTAGACGTCTTATTTTTATCATCAATATAAAAATAACTGCTTTAACATTCCATTTGTTGTTTTTTTTTTTGCTATCGGTCGATACTTGCTTGCTAAACATATTTAATAAAAAATGTTCGTATAATCTATTTAGATAAATGTTTATATGTATAATTTCATTTTGTCAATATATAGCTTGGAAATCATGATAAAAACCGTGTTGGATCACGCATGGGTGCCGATCGAATTGATATGTTAAATATGCTCATTAAAATTTTACCCGGATGCAGTGTAACATATCAAGGTGAAGAAATTGGCATGACTGATGTATGGATCTCTTGGAACGACACCGTTGATCCTCAAGCATGTAACTCAAATCCTTCAGTCTATGAAAAAATGTCTCGCGATCCATGTCGAACTCCATTTCAATGGAATAATGATAAAAATGCTGGATTCTCCAGTGGCAATAAAACTTGGCTACCGGTTTCTGATTTGTATCCCCTAGTTAATGTTAAACGCGAACATGAAATTCCATATAGCCACTTAAATTTGTATAAAGAGTTACAGGCATTACGCTCTGAAAAAGTTTTCATTAATGGAGACTCTGAAATTACAGCCGTAAGCGAAACCGTATTGGCTATTAAAAGGTAAACGTATTTTCACAAATTTTATACTTTAGATAAGACTCATAAATCGATTTTATTTTCAGATCACTCATCAATGAGTACATTTATATTGCTTTGCTTAACATAATGGATGATGTAGAATTAATAAACTTGAATTCAATCTTTGATAAATTACCAACTTATCTTGAATATGTTTTAGTAAATCATAACTCTATTCGCAGAAAAGGGGATACAGAATTTACTGATCAGATAATTTTACTGCCAAAGGAGGCTGTTTTATTGAGAACAACAATTAAACTAGAAACTCCTGATAATAATTTTAGCTATAATTTGTTATAAATAAATTATGTTTTAAGTATGTATATTATCAGTAAATATTTGAATAATGTTTTCGAACTCATTATTCTGTTGGTATTACTATATTTTATTACGAAAATTTAAATCTTTAAGGTCCATAGAGATCCAGGGAGGAAAGGACCATTTCCAATTTCGAAACTATATTTTTGTTATGTTTATTTTTATCGGAAATATAGAAGTAAATATAGCTAATCAAAATTTTAAAAAAATATAAAAGTGTTAAAAACGCCAAAAGTTAATTGTACCTAATTACAAAATGATCTTTGTAAAATAAAACATTTTTTTAAGATTTTGGGATACTGTATTACTCTGAAGTGCTAAGAAGAACTTGTTTGGAAAATTAAAATAAAATCTATTGTTCCATAGACGAAACACTTGTACCGACCATAACTTAAAAATACGTCAATTTTCTAAAAAAAAATCTTTTGAATGAACAAAAACTACATTTTGAATTCCGCACTTGGAATAATATACATATACATATGTATCTACATTAAAATAGTGTTTACAAAACTTAAATCTTATCCTTTTTTGATCTCATTAAAGAAATTTTTCCAAGTACAGAACTTAAACTGATAGAAATGATATTTGGATCCATATTCGTCATTTGCGTCAGAACAGTTTGTTCGCGTTATGAGCCCTGATAAGATAAGGTTAGATTCTTAGCGACGCGACGATTCGGTGCATGATTTTAGCTTGAGCTCTGAATTTTAATACATTTCATATCAAAAAGAGTTTTTTTTATTTCTTTGCTCAAAATTATGGTTGCTTCGCATGCATGTACTACATATTTTTTTTTTGCATACAATTTACTCTAAAGTTCTGCTAATTACCTACATGCATTATAAAAATTCTTAAGTGAAGTAAGGTTTCAGAACTTCTGAAGAGAATGCACTCCAAAAAAAACTTTGCTGTCCCAAGCATCCCGATTTTTCCAGAGTTTTCAAAAAGCGCCGTCGTAAAAGTAAGCAACAACGTTAATATTTCTTGAGAAAACTAGTGCAAAATTATAGTTCAGTAAAGTTAACGGGAAATATACAACTTTTGAATCAAAATGGTAAATGCAAACATTTTAAATACAGCGGAATAGGCAAAAAGAGACGTTTACAACGCGGATGGTTATTCAAACCGCCAAATTGCAAAAAATAAAATAAAATGCACGACTGGATCGCACGAACTTGCTCTTATGTACAAGTACTTTGGAATTTAAGATATATTTTATAAATCTAAAACATGGATTTAATGAGATAATAATGTTCAAATGCATAAAATTGTCGTCTGATTTCTAGAAAAGTATGAATTTATGCAAACAAACTTTAAAAAATCGTTTTATTATTAAATAAATTTTTTATATAAAAAATTTCTTTAAAATTTTTCAAGAAAAAAATGTGGGATGCGAATTTTAAGTATTTAATAATATTGGTTTTAGGAAATAATTTCAAAAAATAATCGTTCATAGGTTTTGAAGATATTGATTTTACAAAAAAAAAATTTTAAAAAACCCAACAAATTTTTTTTTTGAATATTTTTATATAGAATATTATTTTAAACTTAAGGGGACTCCTTCTGAAAATTTTTGGTTAAAATCCTTAGAGCCGTCGAAAGAAAGTCGTAGAGAAAGTCGAAAATAAAAAAAAGCGGTTCTATGACAGGTACCGTTAATAATATCTTGCCCCAAAATTTCTTTTGACCAAAATGTAGTCCATGTCCATAATATCACACCTAATTTTTTTTATCAAAATCGTTAGAGCCGTTTTCGAGATAAATAAGATTTTGCATTACGGGTGTATGGGGGTTTTGAGTTTTAGAGCTAAAAAAAATAATTTCAATTTCTCCTTTAGGGAATCAACGAAGACCCTTTGCTACCGAGATTGAAAGAAATAGGTCCAGTGGCTTAGGCTGTAGTGAGAGGTACAGACATACAGACACACTGAAACATGTTTTTTGTGTACTAAATTTTCCTTAAAATCTTTATAAAAAAATTGATATGCAAAGTCTTAGGATTTAATAAAATACATTTTAAACATGAATTTTCAAAAAAAAATTGTATTATTTTTTTAAAAATCCAAAAGCTATTTTTTCGAAAAAAAAATTTAGTTTATATTCTTTTTGGTTAAAATCGTTAGAGCCGTCGTTGGTGAGAAATTCGAAAATCAAAACAACGGTTCTATGAAAAGTACCCCTAATAACATTTCCCCCCAAATTTTTTCTTTTGACCAAAACATAGCCTATTTTCATAATATCACACATAATTTTTTTATCAAAATCGTTAGAGCCGTTTTCGAGATAAATTAGATTATGCGTTATTGGTGTATGGGGGCTACCGTTTGTTTTAGAGCTAAGAAAAAATTTCAATTTCTCCTCTAGGGAATCACCGAAGACCCTTAAGTACCGAGTTTGAAGAAAATACCTCCAGTAGCTTAGGAAGCATAATACAGACATACAGACAGACAGACGGAATTGCCGCATCCACTTTTTTCTTCTTCGCTATCATCATAATGTCAACTTTGATCAAAATCTCGAGTTCGATTTTTTTTCCAAATGCAGAACTTGCCCTATAGTACCTACATACATCGCAAGTAAAAATAGAACGTAGTGCAACTTGTGTTGACAATTTATTATTTAAAATATACTCTTTCCTATGGAAAACAATACAAAGAAAGGACATCTTCTGTGATCTCACCATCTGAAAGACGTAAAATCATTTGAATTGCCTCCAATTCCAGCTATTCCACATCAAAAATCAAATTCGAAGCAGGGGAAAATGTAAGCAAATCGACTGTTCGCGAGTTATTCTTGCTGGACATCTGAAAAGGTTGAAGCTGACAAAAAAGACCCCTCCTGAATGCCGTGCGTAAGGAGCTTCGACTTAAGTTTGCGAAACATCATATGGCTTGGACTATAGGCCAGAGTCAAACTAAAGGACTATTCACATGAGAGCGACCAACGAATAAAAAACAAATGGGATTTAAGACATATATGTATAAGCCTAAATTCTTCACAAAAACTTTACAAAAGGGTAGCAAACTAGTTTAATTTAATGTTTATCTAGAAAATAAATTGGTCGTAGCAATCATATTGCAATTCGCGACGGCCAATTTGTTTTTTCAAATTTCTCTCATTTTAGCAATTACAACACAAATTTTAATAAATTAACATTAAATTAAACTAGATTGCTACCCTTTTGTAAAGTTTTTGAGAAGAATTTAGGCTTGTATATGTTTTAAATCTCATTTGTTTTTTTATTCGTTGGTCGCTCTCGTGTGAATAGTCCTTAAAAATTATTGGCGAATGGTTGTCTTCCCGGATGAAAAGAAGTATAATTTAGATGAACCGGACGCTACAACTTTTATTTTCATGATTTGCGCAAAGAGCAATGCCATCATAGCTGAGACGGTGGAGTAATGGTCTGGAGTCGGTGTGCGATCACCTATTATGCAGCACTGGAGCTTAATGTTCAAAGCCCAAAAATGACGGGAATAACCTACAAGCAAATATTGGAATCAGCTTTTCCTAAGCTGAAGGACGTTTTTGGACCTTTGCCATGGATCTTACAACAGGACAATGCACCATATCTTACTGCTCGTATTGTAAAGTCGTATATTGCAAGCCAACAAGTTGAAGTGATGAATTGGCCGCCGTATTCACCTGACCTCAACCGATTTTACTGCTTATTTATTTGAGTATTTTTACTGGCTTTGAAAAATGTCCGTCACTTTAAAAAACGAAATATGTAATTGTTTGCTTATCGTCAATACATAAGTTTGTTATGGCCATTAAAGCTGTCCATAACACACTGTTTAGTGCAATTTTAGTTTGTGCCCTGTTTAGATCTAAGATTCCATGAGTAATTTTGAACTGCATGCGTTATAAAATAAATATCCTTACTGCATCCAGTGACGTACTTGGTCAAGTGTTCAGGCAGCTTATAATATTCAAAATCTTAGTTGTAAAAAAATCGAAATATTTAATTAGAGAAAAATGATAAAAAGCATATAATTTATTCTTTAAATTGCTAAAAGAATTTCTAAAATAAAATAGCCAAAAAGAGAATGCTGTTTGGTTTTTTAAGCAATTGTGCAAAAATACCAATACAAGATCCAAAAGTGGTTCCAACAAAGTATAAGGTCAAAAAGGAATGTATTTTTAGCAACGCTGTCAGCTATGTATTTTGATTTATTACTTGTAACACATCCATACTATGCATATATACATTTACATATATTATATAAATGGAGAGTAATGGATTCGTTAAAATATTCAACTCGAGATTTCTATCAAAAATATTACGATGAAATATAAGACGTCTTCTGTTTTGTTAAAACTTCATATTTCATGTTATTAACATTATTCTAGAAAGAGAAGAGTTGTTTGTAATTTTCAAAAGGATAACATAACTTGGGGTTTTCATGTTGACTATACATTTATATCGTCGCGCGCAATTAAAAAAAAACTTATGAAATAATTACTATTAAAAGATTAAAAAACATTTAGGTGCTGTTAGACAAACGTTTCAACTTTAAAGTACACGTTGTTCCTTAAACTAACAAAGAGTCGGCTTAAAAATAATTTTAAGAGTTAACTCCTATTTTGAAAATGATCCGGTTAAAATGTTTACAATTTTGCTCAAATATTTTTGATTTTTATCCACATAGTTAAAATTGACGTATTTATTCAAATTCTTTCTTAAAAATGATTTAAAATATTTTTTTTTAAATCGCACCAATGATCTTAAACATAATTTCTCATAAATTCAAATTTGTGCAAGAAAAAGACTTTTTCATGATTTGTCAGCAGCGGTCCAAAAACGGTTTATTCGTGTAGTGCGGCCGCATAGTGCGGCCGAAAGCCGCTTTGAGCGGCCAAAAGTCGAAAAACGTAGAGAATGATCCACAAATTGGTAGATATATAGGGGTTTTTGGGGTCGCTGTTTACGAATCTGTTATCAGAATCAGCAAATTCAAAATGGCCGACCTAATATGGGGTCATGTCATACGAAAAAACTTATCAAAAATGAAATAACTTTGATAGTTGGTTAAAACATTTTGTTTTGATATTATTAGGGCATGTACTTGAAAATTTATTAAAAATGAACAAATTCAAAATGGTGGAATGCATATGGCAATATTATATAACAAAAAAAATAAAAAAAAATTATTTATATATTTTTATTGAAATCGACAGTAATTTATCAATGATAAATTTAGAAATACAAAATGCAATATGAGCAAACAATATATAAGTTAATCCGATATTTACATGAAAAAGTTTTCATTGCCCATCTCGTAACAGTCACAATCATCTACATCTGTATCTGTTTCAGATGCGGAAGAGCTGTCAAAAGATTGTTGTTCATCTTCTGTTTGATTATTTACAGGTGGAGGTGATAACAAATTGAAGGGTTGTAAGTCTAAAGGGTCTAAGTGCCAAAAAATCAAAAATCAATATTTTTATCAAAATACAATCTAAGTGCCAAGCCTTATAATATCAAAATGGATTCAAGTGCCTATTTCTTTTAAAATTGTACACACACACAAATAAAATTGTGGCAGAGCCTAAGTGCCAAAGGGCTTTTTATTTTGTTTTTCTCGATTATCTCTAAATTATAAAAATGGCACTTAGACCCTTTAGACTTACAACCCTTCAATTGTCTTTAGACAAAGATCTAAGTGGTTTTAGAGGTAATTCCCGACAACTATATATGAATGGATCGGATGCGATTAGGAATCTTTTAAAAACATCCTCCATTGTCTTTTGACGATAATGGTTTCTTGCGAAATTAGCTTTATAGATAACATAAATTATTACATGCTTCTTGTGCATCTTCCGACATTTGACAGATAGGTAACACTGCATATTTTATTATTTCGGGACAATGAATTAAAAGTTTGTGAACTAACGTGAGCTTACAATACCAGGGATATTGTTGTAAATTAAGGTACTAGTACGGTCTATAGAACGGCAAAAAACGCACGATTTTTGGGATTTTTTTTCTCGGAAACTTTATTAGATAATAACACAATTTTTTTTTAAGTAATGAATGCTAGTACGACCTTAATGCACAAAAAAACTCAACGGGCAGCTACGGGCAGCTGAATTTTATTTTATTTGGTATAAAATACTTTTATTAACTATCTTAAATAGCTTTGAGAACAAGAAATAGCAAGAAAAAAAAGTTTTCACTCAAACAAATATTTTTTTTTCTTTTTTCAAGCAAATAAATAGTGTTGACATATCTCTGTCTAACAATGTACTATTAAGGAATTTTTATTCAAAAATTCTTTAACTTATTTTACGCACCTGCAGCTGTTGAATACATTTTATTGCAATAGATTTGCTTGGCAATAAAAACTTTTACACGTGTTTTAATGGAAGTGTCCATTAGCCTATCTTAATGACGCGTGACTACGCTAACTTAGCAGCCACATTCAGACTGAGATTATGGGGGGTATTTACGGCAAGAGACTCTACTACGAGAGAGACTCGTCTAGTAGGGGTCTCCTTTAGACAGCCTGATGACAAAAAACTCCTAACTCAAAACTTTTATTTTGGACTTTTGGCCGCAAAAAGGCCTTCGGCCGCACTGTGGGCCGGTTAAAGAAAAAATCTCTCTGATTGAGAGTAAGTCAAGGATGCATTATAGAATATACGAGTATTGCGGTAGAATCGATTAAGAGGAGAGTGGATTTGGATGAGCTCACTTCTAATGCAATATCGGCATGGGGGTGTAGTTCCGCTTTAACGACAGACAGCATTGAGTTTTTGAAGCATTAAATTCTACGGATTTTAGTTCTTCAATATTGACAATGCTATCGAGATCAGAACTTACACTCCTGTTCTAATTTTCGTTCGAATTATCAATCCGACCGTTTCCCAATTTTCGCAGTTCTGTCTTCCGTATTGTATGTCGTTTTACGTATTTCAGGGTGTTTTAAAAAACGAACGAATTTGCAAAACGCCAAATATTTGACGTTTTCGATTCGGCTATCTATGTATTTGTCTGCGAAAACATATTTTGTGAAAGAAAATGAAATAATTAAGAAGTCTGACGAAATGATTAAAATAAATAAGGATTTGAATTCATCTTTGAAAAGAAATTACTGAGTAACTGCAAGGCTTTGTGATATTCAAAAAAATAAAAATGATTTTTTGAAGCAAAAATCCGAAAATGAAGCTGCACATCGTAAAATATCATATTTTACCAAAAAATTTTGATCAAAATGCAGCGCATCAAAAATTAAGCCGGGGATTATAGTGCAGAAAATTGAATCAAAACAAACTAAATTGCACGACTGGATCACATGAACTTGCTCTTATGTAAAAGTACTTTATAATTTAAAATACATTTTATAAATACAAAATACATGCATTTAATGAGATAAAAATATTCAAATGCCGTCTGATTTCTAGAAAAGTATGAATTTATGCAAACAAAGTTTAAAAATCGTTTTATTATTAAAGTAATTTTTTGTATAACAAATTTCTTTAAATTTTTTCGAGAACAAAATTTAGGATGCCAATTTTAAGTATTTAGTAGTATAGATTTTAGAAAATAATTATTTCAACAAATAATCTTTCACACATTTTAAAGATATTGATTTAAAAAAAAAACTTGGAATTTTTTTTTTCAAAAAACCCAAAAAATATTTTTTCGGATATTCTTATATACAATATTTTTTAAAACTTAAGGGGGCTCCTGCTTGGTTAAAATCGTTAGAGCCGTTGATGAGAAATTCGAAAATCAGAAAAACGGTTCTATGACAGGTACCGTTAAAAACGTTTGTCCCAAAATTTTGTTTGATCAAAATGTAGTTCATGTTGCTAATATCATACGTAATTTTTCTTATTAAAATCGTAAGAGCCGTTTTCGAGATAAATAAGATTATGCATTACGGGTGTATGCGGGGTACCGTTAGTGTTAGAGCTAGAAAAAATTTCAATTTCCTCTCACCGAAGACCCTTAACTACCGAGTTTGAAGAAAATAGCTCCAGTGGCTTAGGCTGTAGATCGACGTACAGACATACAGACAGACAGACGAATTTATCGGACCCACTTTATTCGTCTTCGCTACAATCATAATGTCAACTTTGATCAAAATTTCGAGTTTGATTTCTTTTCCAAATGCAGAACTTACCCACCCTATGCTATTATCTATAGTACCTACATCCTACATGTATCGAAAGTAAAAATTAGAGCTGTAGCTAGAAAAACGGCCTCATTGACATCTCCACTTTAATCTACATTTGAGATAGCATAGTCTTCATAGATTGAGTTACCGATTCAAACCAATATTATGCAACAGCAATCGAACTTTATAGCTTCAAAATGATTTTATTTTATTCTAAAAGAATTACTTAAGTTCTCCAAATTATCAAAGAAACAGACACAGTATTGTTTGTTTCTCCTACATGTGTTATGCAGTCAGGTAAATGAGGTAGATGCATTTTTGTCTTTGAGTTGGTGTGATCTTTTGATAATGGTGAAAATATAGTTGACTGTTTTGGGTTTGATAGAACAAAAATCTGAGAAAAGTTGAAATAATGTTGAAAGCTATATGTTTGCATGGACATCTGAAGAATAATATCTAGAACGAGTACATACATGTACAATTTTTCTATTTTGTCTTTTCAAAAAGAATTAGGAATTAGGATTTTTTTTGGGGTTTTCTAATTTTATTTTTCTAAGTTATTTTTATCAAAAAACATAGTTTTGATAAATGAAAGAAACTGTCAATTTTGGTAGGGAATTATGATAGAACTTTCATTATCATTTTTCGGATCATAAAAATTTAAACCTATTTCCTGCATTGTAAACATTGTCTTTGCCACTGTTAAATGAGTTATCTTTTTTATTATTATTTATTTATTTTTTATATTGTAAGAGCTGGTTTTTCTATTATTAAATCATAATAATGTATTTATTTGTCTAACGAAATTTGCTGTTGGGTTTGCATATTCAACCAAAAGTTGTAAAAATTTGTTGAAAAAGAGCTTTAAACATACTTTTGTTACATTGTTGAAGATAAATTCGATTATTTTACAGATAACAATTCCATCGGGAGTTTCTTAATATAAATAAAAACTTTAATTCAATTTTATTTTTATAATAAATATTCAATTATTTCACAACTTGGAGACAAAAAATGTATAAAATAGAAGTAAAGGCAGTAAGTTAATATTTAACCCTATTGTGAGTTTCGCCGGGAAAATCTTTCACCCGAAAAACTTGTGTTCGTCCGGATTTTTAAAAGCTATTGTGAGTTTCGCCCGAAATAAAAATTTCACTTCTAATTAGGACTGCCATTTCCAAAAATTGGCATGTTCAGAAAGCTAAGTGAACGATCAAATACTTGACCGTCAACCCGAGATCTCTATTTATTCCTTCTATCGAAAGGATAGACCGATCTTGGTAGCAAAAACAGCTAATTTAATTTACTGGTTTTTTCCGAAAAGATTATACTCGTATCTTATATCGTCGCTGTAGATCGAATACCTCGTAACCCAGAAAAGCCAATTTTTCAGGAGAGACAAAAAACTTATTATCAAATCAATGAGAGGCAATGAGAGACGTGTTGTTAATTATGCGCGTGGCTCTGCAATTATAGTTTTTAGGTTCACAGGATATTTTTCATTAGATCCGGAATCATCATTACCTAAAAATCGGTTTTTTCTGGGTTACGAGGTATTCGATCTACAGCGACGATATACATATAATTAATAAAATTACGAAAAAAGACCATAAAAAACGAGCGAAAACAATGACGAAAAGTTTTGAATAAAAAAGCAAAGATTTTCCACTAAGGTTTGTGTAACAATCAGTACGAGTTTATTTCGTAGAGCGGTATTTATATAATTTTTCAGTAAATTTAAAAAGAGAGATTACGTTATATTTAACATTTAAAATTTAAAGCGAATTCAAATATATAAAAATTATGGTGAGTGGTATAATTTGAGCGCCAGGTTTAAAATTAAAAATTGAAATTTGGTAGTTACAAAAATGTGAACTGCAATCAAGATATTTACAAATTATTTGGAATTATTGAATTTAAAGTCTTTATGATGATGATTTTCGGCTCAAGTTTACGAATGGGTCGTCTGAATTCTCCTCGTGACGTTTTAACATCGGCGACTCTGACTCGACCATCTGGACCTTCAATGATTTTCGTAATTCTTCCCAAGAGCCACCTTTGAGGTGGAAGATCGTCCTCGTGAATAATGACGAGGCTACCAAGCGTGATGTTTGGACTGGAAGATGCGCACTTTGCACGACCCTGGAGTTCTTGGATGTACTCTGATGACCACTGCTTCCAGAAGTGAGATTTGACGGCATTTATTGGCCGCCATCTTTGAAGATAGCTGATGTTGGAGACGTCTACTGTTGGCTCAGGAATTGATTTAAGCGATGACTCAATAAGCAGATGTGCTGGCGTTAGGGCTTCGAAGTCATTGGGATCTGTAGACATCGGAGTTATTGGCCTGGAGTTCATTATGGCTTCGATTTCCACCAGTGCAGTTGACAGCTCTTCGAAAGATAGCTTGGCCCCTCTTAGGCTGCGATAGAGATGGCCCTTTGCAACTTTTACGGCCGCCTCCCGAATTCCACCGAAGTGGGGTGCCCTGGGGGGTATAAAATGAAAATTTATGGATATATTACAACAAAAATTTAGAATGTTTTTTTGGTTAGATTTTTTGAACAACATATCACGCAATTCTTTAAGTTTTGACTGTGCGCCAACAATATTTGTCGCATTGTCACAATGGATGTCTGTTGGAAGACCTTTTCGACCTATCATCCTCTTTAAAGCTTGTATAAATGCATCGGCTGAAAGATCAGACACAGCTTCCAAAAGAACTGCTTTTGACGAGAAACAGACAAAAACCGCCACATAGGTTTTATAAGGAACTTTGCCTCGAATTTTATAATACGTTGATATTGGACCACAGAAATCCACCCCACAACATTTAAATGGACGTGATTGTGTCAACCTTTCAGCAGGAAAATCTCCCATAACTTGTTCAAATAATCGTGATCTATACCTTGCACAATGCGGACATTTTCTTACTATCCGCCGTGCTACTTCTCGACCATTAATCATCCAAAATCTTTGTCTCGTCAGCGCGACAAGAGCTTTTGGACCAGCATGATAGTTTGCATAATGAAGATGTTCGACGAGAGTTTTACTAAAAATGCAATCCTTTGGTATCAAAAATGGATGACTACTACCTTCCGGCAAGTTTGCGTGCTTCAATCATCCACCCACTTTCAGCAAAAGAAGCCCGTTTCTGTCTTCGATAAACGGACATAGTGATTTTATTGATCCTTTAAGTGGTGCATTTGTTTTTATTGCTTCGATTTCCTTGGCAAAATACTTCATTTGAATCACGTTTACTATAATTTGTAAGGAATACTCTAGCTCTTCAGCTGTAAGACATTCACCTGGAAACGGGATTCTCCTGATTCGTAAATTTAGATACCTTGCAACGTATGCGAAGATTCTGATGAGTTTCGTGTATGAACTTACTCTTTCTATTGCTTCGAGATAATGGTTTTTGTCTTGTTGTTGACAACTCAAAACCGTTTTTCGTTTCTCCAACGAAAGTTTCTCTGGAGAAGGAAGGATTCCTGCTGTCGATGGCCAGTTTTCCTCATTTTCAACCAAATATTCTGGACCCTTGAACCATATCGAGTTAATTAGCACATCGACGGTGCATCCTCGCGATACCAAGTCTGCAGGATTTTCTTTTGTTGGAACATGTTTCCAAACTACATGCTTTTAGTACTTTCCTGAATTTCTGCAACCCTATTTCCAACAAATGTGTTAAGTTTTGAAGAGTGTGTGGATATCCAGTGCAAAACAATTGCAGAATCCGTTCAAAAGAACACTTCCGAGTAGTTTTTATCTATAACTTTTTAAATGTTTACCCAGAGTTTGGACAAAAGATGTGCTGCGCAGAGCTCCAAGCGAGGAAGTTGTTTCTTTTTTGCTGGTGCCACCCGGGACTTGGCGACTAAAAGCTTTACTCGTATTGACCCAAGAGTATCTATGCTTCTCAAGTAAATGCAACAACCATATGCTTTCATAGATGCATCCGCAAATCCATGTATTTGGTAGTTTTCTTTGTTTTCTACAAATATGTACCGAGGAACCGAAAGATTTTGAAGTGAGTTAAGGTATGTCATGACGCCACTCAATGTCGATGTTTTGGGGGAATGGATGCATTCCAGTCAACTTTATCAATCCAAAGCTGTTGAAGAATTATCTTAGCTCGAATTATGATGGGGCTAAGTCAGCCCATTGGGTCGAAAAGAGATGAAGACAGAGATAAAATAGACCTCTTTGTGTATTTTGTGTATCCGATTTGGCTTGTAAGAAAAACTGAATTCGTCAGCGAGAGGAGTCCAAGCGATGCCTAATGTACTTGTAAGATTGGAATCAGTTAATCTTATTTCTTGTTGTTTAGCTTCAATCAACTCGGATATATTTTCCAAAAATATGATGCAGTCATTGTCATAGCGCTCCTTCAAACTAAGAAGTGCTTTAGGATAATTTGCATTCGTGTCGTGACTTGAAAAGCCTTTACTGTACCGAGCGCATGATCCGTCAAACACGAGAGCCAATAATTAAATTTTTCAATATTAGTTAAGCTTGAATTATTTTCTACCAGATTGTTAAATGAATTTATGAAGTTTTTATACTCAGAGTATTTCGCGCTAAACCTAGGTAAACGTTGCTTAGGAAGCCGACTTGTTGAATGCGGGATATTACTTAACGTCAAATCTGCAACACTACATCGCCTACCACTTCCCAAAAGCGAAATAATTTTTGTTTTAGCTGTGATGTACAAATCTTCGATCTCACCTCGACTGGTATCTGTGGGAACTAAGACTTCTATTTGGTTTTGGTACACTAAAATTTGTTTAAAATAAGACTCCAAAATTCCTAGGCGACACACTGAAAAAACAAAATGTAATGTTATTAATAGGGAAACAGAGGCTGAAGTTAAAATTGATAATCAAGTAATAGAAGTTGTAAAACAAATAAAGTATCTTGGAATTATGTTTGATAATAAGTTTGAATTTAATATCCATATGGATTATATATGCAAGAAAATTGGAAAAAAGATTGGATTCTTTTCAAGAATTAGGAAAAGGATGTCGACTTTATGTGCAATAAAAATATGTAACACTATAATAAAACCTCATTTAATTTATCTTGGTACTCGTAATATAACTATGATTGACAGATTGCAAAAGTTGCAAAACAAAGCAATGAGAATAATATTAAAATGTCACTGGTTAACACCTATTGTACTCGTACTTATGTTAGATATGTTTAAATGGCTTAGTGTGAATCAAAAAATTATTATGAATGTGTTGATTATGTTTTTAATATGAAAAATAGAATGCTACCCAGTTATTTATGTGATAAAATCAAATTTGTTAGTGATGTACATATCTAATTTTTATTATTTTATTAATTTGAGAAATAGGTGTGATATTCGTCTTCCATTTCTAAGAACACACTCGGCACAAAATATGCTTTTGCACAATTGCCTTAAAATGTTCAATGAGTTGCCAAATAGTAATAATAATAATATAATATTATTAATCTGAAAATAATTTGCAAATATTTAAGAAAAACCTAGTTACTTATGTGATATGTAAATAGGTATGATAACTTTATTATTTATTTAAAATGTATATATGGTCACGGCCAGTGCCGGATTTATCCACGAAGCAAGAGTAGCAAATGCTACGGGCTCCGCGCATTTGGGGGCCCCGCGCACCAACCTTTTCTGACCATAAAAAAGTATTATTTACATATTAGATTTAGTCACAATTACTAAGAAGAAAATATTTGCATTAAAATGATCAACTAAAATTTTATTTTTCTATCTGCTGGTCTTACCAAAAATCATGTTTCGCACCGCACCAAACGCAAATTGGACAACGGTATGAAATTCAGGTATTTATTGTCACCATTGATAACGTACTCACTGCTTTAGGTAAACGTATATGAATAGTTATCATAACATTGCTGGCATTTTCGGAATATTCCGAGAGCTAAAATCTCTTCCTGATTCAAAATAGCTTTTTTGGCCTTTAGTCCACAAAAACTGGCGTTTCGTCCGGGTGATCGCACATGGGCTCATCAGTTGTCTGTGAGAACCCTGTCAATACGCAATTTTTATTGAATTCTATATACTACTGAAATAAATCAGCCTAGTAGAAGACTTAGCACTATTAATGGATTTGTTGAATTTGTTGAAAATAGCAAAATATTTCAACGTTAATGATTACAATTTTAATCTTGGTTGGATATAGTTCACATTGGATTTTTATCAAAAAATCAATGTAAGATGAACTGAATTCAATAAAAATTGCGTATTGACAAGGTCCTCACAGCCAACTGATGAGTCCATGTGCGATCACCCGTACGAAACGCCAATTTCTGTGGACTAAAAGCCATAAAAGCTATTTTGAATCAATAATTCAACAAGTCCATTAATAGTGCTAAGTCTTCTACTTGGCTGATTTATTTCAGTAGTATATAGAATTTGTATTATAAAAACCTTCATATAAAATCTCTTCCACCAGAAGAAATTAAAAATCTGCAACCATAGTAAGTGCTTACGCAGATGATTTGGAGGACAGTCTGGACAACGAATTAGTGCAATTCGCTTCAATGCTCAATTCTGATGTGGCTGGTATTATTGACAGCACGAATCATGAGGCTCTGGAAATGCAGGTTTACAAGCTGTTGATAAATAATTCTTTAAAATCTTGTTTCCCGAACGTTGAAATTGCTTTGCGCATTTATTTGTCTCTCATGATCACCAACTGCAGTGGTGAACGATCTTTCTCAACATTAAAACGTGTTAAAAATGAATTGAGGAACAGGGTGAGCCAACAACGTCTTAATCTCCTCACTTTAATGAATATTGAACATGATTTACTCCTAGAAGTCGATATCAACAGTATTATTTATAAATTTTCCCAAAATAAATCAAGAAAAGTTTGTTTGTAACAGTTTTGTTTTATTTAATACCATAAACTTGATAAGTGCCTAACCTAAAACAGTCTAAGGGCCCCTTGATAGAATTTGCTACAGGCCCCGCGCTGGCTTAATCTGGCACTGGTCACGGCCATGGTCTTATAACGTTACATTGTACGTTTTTTTTTGCTTATTACTCGAAAACTGCATTGCTAGTTTAACTTTTAAAGTCTGATTTTTGTAGAAAAAAGTTTTTATTTATCTCTTATATGTAGATTTGTAAATATTGCCGTTCAAATTTGCTGATAACGTTACATTTTTTGGAAGTAGATTTTGAAGTTGCTGAATATATTCTGAAAACTCTGGGAATTTGGTGTGCTAAGTTAAGTTTTTCTTTTTAGAGAATTGAGATGAAATTCCAAATTATAGCTTAAAACTTTTTTTTCTTAAAGAATAAATAATACGTTATTCCAACTCAAATGTGTATCTTATAACGTTGCAGAAAAAAGTCTTATAACGTTACCTTTCGAATTTTTCGTATGAAAAATGGGAACAAAAAAAAAAACGAAAAGCAAGCAAATAGAACAAAGTTAATTTATTTATTATAAGGTAAGTACTTCATTTTGTAATAACATTAATCCATAAATAAACAAAAAAAAATAAATACTATATCCCAATCGTGAAGTATGGTAAGTTTTTATTTTGCCATCATTAAAATGGATTTCATGAGCAGATGACTTCAAAGTTTTATTAATTTTCAAGATGTCATCATTTTGGACTTCTTCAACGTAAATTGTTAAAAAAGTGCGGCTAAGAGCTTGCACAAAATCGGATGCGTTTTTGACAATACAGTCTCGAGCCCATACGTGCTTTCGTACGACAGTTTTTGCGATGGCACCGATTCCATCAACGCATTCTTTGCCATGGGAAGTGGCAAATTAGTTCCAAGATAATTTTATCCCAAATTTGGATTCAAAGACAGAAAGATTGCAAAGAATTTGTTTTTGAAGTGGGAAGATGGCCAAATCGCTCCAAATTTTCAAAACTTTCAACTTACTTGGAAGTGTTAAAGAAGTTTGTACAAATACGGTATAATGGTATCTTTGGTATGCGTCAAATTGTCTGTTATAAAAACGCGCGATTGAAAATTTGAATTGAAATGAAAAACAGAAATAAAAAAGTGGCGTGGCGCAAAATTTTAAACAGTGCTCGTTTAAGTAACAAAACCGACTCTCCTTAATGCAGTCGTTTAGCTTGGAGACTTCGTTTAACTTTTTCATAATTTTAAACACTTAGACAACAAGTAAATACTTTTATTTCGATTTGCTTTGGTAATAAGGATAAAGTATACTTTTAAAAGATAAACAAGCTATTTGCTGCTGTTAAAGTTAGACGACCTTTTTGACGTTAAAGTATAGTTTATGTCGTTTAAAATTAACAAAAAGTCGGTTCTCGTTTTATGCACAATAGATTGATGAAGAGCAGGTTTTAAATGTTTAACATTTTGCCCCAGTAGGTTATCGTTGATTCCAATGTTCGCTCTGAATTTCATCCTGGCTTTCATAAACAAAATTCTTAGCGAGATTTGGAGTACACCTTCATCACCAATTTCAATTTGAAAATTGAATGTTTCTGATTATTCACGTTTGATAAAACTATGTTTCAGAAACTCTGTAGAGTGAAAATGAGTCGAATGAATATTAAAGTATTTCTTATTACCTTCAGCCCTACTCAAGGTCACCTAAAGTCAATAGAGTTTCAAAAGTAAGATACATAACTTGCATCTTTATTGGTTTCAGCAGAAAATGTCTTATAACGTTACACGTCTTTCTATAATATTGTTTAAATAAAAATGGTCACTTAATTTGAATGATTTTTTAATAGTCTTATTAAATAAATACAAAATACTCATATAATTCTAAAAGTTCAGTTTTCAAAACTTTCATATCATAAGTAAGAAAACTTTTAAGAAATTTTGTCTTGTAACGTTACACGAAAGTAGATCGCTTTCGTTTTGTAAAATTTACAAGTTTGAATATTTTTTTGACCAAAAACGAGATATTTAGTTAAAGTAAGACTTTTCCATAAAAATTATAGTTGAATGTAAAAATAAAATGCACGACTGGATCGCACGAACTTGCTCTTATGTAAAAGTACTTTGGAATTTAAGATACATTTTATAAATATAAAACATGGATTTAATGAGATAATACTCGTAATGTTCAAATGCATAAAATTGCCGTCTCGTTTCCGGAAAAGTATGAATTTATGGAAATAAGTTGTATTATTAAATAATTTTTTTATATAAGAAATTTCTCTACAATTTTTCAAGAAAAAAATGTGGGATGCGAATTTTAAGTATTAAATAATATTGATTTTAGAAAATAATTTCAAAAAATAATCGTTCATAGGTTTTGAAGATATTGATTTCAAAACATTTTTTTTTAAGAAACCCAACAAATATTTTTATACACAATATTATTTTAAACTTAAGGGGACTCCTGCTGAAAATTTTGAGTTAAAATCCTTAGAGCCGTTAATGAGAAAGTCGAAAATAAAAAAAAAAACGGGTCTATGGGTACCCCTAATAACATTTTGCCTCAAAATTTAGTTTGACCAAAATGTAGCCTATGTTCATAATATCACACTTAATTTTTTTTATCAAAATCATTAGAGCCGTTTTCGAGATAAATGAGATTTTGCATTACGGGTGTATGTGGGGTACCGTTAGTTTTGGAGCTAAAAAAAAAATTCAATTTCTCTTCTAGGGAACTACCGAAGACCCTTAACTACCGAGATTGAAAGAAATAGGTCCAGTGGTTTAGGCTGTAGTTCGAGGTACAGACATACAGACACACTGAAAAATGTTTTTTGTGTACTAAATTTTCCTTAAAATTTTTATAAAAAAAATTGTTGCGCAAATTGTTAATATTTAATTAAATACATTTTAAAACGTAATTTAAAAATTTAATCGTGTATCGGTTTTGAAGATATCGAATTTTCAAAAAAAAATTGTATTATTTTTTTTTTAAATCCAAAAACTATTTTTGCGAAAAAAATTTTACTTTGTTTTTTTTTTTAAATGCAAAGCAGCTCATGCATAAAAATTTTGGTAAAAATCGTTACAGCCGTTGGTGAGAAATTCAAAAATCAAAAAAACGATTCTATGACAGGTACCCCTAATAACATTTCCCCCCAAATTTTTATTTTGACCGAAATATAGTCTGTGTCACACTTAATTTTTTTTTATCAAAATCGTTAGAGCCGTTTTCGAGATAAATAAGATTTTGCAATACGGGTGTATGGGGGGTACCGTTAGTTTTGGAGCTAAAAAAAAATTCAATTTCTCCTCTAGGGAATCACCGAAGACCCCTAAGTACCTCCAGTAGTTTAGGCTGTAGTTCGAGGTACAGACATACAGACAGACAGACGGAATTACCGGACCCACTTTTTTTCCAAATTCTTTCAATCTCGTTAGTTAAGGGTCTTCGGTGATTCCCTAGAGGAGAAATTGAATTTTGTTTTAGCTCCAAAACTAACGGAACCCCCTATACACCCGTAATGCAAAATCTTATTTATCTCGAAAACAGGTCTAACGATTTTGATATTATGGACATGGACTACATTTTGGTCAAACAAAATTTGGGGCAAAATGTTATTAACGGTACCGTCATAGAACCGTTTTTTTGATTTTTGACTTTCTCATTAACGGCTCTTAGGATTTTAACCAAAAATTTTCAGCAGGATTCTCCTTAAGTTTAAAAAAATATTGTTTATAAAAATATTCGCAAAAATATTTGTTGTATTTTTTAAAAAAAAAATATAATTTTTTTTTGAAAAATCAATATTTTCAAAACCTATGAACGATTATTTTTTGAAATTTTTTCCTAAAATCAATATTATTAAATACCTACTTAAAATTCGCATCCCATATTTTTTTCTTAAAAAATTTGAAAGAAATTTCTTATATAAAAAATGTATTTAATAATAAAACGAAAAGTTTGTTTGCATAAATTCATACTTTTCTAGAAATCAGACGGCAATTTTATGCATTTGAACATTATTATCTCATTAAACCTATGTTTTATATTTATATAATGTATCTTAAATTCCAAAGTACTTTTACATAAGAGCAAGTTCGTGCGATCCAATCGTGCATTTTATTTCATTTAGTGTTTCGGACAGTGTTGTTTCATACGCGATTGAAAAGTTATTACTAATAAAACACATACATACAACAAAGATGAGGTGACATACTTGAAATGCACGACTGGATCGCACGAACTTGCTCTTATGTAAAAGTGCTTTGGAGTTTAAAATACATTTTATAAATATAAAACATGGATCTAATGAGATAAAAATGTTCAGTTGTATGAAATTGCCGTCTGATTTAAAGAAAACTAATGCAAACAAAGCTCAAAAATCTTTTATTATTAAAAGAATTTTTTATACAAGAAATTTCTTTAAAATTTTAAGTAATTACATAGTAGTATTGGCGCAAAATTCTAAAAAGACTGGCGCAAAATTTTAAACAGCCTGTTATTATTAATTTCTTAGTATGATACTACTTAACAATTTGCTAATTTTAAAGTAGTTTATTAACTCATTCATAAGTTTAAACATTTTCTAACTAGTATCGTACTTAGCCAATTTTCTTAATAAATTGCTTCTGAATATAACTAAAACAATGACAGTTCGCATAAAAAACTAAGTAAACAGACCTTTTGTGACGTTTCTAAATGCACGATACTTTTACGATGGTTTTAACTTTAATACAAGGGTAGAGAAATTATGATGCTATGTTCGAATAAAATTTGCTAAATCGTTTATACAAATTAGTTTCATATTAAAACAGCTTTAACCTCGTGCTAATTCAGTTAAAATTTGGAGCCATTGGTTTTAGGAAATAATTTCAAAAATAATCGTTCACACGTTTTGAAGATACATATATTGATTTTTCAATAAATCCAAGGAATATTTTTGCGAATGTTCTTATCTAAAATTTTTTTTATAAACTTTTGGGAATACAAAAAAAAGATTCTATGACAGGTATCGTTCGGACTTGTTCGGATTGGTTCGGACAAATTTTTAAATAACATAAAAATTTGTCCGAACCAAGATATAATTCATGCCCATAATAGCTCACTTAATTTTTATTTTATCAAAATCGTTAGAGGCGTTTTCGATATAAATGAGATCTTACACTACGGGTATTTTACCGTTAGTTTTGGAGGTAAAAACAATTTTCAATGTCTCCTCTAGGGAATCACCAAAGTCCCTTAAGTCCCTTAGGTAAATTTTTTCCCATAGTTTTTTGTTTTTATTAATTTGACTTTTAAACCAATGTGACATGAAATTGATTTAAGTTTTTTCCAATGAATTTATTTTTTTTTTATATAATTTAATAATTAATAATAAATAATTTATTTTATATTTTATTTTAATAATTTTTAAATAAATTAGTTAAATAAAACTAAACAAGTTCATTTTGTAATTATTTTTTTTCTGTGAACCAAATGTGATTTTATAATTTTTTCTTAAGAAATTCGGGTCTTTGTTATTTTTATTTTTTTTTATTATTAATGCTCTATAGAACAAATGTGATTTTTTCATATTAAGTACTTAAATAAAAACCAGAAAATATCTTTAATATCGCAACTCATCTTAAATGCACATAAGACATTAAAAACCAAAATCATTAAGAATAAATTTGCACTTTCAGAAAGAAACAACTTCTGAAAATCCATGTGAGTAAAGAGCTGTATTGTCTGTCGGTATTATCTTTTTTGCGCTTATAAGAAACGCCATCAACAGAAAAACAGTTATTACCTATATTGTTCTCTTTTTCATTTAGAAAAGCTTTCGGCCGATGGTAATTCTCTTCTTATTTGAAATCTTTTTAAGAAAGCTCTTGTCTGCTTGAGGTTGTCGGCTCGAACAATAAATTGATGACAGAATTTTGTATGGGACTGATAATCTGTATATGATTTTATGTTTTTCCTTACGTCTAACTAATTCTTCTCCTAGAGACATCCCACATCACCTCTCAGCCATAGCTACCTGACAATTCACTCTAATCTTCAACAATTTTGGTAAAGAATAGGATACTCCAGTATACATATGTATATGCATACCATTCCAAAATATTTAAATTTTGGGATGATAAATAACTTTGCATTTGATAATCTTTTGTTTTACTTTTTGTCAAAGAGATTATATCAAAAATTTCGAAATCAAAAAGGTTACATTTTTATTCTTGTATCCACCTATAATACAATTCAGTGGAAAAAAAAAATATTTTTTGCTAACAACTTCAGTTAAACTTATGTAGGTACCATCCACCTACAGTAATTTTTCACTGCTTTTATTTCGACGTCGCAAGTACTTATTCACTTTTAATTACTCAGCTCGCTTATGTATGATACATTGATTAAACAAAAGTCCATTGTAGAAACTTTTTGAATCAAAGTATTCCTTCAACTTGTTTTTGGTTATGGAAAATCTTGATAATTTTGCTTTCCAGTCACTATTAGAGTTATTCAGACATTGTGTAATGTTGTAACACTAAGCTATACCTACTTTGAAAGATTCATAACACCCACACTCTTGCAAAACAAAACACCTTTCACTTCAACTTTTTGTTGTCAGCTAGCGGAATTTCAATTATTTCATCAAGATCCTCAGTCACGTCCTTTACTTCCGATGTAATCTTGTTCAATCTTGTTTTGTTTTCCTTTTTACTCTCAATATATACATAGGTATTTTATGGCAAGTTGTGTATTCGTAAAAAAAATTGAACTAGAGATTTTGAGTTTTTAACCAAAAATGACATTATGATGATAAGACTACGGAAAAGGTGGTCTCGTAATTCTGTGTCTGTCTGTTCCTGAACAATTAATACAGCAAATGACAATAATTTCGCATACCAATCCTTCTAAATTTTCTATTTTTTTTTTTCGAGAATGGTTAAACTGATTTTGATTATTTCATGTACGCCGAAGCTTATACAAAGTTAAAATAGTTTTGCTTACCCTTGTTCTGAATCTTAATTCGAATTCTTAATTTAGTAAAGTATATTACACATATAATATGAAAATATATTAACTAAGCCGTTATTGAAAGGTTCCTATACCAGTGAACCTTTTTTTTAATTTCTTTCTATCGGCCTAATACTTTTTTTTTTCTTTTGAAAACTCGATATTTCAGAGTTTTTAAATTGGATATTTATGTAGGTAGACAAAAAAAAACTTGAAATTGAAGCAACAAATATTAAAAAAAAAGTTTCATGAATTTTACAATTTCCATTTAAAATCATATGGCATTTTGTTTTGTAGATCTTAATGCTAAGGGATTTATTTAATTAACTTAAAAAATTTCATTTGAATTTTGATCTAGAAACATCATTTCATACATATTTTAAAATTTTAAACAAATGAACAAATATGTGCGACTCAGTCGTGTATGTTATACGAATCCTCGTCCTTATATTATTCGGCTTATTATAGGTACCTCTAGCACACTGTGAATACCATATTCATCTGTATTCTGGTGTCTGCAGTTTTGACTTACGAGGGTTGCTGACGGATTACGTTTTGAGCTTTCTAGATATGAATCCTTACTGATATTAATTAAATATCAAACCACGACCAACAAAATCGCTAAGGTAAAGAATCAACTTGTAAAAACACGTTTCCTTGCTTATTATAATGTTGCCACTCAATAATCATTATTGCCTTCTGTGCAATATACCACATGGATTGGTCTTTTTAAATTTAATAAATTGAGTTGAAGACTTTAGTGCAAAATTTTAAACTTTGCTCGCTTAAGGAATAAAAACGGCTTGTGCTCCATTGTATCAAAAACGAAGCTCCTAATGAGCAAGACACTGGCTTTTAGCCTGATATTAAAGCTTGTACTTAATGCAGCAACTTTAAAAGTGCAGAAAAGGAGCTAAAAATAGCTCTCAAACTCAAGAAATTCGCTTCAAATGAGTTGAACAGTAGCTCTAGGAGTACTAACTAATAAAGCATGTATTATATTATTAAACTAATTCGAATAGCTCTTGAAGCGCTTAAAATATCTAGAACAAGCTAAAATTGTTACTTGGGCTCTTGGGTAGTATCATACTAGTACCTTAATAATAGCTGTTTAAAATTTTGCGCCATAGTTTTCAATTCACTAATTAAAGTAACAACAAAGTTGATGACTTTACTCAACACAAATAATTAAATAAAAATGTTGTAATGAACTTCTTCAAAATGTTGAAAGTGCCCCATAGGTGGGGTTATAGCGAGCGGCTTAATTTATTATTAAAAAAAATAAATCTCATGTCTCAAAAACATATAAGTTAAATGAGGTATACTTCATAAATTAATTTTTTAATTAAAATTAAAATCGCATTCAGTTTTCATACGAATACAATGTTAGTTAATGAGATCACAAAGTAAAATAACTTATAGACTTCTTAGATCATATAGGTACCTAATAAACGTAAAAAGAATTAATTGCAAGTTGTAAGGGTTCATATCAACGTCTTAAAATAAAATAAGATTATTTTTTTATTTTATTTTATGGCAGCTTCAATTCGATATCACTTTACAAAAAAGGTCTTAAAAAATGCCAACTATTTCTTTTTTTTTCGGAAAAAGTCAGCATGAAAATGGAATTCGTTTTGATTGCCAAATCAAAACAACCAACATAATATTTTTGAATTCGTGTCTCAAACTTGACTAAGACATAGTCGCCAATGTTGAGTTTAATGACAAATTTAAGTCACTGGTATTTGATTTTCTAAATGAGAAACTTTATCTTCTACATATGGTCCAAGAGACTTTTCTGAATCTACACGCTAAACTCTTCCGAATCGCTTGTACCTACAATCTCAGTTTTTTATTTATTGAGGCCATTCAATGCGAAAATGTTTTGGCAGAACACCTTTAAAAGTAATCCACGAGCTCACGCTTCTGATGTTAGGACTTAGGAAAACACTATTGTGTCGTATATTTGGAGTTAAATGTTGAACTGTGTTAATAATCACTGGACCCGTATTTGAATACAGTTTCTTTAGTCTAGAAATAAGTTTCGCTGATGGGTGTTTCTATTTTGTTTAAAATTTCTTCTAGAGCAGTCTTAAGCGTTGTTTCATTTATTTCGCATCGATTAGGCTTCTTGTTATATGAGCCAACCATTCTGAAAAGAAATTATAAAAATATTTTATTTTACATTGGGCACTTTCGTTCTTTGTCTTAAGTGCCCCACGTGCTTTCGTCGAAAGTGTCCCCTACTAAAAAATTTGGTTAAAATCGTTAGAGCCGTTAATGAGAAACCGTAAATAAGATTTTTTTCGGACAAAATGTAGTTCATGTCAATAATATATTAAATAATAAGATATTAAATTTAATAAGGAAAATTCTCAAATGTTGGACTTTAATTTAGGATGTAAAGTATAGACGTCCTACATACATTTAAGGACATTTATTCCCTCAAAAGTTAAACTCTTATCAGTTTTCAAGATATTGAATTTTCAAAAAAAAAATATTTTTTTTTTTAAACAATCAAAAACTTTTTTCTTTCAAAAAAAAAACAGCAGAAATCGAATTTCTGGCATTCTTTCATTTTCTTTTTTGAAAAAAAAAATAGGAAACCGTATTTTACATTAATTGAAGTAAAAAACTAACATTTATGTACTGTTCTCCAAGGAAACTGTTGCTACAGACGCCTGTCTGGCGACTGAACATAATATTGAATGTTTTTTTACTTTCAAAGAAGAAGACTTATTTGTTTCTTTTTAATTCATTACATTTAAAGTGTCTTCTTTGAAAATAAAAAAAAATCTGGAATTTTTTCCAAAATTTAATTTGGAAATTAGACCAGAATAAATTGATTTTCTGGCCTAATTTCCATTTTGCTTTCTAGCTCTTTTTCTATACCTAGCTGGCCCAATTTCCAACATTCCTGGCTTATTTTCCAAAATAATTTCTGGCCCTTTTTCCAATTTTGAGCAAACAACATTTTCTGACGTTTTATCCAAAAATAAATTCTGGCGTTATTTCAAGCAGCCGCTCAAAGGAGCTTCGGAATAAAAATGTTTGGCAAAATCGTTAGAGTCGTTAACAGGAATGTCGAAAATAAATAAAAAACGTTCTATGACAGGTACCGTTGATAACATTTTTTTTACCGAAATGTATTCAGTCCATGGCTATAATAAAACGCCAAATTTGTTTATCGAAATCGGAAGAGCGGTTTTCTAAATAAACAAATTTCGATTTCTCCTCCAGCGAATCAAAGAAAAACCTTTAATACAAAGCTTAAAGAAAATCGCTTTAGCGGCTTAGGCTGTATAGGTCGACGCACGTCGAGGTACAGACATACCAACACGCAGACGGAATTGCGGAACTAAATTTTTTTCTGTTTCTATCATTGTAATGTCAACTTTGATCAAAAATCCCGAGAAAATCTTTTAACTTTCTTTGATTTTTTTGTTCAAAAAAAAAAGTTTCATTTTTTTGTTTTGATACGAAATTATTTTCACACTTTTTAGGAATTTCTTCATACAAATATCTTCAAGATCCATTATCCCTATGAGCAGAAAGTCGAAAACAAAACACAAAGGTATGTACAGTCAGTAATGTGTTAATTTAATTTTTTTATCAAATTATCAATCGTAAAATTTAAGCGAAAGAGACAAAATTCTAGTTGCCGTTTTCGAAAAAAATTAGATTTTCGAAAACCATTTTTTAACATTTGTATGGTAGATAACATTGTCTTTGAAAAGAAAAACAATCTTAAGAAACTGTTTATTGTCAACTTTGAAAAAATAGAGCACTAGGTCTTGTATTTTATAGCTAAATATTAAATTTAGAATAAATTGTTAAAATCAGTTGTATCTGGATGCGTACCGTTGTTTTCTGATAAAATATTTTTTTTTCATATATCTTGTAGATATTATTCAGAAACAATTGATTATCAAGATACAAAAAAATAAAAAAATGGAGTTTTCGAAGTATAGAGTTTTCACAAAATAACTTTGAAAACTTTCTTAAAAATTAGAACAATGTTTTTTTTTTCGAAAATTTTAATACCCAATATTATTCAAGCCTTCAAGAATATAAAAATTTATCGGAAAATCGAAAACAAAATAGATGATCCTATTGGGGGCACCATTAATATCCCTTTTTGGAAATTGTTTTTCAACTATTAGCTATTTTGAATATATGAAATTTTTCGATTTTTTTTATAAATCTGTGGAAAAAGAGTATTTTTCAAATATTCGAAAAAAAATTTTATGGCAGGTACTGTTATTTTTTGTCCTAATAGAAGAAAAAACACCTATGGGGGGACAATTCAAAAATACTATTTACCAAGTTTAAAGAAATCGGTCGACCTGTTTGGAGCGAGGCCCACTTTTTTCGCCTTTTGTATTAACGTGATGTCAAATCTTGCAGACAAAAAACAGACTACCCAAGGTTGTTTATTTGGTGGAAGGGGAAAACTGGTTGGTTTGAAATATGTACATTAGAATATCGTGTTGTTAATGAATATAAATGAAGCGAAGGTGTCACGACTCACGAAGAGTGATAAAGAATAGGCCTGGGAGGAAATTGCTAATACTTTTAATATTTTGCGACCGGGTCAGGTTAGTTTAACTTCATTTTGAATCGTTTTATTTTATATTCATCTTTTCTTACTCGAAGAATATCAAAAAATAAAACAAATCTTGAATAGCTTTCTATTTTTCGAAAGATGTCAAACAAATTGGAGGAGGTCCACGGAAAAAATAACTTCGTGCATTTGGCGAGCCAAGGCAGATATTATCTATATCTAATATTTTGGTTCCATTCACGTACGGTCTCTTGGCAGCCACCAGTGATGGCGACTTTGCTTTTGACAATAAACCAGCATCGTTGTTGCTGCAAGAAGTGATAATAAAAATGAAATGTATGCATTTTAGTCCGGCTGTTTGGAAAACCAAAAGGAGCATTTTAAAACAACGGAAAAGACAAACATAAAAGTTGTTGAACATACTTGGGAAAGGAATAACCCAGCAAATTTTTTTTTTTTTTTTTTTTTTTTTTAATTTTTTATTTACTTCTTTGTAATAATTATAAAATAAAGATTTAACAAATTTTAAATATAAAAATAACAAAATCAATTAAATACAAGTTAAAAAGAGAAGAAAAAAAAAATAAGAAAAGTTCATCTCGAAATGACTTAGTTATATTATATTTAAGTGTTTTCCAATTCATAAATAAGAAGAAGGTACAGTCTGTTGCCTAAAGACAAGAATCGAAAGTACCGAAGAAATTGAAGTTAAATAATGATTTACACAAATATTCTTTAAAAAATGTAGTGGGGTAAACACTTGGAGAGAATCAAAATATATATAAATTAATAAAAGAAATTAAAGGGAAATGAAGAGTAAGTTCAAAAATTAGATAAGGATTTTGATAATATTATTGATTTCATTGAGATCAAAGTTAAAGAGCCATTTTTTTATGTTTTTGTTGAATAAATGAGTAGAGCGAATGCTACGTACGTCAGAGGGTAAAGCGTTGAAAAGTCTGGGTGCTGTTGAAGTAAAAAAGCTTAAAAAATGATTAGTATTGTGCACTGGAATGAAGGCAAGGTTACTACTATTACTGCGCAATGAGTAAGTTGGTATATTGTGACTTAAAAGATAGCCACATCTCAAAAAATATATTTTTAAAACTTTATAGAAATAAAGATGTTTCAGAGGCAAAATACGAGAGCTGACAAACAATGGAAAGCTATGTTCATATTTCCTTTTTTTCCATATGGTTCTTAAAATATTCTTTTGTGTAACTAGAAGAGGCTGTAAAAGATTTTTGTAGCAACCACCCCAACAAATTATACCGTATTGTAGTTTCGATTGAACTAACCCATAATAAAAAGTTTCCATAAGTTTTCTACAGCATAGTTTTTTTAAATGAAACATAATATAATTGGTTGAAGCTAAATATTTCTGTAATGCTTTAGTGTGAACTTTCCAATCCATTTTGTTGTCAATATGTATTCCAAGATATTTATATTCAGTAACTGTTTCAATATAGAAACAGTTTGGAGTACAATTTTTAACTAAAGCATTATCTACGAGTAGAACTTCTACGGAAGTACAACATGAGTTACTACTTAGTGGGATTTTTTTGCAGTCATAACTATGCTGAACAAGAAGAGGAAGATTCAAATCTAATATCAGAGGTTTGAAAAACATAATTCTAGTTTTCTCACTAATAACGAGTTTATGAATGCCAAACCAATGTCTAAATAACTCTAAGTCATGATTAATATCAGAAATCATATCAAGTAAACTGGGGCTAGAATAGACGCAAGCTAAATCATCAGCAAAGCCCACTACTTTACCTTTTAAATTCAGACTGAATATGCTGTTAATATATATAAGAAACAATAGTGGACCTAAGACGGAACCTTGTGGAACACCTATATTAATATTTCTTACTTCACTAAATTTATCACCTATTTTGACTATTTGTTTTCTGTTATTAAGGTAAGAACAAAACCAGTTTAACATAAAGTCTCTGAAACCGGCTTTTTCTAATTTTCTTACTAATATATCATGATCCACTGTATCAAATGCTTTTTTTATGTCGATATATAAAGCAGATGTAAATTTATTATGGTTCAAACTTTCATAAACTAAGCTACAGTGAGCTAAGAGTGCATCTTCTGTGGATTTTCCAGCTCTAAAGCCAAACTGTCTATCGTTGAAAAAAGAAATACTATCTAAATAGTTCACAACTCTAGATTTAACAACTTTTTCAAAAATTTTTGAAAAAACCGGTAGAATAGAAATAGGTCTATAATTAGAGACACATTTTTTGTCCCCTTTTTTAAAAATTGGAGTAATTTCAGCTAGTTTTAAACTATCTGGAAAAATACCTTGATAAATGCTTTTGTTAAATAAGTGGGGCAACGTATCAACTATATTTAGACATACTTTTTTAATCAAAATATTTGAAAAACCATTAGATGTAGATGAATAGGAACTATCCAGATTTTGAATAACTCTAAAAATTTCAATAGAGGAAATAGGTTCGAAGAAGAAACTACAAGACTGAGCATTATCATTGAAACAATCTTCAGAACAATTAAACGTAGAGTTAATAATGCCTGAATTAACAATTGTATCAGTAGCTATTTTAAAAAAGTAATCATTAAATGTTTTAGCCATGTCAGCATGATCAAAAATGTTTTGAGATTGATGAGTCAAAAAAGGAGGAATATCAGAATATTTGTGTTTGCCGAATAAATCATTTACTATGCCCCATTCCTTTCTAAGGTCACCTTTAGCTTTATGAAACTTATCCATATAAAAATTTTCTTTACAAATTGATATATCAAGTCTTATTTCTTCACATAAATTATCATATTTTTCGCGGTTTACAATGTTATTCGGATGCTTCTTAAGCTTTAATCTTAGTTTATTTTTGTCATTTATTTTATTTAATAAAAAATTTGACATCCAAGGCTTGATTTTTTTGAATTTAACTTTTTTGTTCACAAGAACTACCGAATTCTGTTCAACATGATATTTTAATAGAAACACAAAGCTATCAAAAGCGATGCAAGGATCAGGAATGCTAAATAAACGCGACCAGTTTTCTAAAAGAAGAAAAGAATTTAGTTGTGTAAAATTTGTTTTCATATTCGACCTATTCAAAATCTGATTCTTTGACTGAATTTGATAGTAGTCTTTGAAATTGAGACATAAACATGTCATAAGATGATCAGAGATCTTGAGGTCAGCAACTGAACTAGTGAGGTTTAAATTAGTTTTTAAATCTATTCTAGCTAAGATATGATCGATACATGTTTTAGATGTGGAAGTTATCCTAGTTGCTACATTGATGCAAGATTTTAGACCATGCGATGAAATTAATGAAATGTAATTATCTACTACAGACGTATTAGAAAGTAAATCTATATTAATGTCACCTACAATGAACAAGTGCTTTGCATTGTTTGTATTAAGCAATGAATTCAATTCCTCAATAAAAACCTCTTCATTAAATTTATGGAATCTATAGAAACACATAAAAACCATTTTTGTAGAATTAAAAACTAAAGATATCTCAAGCATATCAGAGCTCACAAGTTCCGTGTTACAACAATCAACATTTAAACTTTCATCTATAAATACAGCACTACCACCTGCAGCATAAGTATTGTTACACTTGGTATATAAAAAGTAACCAGGAATTTTAAAAAGATCTTTTTCATACTCATATATCCAAATTTCAGTTAAAAAAATTAATTTAGGCTTATTAACAAAGGACTCTAAGTGAATCAATAACAAATCAAAATTTTTTCTCATACTTCTAATATTTTGTTGTACAATAATAAAACTATCTTTATAAACATTAGAATGAAAAACACTTTTACATAACTCATTTTCAAATAAACAAAAAGGAGTATCCAGCGCATCAACATTTACATCAGATATAAACGATACGACCATATCTAAATAATTTTATTTAGGTCCTCAAAACACAAAATGCGATGCGTGGCTTCTCCTTCTTGCTTTTTAATTAAGATAGTTCCATTTTTAATCCAAACATATTGATATTTTTTTTCATTTTTAATTCTTTTAGTTTTATTGAATAGAAGTCTGTTGTATGGAGTAAGTGATTCGTTAATAAAAACAGTTTTGGAATTAATTTGAATCTTTTTCTTATTAGAAATAATTTTCTGTTTACTTTCCATATTATTGAATTTAATACAAACGATTTCCCTTGACTTTGTCGTTGTTGAAGCGGCTGCATTGGCGTTGTTGTTGCGGTTATTGGTTTCGGTTTTGTTAGTTATTGTTTTAACATAGCAAAAGTTTATGTCTTCAGCTGTGATGCTTTCATCGATATTTCTAAACAGTTGTAAGGCCGAGGTCAATGCACTGTCTTTGTTTACATTAGGCAAACCAACAATATCAATGCATTTATTTAGTTTTTTTTGGCGCATTGAGTTTACTTGGTGCTGGAGCATATCAACCTTTTTTTGCAATTTGCTTTTATCATCTTCGAGAGAGCGAATGAGTGACAAGAAATTACAGGGGAAACCACCAAACTTTTGCTAAGCAGCGGGCATTGCAGGCACATTGAAAGGGGTATGGTGTCATCCAATAAAATTTCCTAATTGTCAGAAAAAGAAAAAAATGTAAGAACGTGATAGTTATGTGGGTTTCAGGGGGCCTTAAACTAAACAACATTCGTTTTACATCTTTTAAACAAGGTTATGCCAAGAAGCATATTACCTACAGTCACAACGCCAGCAGCGAAAAAGACTTTGTTAGATTTCAGTTTTTATTACACATACTGAGGCTGCTTCAGGTTAAGTAGCAGATGGAACACGGCTATAATATGGAGGCTATATTATGGTGGAAGGCAATTTTAAACAATTGCAAAGTTTCAACTCTGCACCCTAAACTGGTGGCTAACACCGAAAACAACCTCACAAATTCCGTATGAAAGCTCGTCACAATTGCGAGTGCGAAATTAGGATTCGTTACATATATGTCCTTTGACCCATTCTGCGTTCTATCATTCTGACTGACATTAGGCGTTGCAAGATAATTTGTATTTCATAATAACAAAATGCTCAAATGTTCCTTTTCATATTTTACAAATTGTGGGTGCCAAGAATTTTTGTTCAAGAAGAAAACAATTAGGAAAATTCAAAAACTAATATTAAAACATTTTAAAATCTTATGGAATGAAAGAAAATTATTAAGATAAATGATACAACGTTTTTAATATATCCACTAGAGAATTTATTTCAAAAATTGATAGAGTATCTGTAAACTCTCTACTATTTCTAAATTGTTTAAAAGTTAAGTAAAAAGGAGACTGGATCTTCTTACATCTGAATTTTTATCAGCAGAACAGCATGGTTTTGTATCTGATAGGTTTGCAGTAACAAATTTAGGGAATTTTGTATCTTATGTAACTAATTATATGGAAGAAAAACGCCAAGTTGATGCTGTGTACACCGACTTTAGTAAGGCTTTTGAATCTGCAAGTCATCAAACACTTTTAAGAAAACTTGAAATATTTGGATTTCACTAAAAACTTTGGAGCTGGTTGTCGTCTTGCCAACAAGTGCAGATAAATAATACATGCTCTAGGAAAATTATTTGCTCATCATGTGTTCCCCAGGAAGCCATCTTGGTCCACTCCTTTTCATTTTCTTTATCAATGATATTATTTCTGGGATTAATTATTGTGATTGCCCGATATATGTACGCAGATGGTCTTAAACTTTCTTAAAAGTGAAAACCTGTGAAGATTGCCAACTGACTCAATCTGACCTCGATCGCTTGTCAAATTGGTGCCATATAAATGGTCTTAAGCTTAATATAAAAAAGTGCAATTCAATTTCTTTTTCGCGAAAAACATTAAGTCTGTTGTGTGATTATGCCATTGAATCTAAGCCTATGTATCGGGTCTCACAAATCAATGATTTAGGCATTATAGTTGATTATGTCCTTTAATATACATATACAACTGGAAACTTAAACTTAAGGATAAAATGAATGAATAAAAATTTGTTGGCACATAGCTTATACAATGACATTATTTCTAAAATTACAATATTTATAATATGCATTATGCATGGCAAGTATTTAAAATTTAAAATTTACAATCTGTTGGCATGGTTTTTCTCTCGGGTTGTTCCGTCCCAGGTGTCCAGTTGGTGGGTTTGTTGAGGGTTGGTTGGTAGGTGTTTTCAGCCATGGTGGTATGCTGACTCCGTGTCAGCGTATAATCGAACTGCTTCTAAGTTGACGATTGGGATACTTTCTATCATATCCAAAGCGCTAAGGTATCTAGGCTCTAGAGTCGTTCCTGGGTGGTCTGGTCATCCTTCCCATTAGCGGGCTTGGGTGGTTGGCGATGCTATGTATAAGCTTCCTGCACGAGAAACTGGTCCAGTGGCTTGATTTTGGCTTCTTCATAGACTCTTTCGTTGCCGAAGTGCTTCTTTCGCTGTCGATCGAAGATAAGTCCGGTGCTAAAAAAAAGTCCAAAATGAGGTCCCTGCCATTAATACTGACAGAGAAATTCACCTTAACATGGGTAAGGGTACACCAAAGTTAGCCTTTTTTTTAAATCGTCAAAAAGTGATGTCAAAGTTGAAAATCAGACTTTACTGTAGAACAATTTTTTTCTTAGAATATGAGCAAGAATTGTTGGAGATATTATTATTCAATACTAACGTTATACATAATTATCTACTTTGCAAGTTTGCTACCTTGCTTAACTTTTCTAAAACATGTACGTACTCTATGTGAAATATGATTTGTATTTATTATTTTTATTAATTTCTCAATGTTGTCTTCAAATATTCTTCATCAAATAAACATTGTTTCTTTTATTACAAACCAAATTTCTTCTAGAAGTTTCCTTCTTTTTCTTCAACAATATTTCACAGGTTATGGGCCCAGGACCCAGAGTTCCATGAAGATAGAGAACATTTTGAATTGGTTTGTAATTTGTTGAGAACTTTTTAATAATAATATTATTTTGCGATGGCTGTGAATTCTGCGACGATGTACAGTTCCTCACGGATGGAATTGCTTTCAAAGGAAAATAACGATTCGTGGAGTATGCAAGTGGAAGCGCTTCTTACAGAACGATCTGTGGGATTTAGTTAATGGACAATCCGGGAAACCTACAACTAATGCTGATGCGATTGCAGAATGGTGTAAGCAGGATAAAAAGGCGAGAGCTGACTTAATTCTGTCCATTCATCCATCAGAACTGAAGCAGTTTCGTGGATGTAAAACCTCGCGTGCAGTTTGGCTTAAATTGGAGTCAATTTATGCTTCAAAAGATCCAGCTAAAAGAGCGACATTGTTGAAGCAGTTAATGCTCCAAAGGTTGGATGATGGTGGTGACATCAGAGTTTTTCGATGCAGTCTACAAGCTGGAAAGTGTGAAGGTCGAAATCAATGGTGATCGTTTGTCCATTATGCTGCTGTACAGTCTTCTATCTTCATATGAAAATTTTCGATGTGCAATAGAATCTCGTGATTACTTGCCTACTGCTGAAGTACTGAAAGTGAAAATCATTGAAGAGTGCGATGCACGAAAACAGACTACTGGAGGTGTCATCATGGCCATGGCTGCCAGAAATGGAAAAGGTTCATTTAAGGCTTGTCAAAAACATGGTGAATCATCACTGAAGACTCACAGTAAAAAGGTAAAATATTTTAAGTGTGGTATTTTAGGACATAAGGCAGACGTTTGTTCTACCAAAAAGACGGAGTATTCGAAAAGGAATCTCAAGCAAGTAGTGCACAATCCTGATGATTCGTTTGCTGCAAATCATTCCACAGCTACGAATGTGAATTCAAAGTTATGTGCCTAACCTGAACCGTCTAGGACATGGATACTCGATAGTGGTTGCACGTCGCATTTATGTGGTGATGAAAAGCTTTTCGAATTTTTGAATGAATCGCCGAAAGCAAAACTGAATCTTGCAAGTAATGCAACAGCTGAGGTCAAAGGCAGAGGGTTTGTATATACATCAGTTGCAAGTGAAGTGATAAAGGTTCACGCTTAATTGCTTTCAAAGATACGTTGTTTGTTCCAGAGTTGCGGACAAATCTTATTTCAGTAGCAAGGCTGACTAACAAGGGACATGAGGTCAAATTTGAAAAAGATATTGCTATTGTCGAAGCTAAGGATGGAACTGTTAGTATGGTTGCAGACAGAAGAGGTGACCTTTACATTGTGCGACAACAAGATGAATGTGCAGAAGTGATTGTCCAGCCTGATTGCCCCGAACTGTTGAAGTGGCATGAAAGGTTGGGTCATTTGAACAGCAAAGACATTGTTAAGCTGGTTCAAATCGGTGTAGTTCCTGAGATTGACACTAAAAATCATGAAGAATTGTCCAAATGTGAAGTGTGCTTGAAAGCAAAAATGGTGGCGTTACCATTTCCTAAGTCTAGAGAATCTTATGAAGAAATTTTGAAAGTAGTGCACTCTGACGTCGTAGGTTCATTTAAGACTGAGTCACCTAGTGGTGCAAAGTATTTCATTACCTTCATTGACGAAAGCACAAGATGGTGCGAAGTTTATTTCCTAAAACAAAAGAGTGGTGTTTTTGAGGCTTTCAAATTCTACCAAAATCTCGCGGAAAGACAAACTGGAGCTAAGATAAAATATTTGCAGTCAGACAACGGTGGTGAATACTGCAGTTCGAATTTTGATAGCTATCTGTTAGATAAAGGTATCAAAAGAAGGCTGACGATTCCTCATACTCCTCAACAAAATGGTCGAGCAGAGAGGATGAACAGGACGCTGATGGACATGGCTTGATGCTTGTTGCTACAGTCTGGATTGAGTGCTGAATTTTGGTCTGAATCAGTTGCTACAGCTTGTCACATTCGGAATCGTTGCCCAATAAGTAGTCTCAATGGTGAGATTCCATTTGTGAAGTGGAATAAAAAGAATCTTCATCTCAACTATCTGAGGACTTTTGGTCCGAAAGTTCATGTTTTGGATAAGAATCCTGTAAAAGACAAACTTGCGGTGAGATCTATGGAGAGAGTATTTGTTGGATATCCTCGTGAAAGGAAAGGATACAGAGTTTGGCTACAGAGTAAACGCCAAATCATTGAAGCTCGTGATCTAAAATTCCTTGAAGTGAATCCACATGTTCCAAATGTTACTCCTGTGTTGGATGAGTTGTTTATTTTATTTCAAAATTCAAGTTCTGAAGAAAGTAGTCCGATTGGTGCCGAGGTTTTGCACACACCATTGCAAGACGAAGTTGTTTTGGAAGTTCGAGCTGATTCACTCGAGATAGGACAAATTCCTGAACAAAATTCAAGAAGAGCTCCTGGAAGACCACGTTTGATTCGTCGTGGAAGCAGAGGACGACCAAACAAGTTATTTCAAACAAAGAAAGGACAACAAGAAGCAAAAGATTCTCAAGGATTTTCCTAATCGGATGGTGAAGATGAACATTTTGTTGGGGTTGCTGAAATTAGTGTTGCAGACGCTTTAAACAGCGACGAATGTGACGAATGGAAAGATGCCATGGAATCGGAGGTGATGAGTCTTCTAGAAAACGACATTTGGGAAATTGTTGAAAGCAGTAAGAAGAATAATATAGTTGGATGCCGTTGGGTTTTATCTAATAAATATACTTCTGAAGGTAAAGTAGAGAAAAGAAAGGCTCGAATTGAAGCAAAAGGATATAGTCAAAAGTACGGAGTAAACTTTCCCCAGACATTTGCTCCAGTGGCAAGACTGGAAACGTTGCGTTTGTTGTTGGCTCTTGCAATTCAGTTTGACCCTAAAGTGTGGCAGTTTGACGTTGTGACGGCATACTTAAATGGCATTTTAGATGAAGAAGTTACGATGAGAGTACCTGAGATGTTAATTGAAATGCTAAAAAGAATTATTTCGAAACAAGGAGAAAAAATCGGACTTTGGAAAAAGAGCAAAGGTGATGCTGAAACGTTTACGTAATGGAGGAGATGCATGCAGGTTGCAGAAGGCCCTCTATGGACTATGGCAGTCTGGGCGTCAGTGGTATCTCAAACTAACTGATAAGTTATTAAGCTTGGGACTGAAGCCTACCATAAATGAACCATGTCTATTTCAAAATGATTCTGAAGATGACATTATGTTCGTGTTTATATGTGTCGACGACATACTAGTTGCATCAAAGGATATCAAGAAGTTTCTGGAATAAAGGACTTGTTTGCTGGAGGATTTTGAAATTAAGGATCTCGGACAAGCAAAATACTGTCTTGGTCTAGAAATAACACAACACGTTGATAGAATCGATCTGTTCCAGAGAGGATATACGTTAGGACTACTCATTACTCAAGCAATATGGAATGGAAAGGTGTAATCCAGATTGCAGATACTGATTCAAATGAAGTTTTTCCGTACCGAGAACTGATCGGGAGCTTGATGTATTTATCAGTTGCCAAACGTCCGGATAGTGCAAACACGATATCGAGATTAGCACAGTTTACGAGTAGTCCCAAGAAGTGTCATTGGCAAGCAGCGAAGCGTGTTCTCAGATATCTTGCTGGAAGTGCAAATTTCGGACTGGTGTATAAGAAAACAGATCAATCTTTAGTTGGATACACAGATGCAGATTGGGGTGGCTGTACGATTGTTGATCATATACTATGAATATATCAGTCTTTCTGAGGATTCAAAAGAAGCAATTTACTTAAGAAGTATTTTGACGGAACTTGGATTTTCTGGATTCGCTAAAACTATAATTTTTGTTGATAACCGTGGCCGTGGAGCACAGTGCTTGGCAAATGATCATGTGTTTCATGCACGTACAAAACATATCGATATAAAACATCATTTTATTCGAGAATCGGTTATTGCTGGGATGTTTACATTAGAGCATGTACCACCAGATGAGATGATTGCAGATGTTCTAACAAAGCCGTTAACTCGAGAAGTTCACTGGAGATGTCTGAAAGGTCTAGGAGATGGAAAGCAAACAGAATTATGTAATAAACGTTTGTCTTGAGAGGGCGTGTTGGAGATATTATTATTTAATACTTACGTTGTACATAATTATCTACTTTGCAAGTTTGCTACCTTGCTTAACTTTTCTAAAACATGTACATACTCTATGTGAAACATGATTTGTATTTATTATTTCTATTAATTTCTCAATGTTGTCTTCAAATATTCTTCATCAAATAAACATTGTTTCCTTTATTACAAACCAAATTTCTTCTGGAAGTTTCCTTCTTTTTCTTCAACAAAATTTCACAAGAATTACATCCCAAAGTATGGCGCACGAATTACCGGGCACCCTGTATATGAACTTATTTTTTGTTCTTAATATAAAAATTTGTCACTAAATTTTTTGTAATCATTGATTGAATCGGAAAAGTGGAATCGAGTTAACTCAAATTAATATCGATAATCGAGATTCATTGCGGTGATTGAGGTAGGGATGGAAAATCGAGAATCATAGAAATGATTGAGTTTGGGATTAATTGAAATGAAAATTTGCAATTTCAATCATCATACTTTTCGATGATCGGATTGAAAAAAAAAAAATAGAACTGTGTTTGCCCCAAACCCTCACGATTTCTTAACATTTCTGGATCACCTGGCGATTAGATATAGGGATATGCGTGCAATCTATTTCTCCAATTATTTAAAAAAAAATTAGTGAAGGGGTTTTTGTATGATTGCATATGTACGTGAAGTTGCCTGCAAAACTTCATATAATAGTTATAGCTCCAGCTAAATTTAAACACACTTGGTGGTAGTTCATTCAAGTTGTTGCTGTAATATTCGAAACCATAAGAAATTTAGCTTCAGAAAAAGTTTCACATTCTGCTTGTAACCGTTCCTTACGTGTTTCAGGCATACGAACGAAACCAAGCGTAAGAATGGCAATCGTTTTGGAAATTAGATTTACTCACCATACGATGCACACGATTGAAATGATTTCTCCAATAAAATCTGTAATTGCCAATTGGATTAACCATTGCTTCCCGAAACTCGAAGCAGACAATGGCCACCTTTCGCAAAAATATTTTCCTCCAAACGTTATAGTTTTAAATCAATTTATCCCGGATATTGAAAGCGGAAACTACTTTGATTAAGGAAAAATAGAGAACAAAGCCTAAAACCTGTTCCAAAACTCCAGGTTTGCATGGCCAGCCTGTACTTTCTCAGAAGTAGAAAAAATCAAAAGTTGATTAAATGATCATTTTAATAATTTTTAGTATAAATTCAAAAAATGCTTACTATTTTTCAAATCGATAAGATTTGAATTTAAATTATTTAAATAAAACATGTTCTGTCAATCTTCTGTGTCCTTTTACTTGCGATATAGGTACTATAGGGCAAGTCCTGCATTTGGAAAAAAAATCGAACTCGAGATTTTGATCAAAGTTGACATTACGATGATAGCGAAGACGACAATTCCGTCTGTCTGTCTGTATGTCTGTATGTCTGTACCTCGAACTACAGCCTAAACTACTGAAGGTATTTTTTTCAAACTCGGTAGTTAAGGGTCTTCGGTGATTCCCTAGAGGAAAAATTGAAATTTTTTTTTTAGGTCCAAAACTAACGGTACCCCCCATACACCCGTAATGCAAAATCTTATTTATCTCGAAAACGGCTCTAAAGATTTTGATAAAAAAAAATTAGGTGTGATATTATGGACATGGACTATATTTTGCTCAAACAAAATTTGGGGGGAAATGTTATTAGAGTACCTGTCATAGAACGGTTTTTTTGATTTTCGAAATTCTCAGCAACGGCTGTAACGTTTTTAACCAAAATTTTTATGCAGAAGCTGCTTTGCATTTGAAAAAACACAAACTAAAAATTTTTTCGATAAAATAGTTTTTGGATTTTTAAAAAAATAATACATTTTTTTTCGAAAATTCAATATCTTGAAAACCGATACACGATTAAATTTTTAAATTACGTTTTAAAATGTATTTTATTAAGTACTAACAATTTGCATATCAATTTTTTTTATAAAAATTTTAAGGAAAATTTAGTACACAAAAAACATGTTTCAGTGTGTCTGCATGCCTGTACCTCACTACAGCCTAAACCACTGGACCTATTTCTTTCAATCTCGGTAGTTAAGGGTCTTCGGTAATTCCCTAGAGGAAAAATTGAAATTTTTTTTTAGCTCCAAAACTAACGGTACCCTCCATACACCCGTAATGCAAAATCTTATTTATCTCGAAAACGGCTCTAACGATTTCGATAAAAAAAATTAAGTGTGATATTATGGACATGGACTACATTTTGGTCAAAAAAAATTTTGGGGCAAAATGTTATTAGGGGTACCTGCCATAGACCCGTTTTTTTTTAATTTTCGACTTTCTCATTAACGGCTCTAAGGATTTTAACCCAAAATTTTCAGCAGGAGTCCCCTTAAGTTTAAAATAATATTGTATATAAAACTATTTGTTGGGTTTTTAAAAAAAAAAAAAATTTTTTAAATCAATATCTTCAAAACCTATGAACGATTATTTTTTGAAATTATTTCCTAAAATCAATATTATTTAATATGTACTTAAAATTCGCATCGCACACTTTTTTCTTGAAAAATTTTAGAGAAATTTCTTATATAAAAAATTTATTTAATAATAAAACGAATTTTTAAAGCTTATTTGCATAAATTCATACTTTTCCGGAAACCAGACGGCAATTTTATGCATTTGAACATTATTATCTCATTAAATCCATGTTTTATATTAATAAAATGTATCTTAAATTCCAAATTACTTTTACATAAGAGCAAGTTCGTGCGATACAGTCGTGCATTTTATTTATAATAATCTAGTGTCCAATTTACCCCAAGTTATCCTAAGTCTGATTCCTTGTAAGTTTTGTATCTTAAGATACGGTACCTACATTTTTGAAGAATTATTACCATCACGATCGCGTTTTGAAAGAAATAAACTTTCGAGCTTTAATAAATAATTCATTTTTTAATCAGATCTATTTGCCTTGAAACAGTATAAGCAAAATAATACATACACAAGTAAAATAATATTCAAAAATATTTTTATCAAGTTTTATTTACTAAAGATGAGATGGTACATTAAACATTAAAATTTATTTCATTGTTCTTAAAACGACTGCTTCATTCGGCAGCAACAAAATTTGATCCGTGGAAGCCTTATCTCCAATTCTACGTATTGATTTCGCAGTTACCACAACGTATTCCATTTCATTTGACAAATCGTTAAAAACTGAATTTAAATCAAGTGCCTCGACATTCTTGTTAATATTCAGTAATATGACATAAGTGTAATTGTTTGCAAGTGACCTTCAAAACGAAAATTAACAATTAAATTGTGTTTATGAGATTCAGTAAGTTTAGTTTTGCATGCTTACCTCTTTATAGCTAACACATTTTCACCGACAGCCTTAATTTCAGATTCACCATATTTAATAGTTTGATCCCGACGTAATTCTTGCAATTGTTTGTAAACATTAAGATGACTGCGGGAAACTCCACGTTCCTTCTTTACATTTACATCGCGGTACAAATCTGAAATAGGCAACCAAGGTTTTAGACCAGTTGTGAATCCCGCATTCTTTTCATCGCTCCATTGAAATGGTGACCGACAAGGATCACGAGACTTATCCAAATAAACAGATTCATCATCGTTACAGGCTTGAGGATCGACAGTTTCTTTCCATGATATCCAAACATCGGTCATACCGATTTCTTCGCCCTGATATGTGACACTGCATCCGGGCAAAGTCATAAGTAACATATTAAGAAGGTCAATGCGCTCAGCTCCCAAGCGAGTACCAACACGTTTCTTGTCATGATTTCCCAACTTAAAATAATACATTAAATTTTACAAGAAAATCTTGAAAATAAACTATACTTACAACCCAGTTAGCTGTTCGGCCTTTGGGCATTTTATTCATCCAAAGATTAATAGTTTCCGCATAATTATATGCATCAGACTCATTTGTCAAACGAGTTATCATTTGAAAATTGAATGGAATTTGAGCACCCTCAGCAGTTTGGTTGCCATAATACTGCATAACAATGTCGACATCAGACCAAGTTTCAATCATAAGAATCCTAAGGAGCAAAGGCTTAACACCTTATGTTGCAATTTTCTTAAAACAGATCCGAACCTATCTTCACCACCATGCTCAGCCTTGAAGTCATCCAACACCTGTCTCCACTCGTAGACCAAATTTATAGTCTCTGGCTGATCACTAGTGTAAATGTGTTTCGTATAGCCATGATCATCTGGATCAGTAGCCCCTTCGTTAACCGGTTCGTCAGGATAATTACCTTGAGGGTCTGCAGCGACTTCAAAAACATTTGGTACAGCATCGCAACGGAAACCTGCAACTCCCTTCTTCAACCAAAATCGAAGAACTTCCTACAAAATTCAACATCCGTTATGTAAACACGCTGTCCTTTTCACATCTGTAATTAACTTACATTCATGTAATGCCTGACTCTAGGGTTTCGGTAGTTCAAATCGGGTTGTTTGTCCACAAATTGATGCAAATAATATTCCTGACGTTTTTCGTTCCATTTCCATGCACTTCCTCGGAAGATACTTACCCAATTGCTTGGAGGTTTTCTAGTACCATTTACAATCTTTCCAGGATGCCATATGAAGAAATCTTCGAATTCAGGATCACGTTCGACAGACTTTACAAACCATTCACATTCGTCACTAGAATGATTTGGTACGAAGTCTAAAATAATTTTAACCCCAATTTCATTAGCTTTTTTGATTAGTCTTTCAAAGTCCTCCATAGTTCCGAACATGGGTTCAATTTCAGTAAAATTCGAGATGTCGTAACCAAAATCGGCCATGGGGGAAGTGAAAATAGGAGATAACCATGTTGCTGTGATGCCGATCTCCTTAAGGTATGCTAACTTGTCAGTGATACCTGCAAACAAAAAATTAAAATTGGTTATAAATATTAAATTTGATTATTTTGTTTTAATTAATAATAATTATATGTGGATGTCTAAGAACGAAAACATCCTTTTGTTAACTTTCTGTGAAATCCACGGTCCTTTTTTGGATAATTTTTATTAATGATGAAGTTATGATTATAAATCCAATAAAATAAACAAATTTTATTTTATGCTCATATATTTTGAAGTTTAATATTAAATTACATCAATTCCATTTATGATAAATGTAGTTTGACGATTCCCATTCCCCTCAACACACTCTTGCCATCGGACTAGTTTCCAGAAAAAGAGTTAAGAAAATGGAAGAGCAAAGAAAAAAAAAAAATAACTGAGGGAATTTTTGGTAGTTATTCAAAAGAAATTTTAACACACACAAAATTCTATAAAAAAATTAAACAATCAAAAAAGGTAACACAAACATAAACTCTTACAATTATTGAGCGTTTTCAGTATACTTTTTCTAAATTAAATTTCAATAAGTGGTACGTATTTAAATTTAAAAAAATCGTAGGCATATGTTCGTCAAATGTAAATCAGTTAACTAATGATTATAATCAGAGGCATCAGTAAAACCAGTTATTCATCATCATCGGCTCGACAACCGGGTTCCGGTCCTGGCCTCTTTCAACAAGTCTCTCCACCTATCCCGGTCTCTAGCCGACGCCATCCAGTTGCGCACCCCAAGGCTTCGGGCGTCCTGGTCTACGCCATCTCTCCAGCGCAAGCATGGTCTACCACGCTGTCGTCTACCATAGAATGTACCACAAAGAACTTTCCGAGCAGGTTCCTCTTCGCTTATGCGAGCTAGGTGCCCTGCCCACCGGAGTCTACCGAGCTTAGTTTTTGTTACGATATCTGCTTCTAGGTAGATTGCGTACAGTTCATCATTGTACCGTCTCCGGAATCGTGAGATTTCTGGATTTGAAGAGCTTTGACAGGCTATATAAAACCAGTTATTAGCTGGTAACTTATTTAACACGAAAGGAATATTTGTAGGGTTTACTACTAATATCCTTTTTTAAGAACTTCGTAAAAAGCAAACCATATTTGGGAATCGTATCAACCTATTTGAGATGATATCAGAGGAGAAAGGAGTAAAAATATTGAAATTCCTTAACGATCGACGATTAAATTATATGCTATGTGAAATCAAGTTTAGAATAAAGAAGCAGTTTAAGGTCTTTCGTACCGAACATACAAAGTAAAAAATAATTCTTTCAAGTCCTGTTTCTTTAATTGCGAAGAAATGTATTTAAAGTAGGATGATACTTATCTATGTTAACTATAGCAGAAGTAGATTCTATCTAGACCTACCTGAACTTAAATTGTCAGAAGAGAAAACAAAGTAGAGTGTTCGATTCCAGGAAAACAAATGAAGCTGAAGATCGCTGCATCCAAATTTATGTTTTCATTTAGGATAGCATATCTCGATAAGTATCAAAGATAGTGGAACGTTTTAAACTCCAAAATGTTGGGCGCAAATTTTCCTAGGGGCGATGTCCGTTGCTTTTTTTTAAATTGTATCTCGTTATATTTTATTTTAGTGAGTTTTAAAACTTTTAAGACAAAAAAATTTTAGGAGAGGATATAGACCGCAATATTTTTTTTAGAAATAAAATAAATATGACCCAATGTAGAATATACGTTTCTCTAGGGGCGATGTTTCTCCTTTTTTTTTATTAAGCTTATTTAACCATGATTTAACCATGAAATTAAAAAAAAAAAAGTTTGGACCCTTATAACTTTGGTTTGACTAATCGTAGGTAAAAAAACGGTACATGAAAAAATTAGAATTTCTAAACTCTAGGGGCGATGTTTTTTCTTTTTTTATTTTTTTGTTTATTAAATTTTTTTCAACATGAAAGTTAAAAAAAAAAACAAGTTTAGACCCTTATAACTTTGGATCAAATAATCGTAGGTATAAGAACGGTACCTACATGGAAAAATTAGAATTTCCAAACTCTAAAGGCGATGCTTTTTCTTTTTCTTTTATTTCATGTTCTTGAGTCATTTGTTGTTTAGCAACAAATTACAACAAAAAGGAAAATGGATATCTACGTTTTGTGTTAGTTAGTTTAGATGTTGGTTATTTGTAATATTTTTATATCTTTTATTGCATTATATTAATAATTGTATATTATCAAAATTATAATATTTACTTCATATGAATTTTTATTTTTTCGATTCAAGTTTTAATAATTCTGATAATAATTATACAAAATTGGATTTATATAAAGAAAAGATTAATTGTTATACACACAAAAACAAAATTTCAGCAAAGACAAAGAAAAAGAAAATTCCAGAATGAATATACTTTATAGAATAACTATAATAATAATTAGATAGATATTATGAGATATGTTTAACAAATTTGAATTGAAAAATATTTATTGCTTTTAGTTTAGCTAAACCAAAAAAGGATGGTGTTGAGCTATTAGTATAGCTAAAACAAAATTATACTAGGTTTAGTTCTAACGATGATTCAAGTTTTATTCCTCCTGTAATGCCAGCCATCTAGAACAACAGTCACAACTGAAGAAAAAATATACATCTTGTAACTCCTCTCAGTTTTTTTCAAGTAGTTCAGACATCCAAATTCTGCCCACCGTTTACAAGTATGGCACTGGCACCAAGTTTGCTAGAACAAAAATGACTCAAGAACATGAAATAAAAGAAAAGAAAAGAAAAGAAAAGAAAAGAAAAGAAAAGAAAAGAAAAGACACCGCCATTTGGAAATTCTAATTTTTTCATGTACCGTTCTTATACATACGATTAGTTGATCCAAAGTTATAAGGGTCCAAACTTTTTTTTTTTTTTAATTTCATGGTTAAATCATGTTTAAATAAGCTTAATAAAAAAAAGGAGAAACATCGCCCCTAGAAAAACGTATATTCTACATTGGGTCATATTTAGGTGCCGTGAAATAAGGCAAAGTGAAATAAGGCCAACTTTCAAAAATTGGCCTTATTGCACTTTTATAAAGTGAAATCACGCCAATTTTCAGCAGTTGGCCTTATTGCACTTTTACAAAGTGAAGTAAGGCCCAATTGGTCTTATTTCACTTTCAACAGTTGGTTTTATTGCACTTTGACAAAGCGAAATAAGGCCGAACTGCATTTTAATATTTATTTCATTTCATTTATAAGTATTATTTATTTGTATAATACATAATTTATTGTTTATTGGGGGCCGACGTTCTGGGTTTTCTTGAGTAACAGTATCTTGGGTGGCCCGCTTCGTGGGTTTTCAGGATTTTAACACCCTTTTCGGGGCTCACACCCGGCTCACGCAACTCCGTTGCTCCGCTTAGGGTATGTTTAGTCGCGAGGCAGGCGCCTGTAGCAACAGTTTTGTATTTTACATTAATTGGAGTAAACAACTAACAGTTATGTACTGTTGCCCAAGAAAACTGTTGCTACAGGCGCCTGCCTGGCGACTAAACATACCTAAGCGGAGCAACGGAGTTGCGTGAGCGGGTGTGAGCCCCGAAAAGGGAGTTAAAATCCTGGAAACCCGCGAAGCGGGCCACCCAAAATACTGTTGCTCAAGAAAATATAGAACGACGGCACCCAATAAACAATTATGTTTTATACGAATCTAACGGCAAAAACTACTTTTTTATTTTTAACAAAACATTTTATGTTTGGCCTTAAGTCACAAACAAATTTGGCCATATGTCGCTTTTTAGTCCAGGAAAAATAGCTTTCTGCAAGGAAAAAATTAGATCTTGGCTGAAAATTGGCACGATCATTGGTAATTGGGCTGTTAATAAAATGAGAGAGTTCCTCACCGATCCGATGACCACTACGTAAGTTATTCAAGGTCAAAGGTCACGAAAATGTTTTTTTTTTTTAAATTACTCAAAAACAGTTTGTTTTAGAAAAAAATTTGTTTCACAAATATGTTGCTGAGGCAATTTCCAACAAAAATGGTCGTAAGAGTTTTGTCCGTAGCATTTACCGTTAAAAAGTTATAGCACTAAAGAATCGTAAGAATCGCCTTATTTCGCATTTTCTCCCACATTACTGATAATTACCTAAAACCAGTTTATTTAAAAAAAAAATTGTAGTACAAACTTGAAGATGAGGAAATTTTCACAAAAACGGCTTTAAAATTTTGTTCGTAGCACGTACCGTTAAAAAGTTATAGCAATTTACTGAATACACGGACCATAAAATTAATTTGATTTTAATTTTTGGGGCCAAATATTTGTAACCAATCAAAGAATTTGGTGAGAAAATTTAACCCAAAACCGGTTTTTTTTTTGGTAATCATAAAGTTTAAAGCTACCCTTTTAACTGTCAACAGTTCGATAAAAGTGCATGGTGAAAAAGTTGCAATTGATCTTCCCTTTATGAATTGTTAGAGCCAGTTGAAGATAACATTGATTATAATAATGTTGCATACATCATCGATGGAGGATTTTTACTGCATCGTGTTTTATGGAATCGAGAGAACTCATTTCATGCAATTTTTGATAAGGGGTGGCCGTGGCGCGATGGATGTGTGCTCGCCTGTGAACCTCATGATCACAGGTTCGATCCCTGCCGTCGTCTATGTCGCTTTAATTCCATTAAAACCTTCTAAAATTATTGTCATCAATGGGTTGCTGGTTTACTCATCACATGTTGTTCAGGCATAACACTAACAACATGTAATTGAGTTAAACTAGTATGCCCAACAAGGATGAACAGGAACACGAACAAAATAATGTGAATTATAAGCGACATAGAAATAAGACACGGCATTCTCCGCTTTAGTTCAACCGCCATCCCTGGAGATAAAATATCTAAGACAACAACCTTCAGTCTCAGAACATCGTGCCACACATCTTTCCTATCTTTCTTTCTCTTCCTTAACTTCACGCCCGCGCTGTGTTGAAACATTTAAAGGGTAATCATAATCCCTTGAGCGCGGGTAGATTATAAAAAAAAAAAAAAAAAAAGCTATGGTACATTTACTGGGATTCAACTTCTGCTCTCTACAACAAAGGCAAATTAAAAATGTTCAAGCTTTTTGAAAAGAGTGACGATCTGATAAAATATGCCGAAGTGTTTGTCAGAGCCGAGTCCTCCAAATATTATTTTTGAATATGGTATACGTCTACTTCTAGCATCTTACAAAGCACATTCGACAGAAGATAATATCGATGCATTAAGATATTCCACATTTGTCCGACTGACTAGGCTCAACAAGGCTGTACAATTATCTTCCCTTCCTCCAACATCTGCTGCTGCTCAACAACACCTTTTTAGAGTGTACTATCAAGTTCAAGCTTGGTTGGGAAAAGATACTATTAATCTGGAAAGCTGGGGATGGGCATTAAGAAATAATGTTTTGGAGCCTATAACCACTCTGCTTCAACCAGCACCGGATGAACTTCTTACAACAATATTTTGTAACTGTAGTAAAGTTTGCGGTTCTAATTGTGGTTATCGAAAAGCGGGATTAAGTTGTTCTTTAGTTTGTGGTCAATGTCATGGAAAGTCATTTACAAACTCAGTTCAAATTGATCCATATGCTGAGGACGCTAACGACGAATCATTACTTAACATGCCTTTGCCAGATGTTAATTAATAATTTTAACTAAATTTTGTTTGCTAAACACAGTGGAATAGGCCTACGGCCGATACCACATACAAAAAAAACGCGCCTGGCACTTGACCTCTGAGGTGGTGTGGAAGAATGTGCAAAATAGGGCTACTTTTTGCGACACTTACGATTCTATAAATTGCTATAACTTTTTAACGGTACGTGCTACGAACAAAATTCTAAAGCCGTTTTTGTGAAAATTTCCTCATCTACAAGTTTGTACTTCAAAATTTTTCTCTAAAACAAACTGGTTTTAAGTAATTATTGGTAATGTTGGAGAAAATGCGAAATAGGGTGATACTTACGATTCTTTAAAGTGCTATAACTTTTTAACGGTAAATGCTACGGACAAAACTCCTACGACCATTTTTGTTAGAAATTGCCTCAGCAACATATTTGTGGAACAATTTTTTTTTTCTAAAACAAACCGTTTTTAAGTAAATTTAAAAAAACCCATTTTCGTGACCTTTGACCTTGAATAACTTACGTAGCGGTCATCGGATCGGTGAGGAACTCTCTCATTTTATTAAGAGCCCAATTACCAATGATCGTGCCAATTTTCAGCCAGGATCTAATTTTTTCCTTTCTTTGGCATTTTTTTGTCTATTTTTCCTGGACTATTTGTAAAGTGACATAAGACCAAATTTTTTAATTTGCCCTTATGTCACTTGACCTTATGTTACGGCAACGTTAAATACATTCAGTTGCTCTTATTACGCTTTCAAAAAGTGAAATAAGACCAATTTGGTCTTATTTCTCAAAATAATCTGGCCTTATTTCACTTTGTCAAAGTGAAATAAGACCAACTACTGAAAATTGGCCTTATTTCACTTTATCAAAGTGCAATAAGGCCAATTTTTGAAAGCTGGCCTTATTTCACTTGGCCTTATTTCACGGCACCTCATATTTATTTTATTTCTAAAAAAATTATTGCGGTCTATATCCTCTCCTAAAATTTTGTTTGTCTTAAAAGTTTTAAAACTCACTAAAATAAAATATAACGAGATACAATTTAAAAAAAGCAACGGACATCGTTCCTAGGAAAATTTGCGCCCAACATTTTGACGTTTAAAACGTTCCAATATCTTTGATACTTATCGAGATATGCTATCCTAAATGAAAACATAAATTTGGATGCAGCGATCTTCAGCTTCATGAAAACAAACACATGAAGTTTCTGTTGAAATAAATTCAAGGATGCTTTAAAGTACAACTCGAGGATTACATAGGGTATCCAGTCAATCTATAAAAATTAAAAATAGTTTTATAAAAGAATTTTCGAATCTAAACCAATATTGTTGAATATCAAAATCATCATGAAACGTTGTGAAACAATACTATATATGTAAATAGAGTTTTAATTACATAGTCAGTACTTTAGACAATGAAGTGAGGAAAAATTACATACTCTGCAAATTCACGTATTTAAAATATTAATTAAATTAAATAATATTGAGTTTGTAATCAATTCGAGTTTCATTTGCGATAACATAGTATCATAATATGTAATGGTATACGAAGTACCTCAAAAAAAAAAAACATTTTTTTTTTGATTTGTTGCTTAAATGCAAATGGATCGTGACCTTTAGTATGAGCATTTTAATACCTATAATCTTTGTGTAAGTTTTATTGACACTAAGAAAATAATCAATTTGATTCAATATGATGGCATTCTGATTTAACACCACGTATGAATCTGCTCCTGCCAAATAATTAAAAACAAATCAGATCTCACACATTTGAACGGAAAAAAATTAAGCTGAGGAATCCTGATATATTTTTCAGATAATAACTTGAAAATTACATTTTTTTAAACCATTTGTTATATGTAATTCAATAATTTAAGACTCACCATTCAAATCTCCAACACCATCACCATCACTATCCTTAAACGATCTCGGATAAATTTGGTAAAAAGAGGCAGTTTGCCACCATTTGTTTTTATTTTCATCAATTAAATTGCTTTCAGCACTTAAATTACTTGATTCTGAACGCGGAAGAACAGCAGCATATACCAATGTTGCAAACAAATTTCCAAAAATTAATATTTTAATAAACTGCATCATTATAGTGCAAGTAAAAATAGAACCACTCTCAAGTAAAATTAAAATATAACTGAGCAAATACTCAAAATTTATATAAACCTTTATTCTCGGAAAATCGAAAGCCAATATTTTTTATTACTTTATTGTTTATTATTTCTTTTTTTTTTAATTTTATCTTGATTTATTGAACTTACTGTGGAAATACAATTTTAACGTTAAATGTCGCTCTTAAGTTGATGATCGTTATAAACACAATATAGCAAAATACTTAAAGTCCAAGATAAAGTTCAATAAAGACAGAAGGGTATAGTAATAATATAAAATTACTTTTTTTTTGACACCACCCCGTCAATTTAAGTAAGCGTAGGTACTCGGATTCTATGGTAATAAAATGATTACACTACTTTATCAGATAAGAGTCCACAGAGTTAACTTACTACATACACATTTAAGTCTTTGTACTGAGCAACCAAATCATAAGACATAGATAAATCATTCAATTGATGATCAATTAATAAAGTCAATATATTATTAAACAGAAAATAATTTACATATGTATCTTATATAAGGATACGCATTTCCAAGCTAAAGAAACGTTTTGGAAAAATGTTTCCAATCAAAACAAAAACAAGAAATAGTGGTGACGGCCCAACTTACCCATCTAGAAGGTAGTTTGGGACAGATCTTGAAAAGTAATTAAAGTAGATTTTTTTAAACTGCCTTTTATGATCCAATTTTTAAATTTCAGCATCAATGTAACACTTAAGTTTTTAAGCATTAAAGTTTAGTAATCATGGGGAAAAACACAAACATTATTCATATTCAAACAAAAATAAAATGCACGACTGGATCGCGCGTACCGTACATGCTCTTATGTACAATCGTTTTGGGATTTATAAAGTGAAAACATAAAAACATGGATGTAATTAAGACAAAATGTTCAAATACATACAATACATTGCTTATATTACTGTATCAACTCTTCAAATAGTTGAAGCGCAAAAATAAAAAAAAAACAAAAACAAATATGCAAACAAAATTAAACTTATTTTTAAATCATTTGCTTATGTACTGAGTTTCTCTTAAATTTTAATAAAACAAAATTCAATTAATTTTATATATTTATTAAATAACATTTAAAGAAAAAAATTGCAATAGAGTTTTCAATATATTGAATTTTCAAAAACAAATTTGGACCAAAAAACCAATACATGCAATATTGCTAATAATTTTGTTTATCGAAATCGTTAGAGCCGTTTCCGCGATAAATTAGCTTTTTAATTATACCTGTATGGGAGGTACCGTTATTTTTGGAGCTAAAATAAATTTCAAATTTCTTCATTATGGAATCGAGAAGTTTGAAGAAAATCGCTTCAGTAGGTCAAAGTACATGCATACAGACATACAGATAGACGAAATTGAGGGATCCAATTTTTCTTGCCCATAATTGTTTCTTCCACCTGCATAAAAAGTACATAATTCAAATCAAATCAGATTATTCCATCTAAGAACCAAGTCATATTCATAAACATTCATACTGTTGTGAACAGAGCTTTATACTACTACAGCGCCATCTGTTGGGCAATTGCATATCTAATTTATGGAAGAAACAAAAAGCTCTTTTCCAATGTCAAATGTATTTCCCCTTATTCCAACAATCTAGAACATTCCAAAATGAGAACCTTCGAGAACAACTAACTTGAGTATATAAGAGAGTGCTCGTGGTAAACACGGGACAGTTGATTTTGGATTATGAAAGTGTGCAAAAGTATTGCTTATTGGATTGTGTTATTAAACAAGTGTGAATTAAATTTGAATAAAAGTATTTGAGTTGACTATAAATTGGGATTTACTGTTTTGAATTGGAAAGTGTAAAAAAAGAAGAAATACTAAAAAGAGTGATAAAAATAAAAATATTACAATACATAATTTATATATATGATAGATAAAGATATTTACAAATTGATATCTATTCGTAAAAAACTTACATTTTACACGTCATCATCGTTTTTCATAGAAGCCTTAACAACATTTTCGACATTAACGTCAACCATGGGGACGAAGTCTAGTTATTCTACACATTCTTCAATATCTTGTATATAATAATCTTTTACAAAAGAAACACCACCTCCTTTTTCTGTAACAACTACTATCATTTTTCCCCAACGTGTTTATTTAGTTTACCAAGGACGTCTGCATTTATTATTCTCACTGCCCTGTACGATCACTTCACCTTTTTTTTTTTTTTAAACATCATTTTTACCAACACAATTGATGCCTTTAGGAACTCATCTTATCTGTTTTTATTTTAATAAAAAAATTTTAACTAAAACTAAGAGTATAGCATGTGAATTTTTCAAAAGTTATGTTATCCCATAAATTTTCAAACAGCTGCTTGATCCAGAATATTGGGCTGAATGATGTAATCAATGATGCTTGAGTAAATATAGATAAGACAGATAAGTCATCGACAATAATTTACACCTTCTATAAAAACGTCATATGACTTCCGAATAAAAAAATACAAGATCTACATTTTTTTGAAATGCTACCAAATAAAAAAAATTCTACTCAGTTTTGAATGTTCTCCTTGTGTTTTGCTTATATGTCTTAGGTTAACTTTTGATTTGTATTCACTGGTCTTTTTATAGCGTACTTTTCATCTTAGCCTTTCAGACTATTAAACGAACTTTAGGTCCCCTTCAATTCGTTAGACAACACGTACACACGAATAGTTGAGAATTGCAATTTGTAAGTTAATGGGTTCAGGTTCTCTAGGGCCCGTCGGACGATGTATTTATTTTTTAAATCATTCATATAAAAATTGTCAATAAATTGTCAAGCGATATAATCTCTTTTCTAAAGTCGCGAGTAATTTCAATGCAATGACTTGCTTCTCCCAAAAATAGAGTTCGATTTAATTTGATTTATCCATGCTTAATTTTTTGAAGATATTAGAAAGAAAAATGTAAACGTCAACAGTTACACATGTATAAACATAACTCTTTTGCGAATGCTTGTAGCTTATATTTATCATTATGAGCGTCTTTTAAATCGATGTTTTACTAGCTATTTCAATTAATTCAATTAATAGCTTTTTGATGTATAAAAATATTAGCAGGCGGTAGGTTAACTCAAAACTGAACTGAATTTAACAAAAATTGCGTACTGACAAGGTCCTCATAAACAACTGATGAGTCCATGTGAGATCCCCGGAACGAAACGCCATTTTTTGTGGACTAAAGGTCAAAAAAGCTATTTTGAATCAATAATTCAACAAGTCCAATAATAGTGCTAAGTCTTTTACTTGGCTGATGATTTATTTGAGTAGTGTATAGAGTCTATTATAAAAACCTTCATGTATGCACATGTAAAGGGTGGTTAAATTTAAAGGGCCGATGGTGATTTTGAATAAAACACAAATTATTTAGAAAACTATTTTCATTTCTTTTTATTATTATAATATTGGTATGGTTCAAAATATCGGCCAAATGGCCGCCGCGACCTCGGCGGCACACCTCCATCCGATGGTCCAAATTTTCGATGACGCTGAGGCATAATTGAGGTTCTATGCCGTTATTGTGCCGAATTATCTCATCGTTTAGCTCTTGAATTGTTGCTGGCTTATCGACATACACCTTTTCTTTCAAATAACCCCAAAAAAAAAAGTCGAACGATGCCAAATCACATAATTTTGGCGGCCTATTGACATCGCCACCACGTGAGATAACACGGCCATTGAATTTGTCGCGCAAAAGAGCCATTGTTTCGTTAGCTGTGTGGCAAGTGGCACCGTCCTGTTGAAACCACATTCGTCCACATCCATATCTTCCAATTCGGGCCATAAAAATTTCGTTATCATCTCATGATAGCGAACACCATTCACAGTAACTGCCTGACCGGCTTCATTTTGGAAAAAATACGGCCCGATGATGCCGCCAGCCCATAAACCGCACCAAACAGTCACTCTTTGTGAGTGCATTTGTTTTTCGACAATCACTCTTGGAATATCATTCGCCCAAATGCGGCAATTCTGCTTATTGACGAATCAACTGAGGTGAAAATGTGCCTCATCACTGAATATGATTTTCCATTCTGACCTTTGACGACGCTTGAAATGGTTAAGAGGCTTTAGTTCTTGATTCAATTGCACCTTGTAAGCGTGTAAATGCAAGTCTTTATGCATAATGTTCATCAACGACGAGCGTAAGAGTTGCAATTGTTGGGCACGTCGAAGAGTTGAGGTAAACGGCTCTTCAGTACGAGCTGTACGAGCATGCACTGGTGTTTTCACATCTCCTAAAGATCCGGTTTGCTCAAATTTGTGCACGATTTTTCCGATTGTACGCACATTTGGACGATTAAATTGACCGATTTGATTTGAACGCCCATTTTCATAATAAGCCTGAATAACTTGAAAGCGTTGCTCGATTGTGTATCTTTCCATGGATCAAATTCAGTTAGTCTGAAATTGAGAAATGTCAAATGAAATGTAGAAAAAACTTGACGTTTAGGTGTGGATCACATTCAACATCGGCCCTTTAAATTTAACCACCCTTTATAACTGGCGCACTAGTCGCCCTCATTTCTATCGATGCGAACAGAACATGGTCCAAAAATACATATGTGTCTTAGAGGAAAGTGTTATGTACATCTAGCTATATAGAAATATTTAAACACTTTTTTGGATTTAAGTATAAGTGAAAGGGGCAAATTGTGGAAAAAAGTGCCTTGATTTGAATATATCCAATGTCACAAGCTAATAGAGAAAATACAATTGCCAATAATTTATGATTTTCAGTGAAATTCCATATTTAAAAAAACAATTTTGTTGTTACGGTTGCGTTGTATGTTTATTGGATACCTTCGATAGCAAAAATTCGGCACTCGCAAGAACGTTGATGTTTACACATCTGAACCGTGAGTCCCGGCACTAACACTTTTTTTTTAGTAGGCAAACCCCATCATCAAAACTTGGTTGTTTCATAAAGATAATTCCATTGACATCGCCTTGCAATAATGCTGTGATATCAAGAGCATACTCAACTTCTCGTGCCATTAGGAAACGAATCGAGAACGTTTTTATTATTCGAACTTGACAGTGCTGTTGATGTTATCTTTTATCAAATATTGCACGAAACCTATACATTTGAATTGGTTTCTTTGGTCCTTATGATTGCCTTAATGTTGAAATTTCGTTCGGGATAATCTTCTCTACCTCAACATTTGAATCTCGATCAGCTGAACTATTTGTTTTGCAATCATCATTTAGTGACATCTGTCAAATCAATCGTTTATTATTCAGTTACTGATGCAAAATCACCATGGCGCGAATGAACAGCACGTCCAAATGAAAAATTCGTATTATCAAAATGAGTATCTATTCGTTCGTGCAAACGTTACGCCGATTTTATGTTAGACTCCAGGTGACAATGCATCCTCAAAAAGTTACGGTTTCTCGTGGATTTTTGGCCGGTGGCGGCGTCATTGGTCCGTATTTTTTCGAAAACGATGTTGGTGAGGCAGTCACCTTCGATGGCAAGCGCTACAATTTCTTTTCGCCCAAAACCTGAAAGCATTTCCGGTTTGGATTTAAATTTATAATACCTACTAAATATTATTGAATATTATATTTATTATAATATATTTAAAATAAAATGCACGCGCTGGATCACAAGTAAAAGTAGGTACTTTGCAATTAAAAAATTGATTATTAGTATAAAAACATTCATTTAGTTAGAGAAAAATGTTCAAATGCAATAAATTTTCCGTCTGTTTGCTAAAAAAGTATGAATTTATCCAAAAAAAAAGTTTAAAATTGTTTTTTTTTTTTATTAATTTAATAATTTTGTACATAAGAAATGTCCTTACATTTTTTCTAAAAATATGCATCTTAGAAAATAATTTAAAAAACAAATACATACAATATTATATTAAATTCAAAAGAGCTCCTATGCATAAAATTTGGTCAAAATCGTTAGAGCCGTTAATGAAAAAGTCGAAAATCAAAAAAACCGTTCTTTGGCAGGTAGGTACCGTAAATACAAATTTTAGGAAATTAATTTATAGTCGACATTTTCGCTAAACAGAAAATTAGAAATGGCAACAGAATTAGTGATTTTTAAAATAAAACAGGTTTATTATCTATGTGAGGGGATGACCGTGGCGCGATGGATGTGTGCTCGCCTGTGAACCTCATGATCACAGGTTCGATCCCTGCCGTTCGATCCCTATGTCGTTTTAATTCATTAAAAACCTTCTAAATTTGTCATCAATGGGTTGCTGGTTTACTCATTACATGTTTTTCAGGCATAACACTAACAAAATGTAATTGAGTTAAACTAGTATACCCAACAAGGATGAACACGAATAAAATAATGTGAATCATAAGCGACATAGAAATAAGACACGGCATTCTCCGCTTTAGTTCAGCCGCCATCCCTGGAGATAAAATAGCTGAGACAACAACCTTCAGTCTCAGAACATCGTGCCACACATCTTTCCTATCATTCTTTCTCTTCCTTAACTTCACGCCCGTGTGTTCAAACATTTAAAGGGTAATCATAATCCCTTGAGCGCGTGTAAATTATAAAAAAAAAAAATATTAATATTAATAAATTTAAAATACAGTGACTAAAATAGGCAAAAATAAATCTTGCAGTCCAAAAACCAGGAAGCTCATAGTTCGGTATTATAGAAACGGAAATGAGTTAATAGATTCCAGATTTGGTGCAATTCAATTCTTTAAAAATTCTGGTGAACTTTTCAAAAACATATAGGAAGCACGGGAAGTTATAACACCATCAAGATGCCACGTCTTGATTGATAGTATGCGAGAAAAATTGGCTGCAGTAATACAAAAAAGGAGTTTCGCAACAAAACATTAATATTATATCGAATATTTTAAATGAACTTGGTTTACATACTCGTAACTGTTATTTTTTTGTATGTTATTGTTATTATTATTTTTTATTAAATGCTACACATAAAAAAGTGTACTATAAGTTATTAATAGAACCACTAACCAACCTCAAAACATTTCATAAATAAAAGTTATGAGTTTTAATATTGCTTTAAATTGTCATTTCTAATTATGTGGGCACTACTGTATGTACAACTTTTCATAACAGCTGTATGGCAGGTACCGTTAGTTTAGTTTTGGAGCTTTAAAGAATTTCAATTTCTCCTGTACGGAATCACCAAAGACCCTTAAGACCCGAGTTTGAAGAAATTAGCTTCTTTTTGTAGGATGTAGGTTGAGAGACAGACATTCTGAAACATGTTTTTTTTTACTAAACGTTTTTAAAGTTTTTGTAATACAAATTGATATGACAATTTGTTAGTATTTAATATTATACCTTTAAGGACATTATTCCAAATATTATTTGCTTACCCGGTTTTAAGATATTGAATTAAAAAAAATATAAAAACTATTTTTTCGAGAATTTGTAAATAGAACATTTTTCAAATTCAAAGAAACACCTAAATACAAATTTTCATTAAAATCGGTAGAGCCGCTATCAGAAAGTCAAAAATCAAAAAATCGTTCTATATATGAAAGGTACCGTTAATTTTTTTTACCATAATCTATGCCTATAATAGTGTCTATACTATTTCTTAGTATCAAAATCGTTGAAGCCGTTTTCGAGATAAATAAAATTTTGCTTATAAGCTCAAAACTATTGATTGTTTTATTGACATTAATTTTTGTTTCAATAAATTCCTCTACTCTTTAACCCCAAGACTTTTTTAAGCATGTTTTTGGTGATCTTAGAACCTGTTACTAAAATCCTCGAATAACTTAAATTATTATCTATCATTATGATTTTGTTTTTGAAGGATGCAAATACGAACAAAATACAATCCTCAATTTTAGTGTTGCTTATAACTTGCCAAGAGATTAATTTCTTTATTACCTGCTCAATAAAACAAGTAGAAAGAAAAATTAAATAATTGATTATTATTTTATGGTGCACTAAATATTTATTCTTTATCGCTCCTATACTAAAAGATATTATATGTTAATAATGTTGTACCCCTGGGCATAATTGTTAGCGCGTTCGATTATTATTAAGCAGAGGTTCTTGAGTTCGTTTCTAAGCCGCTGCCAAAATGTTTTGCAGGGGTGTTCCGCCTCGAAGGGAAAAATCCTCCAAGAGTATCCATGTTTGCTCATAACGAAAATGAAGAAAATGAGAGAATTACTTCTGTTTGAGTGATTGAATAAAATTCAATTGAAAGTCAAGTAACCTAAACTCCAAAATCATTTCGGTCAGGTATGATAGTGAGCTACTCAGTTAGATACTGTCTTTTCTTATTAAAATCACAGCACTGGTATACCATGAAATTTTGTATTTCTAGGGAATCAGCAGAAAATTGTAGGTCTCCTCAATTTCTGATAACACCCACACAGGAATGGTAGAATGTTATAAGTCGCTTGGTTGAGTCCACTTGCAGTCCGTTATGGCCCGACTCATTGGCACAATAAGGCAAGTTATGCTTCCGTAAAAAAATAGAACTCAAGATTTTGATCAGACTTGACATTAAAATGATAGCATAGACGAAAAAAGTGGGTCTCGCAATTCAGTCTGTCTGTCTGTCTGTTCGACTATACAGCCTAAACGGCTCGGCCGATTTTCTTTACACTTGATAGATATCATTTTTTAATTTTTCCCCCATACATTTCGTTTTTCTTTAAAGACCAAAAATAATGGTAAATGCCAGACTATTTTTTTTCGAAATCTTATAAATAATTTTTTTTCTCAATAACTGTTCCACAGATTTTTGTAAAGGGGTGCGTTTCCAGGTCAATTTTTTTTGGTTGGAATTTTTGTGTGGATGAAATTTGTCAGTTTTCATGACAGTAGTACAGAGTGGTCGATAACAATTTATTATGGGAAGTATTTTATTTAAATAAATACTCGTAGCTATTACCAACCCGCTTCGCTGGGAGATATTTGAATTAATACTAAATTGCGAGAGGTTCATAACTTCTAGCAATAATTTTTTTTACAATTTTAAAATAATTTTAAAAGAACTCATCATTTTTTATTTACTAATTTTTGATCTTCTTCTAAAGAGTCATCTGCAGTTTTATTTTTACCACTGAAAATAGCAATGTTATTTAGATTTTGTGCTGGTTTTTCGACATCTTCAAATAAATTTTGAATTTCTAAAATATCTATTTTTTTCTTTGTCGCTGATACTTGTTTTCAAAGCTTGTTCTTCTTTTTTAATGATTTCATTTTCTTGCAAGTTTTTTTTTCCAATCGGACTTTTTTCTTTGAAACATCTTAAATCAAATAACAAATTAACTAACATTCTATAAAACTCAACTGTATCGTCAGACCGAACCCTGGGTCGAGTAAGATCCATCCTGTTGTTGGATGAAATGTATTGTTTTTGTTAAAATTCTCATTTTAATTCATCGTTTTAACAGTCATTAATGTAATTTAGGTCTTGATTTTGTAGGTTTAATTAGAATAGACACAATACTGACAAAAAAAAAGAGTCAAGTTAGGTGAAAGCGAAAATTTGGCATGTGCATTGGTAATGGGTGGAGAGTTCATACACGTTCCAAAAACCGCTAGGTCATTTATAAGGAATACATTTGATGTAAATTTATCACAAATCAGAAAAAAATTGTTTAAAAAAATTGTAGCCAAGTCAATTTTCCAAAAATATAGTCATGTGAATTTCGTACGTAGCATTTTATGTAAAAAAAGTTATACAATTTCAAATTGATTGTTTTTTTTTTTTGTATGGTTATAATCGCCAATGCCAATAATAAAAGTCGATTCATTGCTAAAAGTTGAAAGCTGATAACATCGTAGTGAGCAGACCAATTTGGGTTAGGTTCACGTGGTTTGTCAACATGAAATTGTATACACTTAGACCATAAGTCTTTGAGATACAACATGTATAGAGAAAGTAAAAGTTTATGTTGATTCTGCAGAAATCGCTTGAATAAACAACAAGACAGTGTCCAATAATGACGCTTACAATTATTACGGAATCGATGTGCGATCTGCTTAAAGCTACCACTTAGAGCGCTTCAATCACAGTTCTGGCCAAATTTGTTTTGTCACCTAATATGTGGTTGATGTTATTCCACCTAAGGTGTGTTCTCTGATGTATAGGAATTAATTTACATGGAGCGATGTAGTGATATCTATATTTACCCTGTGGTAAAATAGGTAATATTGTTCTACTTTTAGCGAGTTTGTCAGTTTTACATTTTCCTGCAGGTAAGCTAAAAATTACGCTGCTCTGTTTTTTCTATCGAAACAACTATAATCACAAAGCTGACATACACAGTTGTATTGTAGTAGGAAATAATATAGATTTACTGACAATACTGACAACCGTCCTTGTGACAAAGAGATTTATTTTCGAAAACTAGATAAAGCCAACATTGTTTGTGATGAATGGCAGTTGTAGTCATACGAGTATACAAGCACTGTTCCAAATAATCCATATAAAGAGGACATGCTTGGTGATATATTTAGAACCAAAACACACCACAACACAAAAAGACTCAATCAGACTTGGAAAATAATACTCTCGGCAAATTTCAGCCTCGAACTAAATAATGTACATACATACAATATGCAGATTTTTTTGTTTAAAGATTTTCCTGATGGATTTTCAAATTTCTTCAGTTTCTTGATTATTATCAAAAATGAAGACCTTCATTGCGCATTTGTGGGAATAAAAGTTAGAATTTTAATTGATTATTTTGTATTATAGGTATTTTTCACTTAGACACCTCCAAAGACGAAAACCTTGTTTTTTTTTTTAACTTGTTTTAACTGGCTCAGTCTTCGCCAAACCACGACAGATTTTTAAATTCAAACATTAATTAACCAATTAATTATATATATTATTTTTATTATAAATGACGCGGACTCAAGTGGTTATGACAACTCTATAAATGTTTTGTTTTAACGCAGTGCTTTAGTTTTGAATGTCTGGATATTGAAATATGAAGGAAGAATAGAGTTGGTAAGGGATTTAGAGGAATGCAGCACACTGTATTAAAAAGAAACTATAAAACAGTACTATGCTAGATTAATTAAAATTGGTATATCGCCTATCGCCTATCAGCTTCAATGCTCTATTATGGACTATTTCTAATAGGTGCTATTACAAGGATGTCTTCAATGTACCAGATCATTTATGGGAGTTATGATCAGGCTTTGGGCGCATGTTCGTTGTATAGTATATTGTCGTCAGATAAGAAGGGGAAACGAAGTTTTTACATCATCTTATATAACATAGAATATATAAAAATTAGCATTTCGGTAAGTTTTTTAGCAATAATATTGATTGTTAGTGATACACCTATAATTTTATTCAACAAAATAAATTTCATAGTAGTTCTTTTTCCTTTATATTCTGAAAGTCTAATATATTTTCTTAAAACTGTTTATAACAAAAGTTAATTTTTTAAATAAAACTTAATAAAATCGGATTAACCTCTGAGGTGGATTTAAAAAAGGCCATTAGTTGAGCAAATATTATAAAACCGTTAAGAAAACGTTACAAAAAAGTTGAAAAGTTAATCATATGAAACAACTTTTTCGTCAATTTTCTTCAGGTTTTTTGTTTAGTAAAAATAAAATAAAATAAAATAAAAAAATAAAAAATAAAATAAAAGTAATTTAACAAAAATGGAGCACACGTTTTTCAGGTATTAATATGATACTACTTAACTATTTGGTAACTTTAAAGTAGATTACTAACTCTTTCTTAATTTAAAACATTTCATTACTAATGGGTGATTTTTTTGCAATTTTTTTTTTTGGCAATACTGGTTTTAACTGCTCACGCACGTTTCGTGTTTTGTGTCACTGGTGTGATGACCTGATTAAATGGTACGCCCGTTTAGTAAGAGAGAGAATAATAGACTGACTTTATTGAATCATAAGAATACAATAGTAAGGTTATTATATAATAGAATATAGGTACATGTATGTATATGATCTACATGTCATCTTCCCTTTCTTAACAAATTTACAAAATTTACAAATTCATATTAACTTTGATTTTATAGAAAATTAATGCATTTATACTTTATACAAAAATGTTTATTGGATTTAAAAAAAAAAAAAATTAATCAAATTGTTAAATTCATAAGTCGATTTTATTTTTAAACTGTTAGATTTATAAATTCATTTTTGTTTTGAAATAAAGAAAACAAAGTTTTATTTTTAAGTAAATAATTTAAAAGAAGATTATGTTGGCATATAACGATTTACTGGCTTGACAGTTCTTCCATAACGGGTGGTGACTGTATTATACGATGGATTTATAGACGTCGATGTTGAGCTATTCGGTACAGTACTTTTTTCTATGTTGATTGGCGAAGTTGATGATGGAATAGTAACGACTTCTTTTGATGTTGATATGTTTGCTGTTGTTGGATGAACGTGGATTGAATTTCGTCGAAAGGTTCTTCCATCATCTGTGCGAAAGAAGAATGAGCGTGGTGATTTTGCAACCTTCTCAATCTCGCCTGAAATCCATTCTCTGTTTTTTATCTGCAGACGAACTTTATCGCCTGGTGACATTTCGAGCGATGGTTTTGCTGCCCTATCAGCAAACTTTTTACAGTCTCTTCTGGCTAGTTGTAGATTTTTGTGAACGTTATTAACGATTTTCGGTTTAAGTAGATCTCGGTGCGTAGGCAAAAGTGTCCTAGTTGAACGACTCATTAAACGCTGGTTTGGAGACATAAGCTCGTTGTTTCTGGCTGTATTCCATTAGTTAAGAAGCGCGAAGTAGATGTCTGACTCGTCTTTGGCACATTTTGTAAGCATCCCTTTTATATATTCTTTATTATTAAAATTAAACAAATCTACAGCTACAATTTCCCACGGAAGTGAGGGAATATTTTTTAAAATTAAAGGTTCTTTAGATTTAGACACTTGATAGCTTTGCCAAATACCGCAAGACTTGATAAAGTCTGTTATGTCATTTGTCATTCCAACCCAGAACATCAGCTCTCGTGCTCGATTCAAGCATCTCTGGATTCCAAAATGACCGTCGTGAATTTTGGCTAGCATTTCACATTGTAAAGCTGCAGGTACAATCAACTTCGTGCCTTTGAATAATACCATATTTTCGTAAACTATTTCTTCACGAAATGTCCAATATTTACGAAGCTCAGCTGAAACTTTGTGAAGAGAATCCGGCCAACCATGTTGAGAAACTTTCACAAGTTGTTGAAGCTCGTGATCAGATGCTGTTTTCTCTGCAAAACGCTTCATTGAATCATTTGACACTTCATGTAGCGAATGTATTTCAATTCGGTCAGTTTCGTTTTTACAAGGCGGATTCAAACAGTCTCTGCTAAGTATGTCAGCCAATGCTATTTCTTTGCCTTTTCTGTATATAACCTGTGGATTATATTGGGTTAGTAGAAACAAAATTTTTTGAAGTCTATTTGGAGCCGATTGTATAGGCTTTTTGAAAATAATCTCGAGAGGTTTGTGATCGGTTTCTATAGTTATACGCTTTCCAATTATGTACTCACGAATTTTTTCACAGCCGAATTGTATGGCTATTGCTTCTTTTTGTATTTGTGGAAATGAAATTTGTGATTGTGATAGTGCTTTGGATGCGTAAGCAACCGGTTGATCACCTTGTAGTAGCACAGCACCAATGCTGGAGTTACTGGCATCCACTTGGAGCCTTACGTCTTCATTGGGGTCATAAAATTTTAGTATTGGAGTACTCGAAAAAAATTTCTTTTAAATGCTTAAAGGCGCTGTTCTGGTCTTCTGTCCAAACCCAGGCGACATCTTTCTTGAGCAATAATCTAAGGCTTTTTGTTAAATCAGAAAAGTTGGGTATAAACTTATTCAGGTACGTGGCCATTCCAAGCAGTCTTTGTAGTTCAACCTTATTTGTTGGTGCTTTTAAAGACATAATTGCACTCACCTTGTCCGGATCCGCTTCCACAGCTTTACTTGTGAGTATGTGTCCAAGAAATTTTATACGTGTTGCATTAAAAATACATTTTTCTTTATTTAGTTTTAGACCACTGCTTTGAATTTTGTTAAGTACTTGTTGAGTAATTGTTTTACCATGAATTAAAATGTCGTCATTGGAGACTTCGGTATTTTCAATTCCATCCAACAGATTAGACATATAGCTTTGGTACACCTCTGAAGCTGAAGCCACTCCAAAGGGTAGCCGCTTGTATGAAACTCGATCCCATGGAGTTGCCATAGTCAAAATTTTCGATGTACGTGGTGTAACCTTTATCTGCCAAAAGCCTTTTTTGCAGTCAAGTAAGGTAAAGTACTGTGACCCTTTGATGTTTGCAACAATCTCTTCCACTGTTTTAAGTGGATGGTAACGCCTAATAATGTTTTTGTTCACCTCAGAGGGATCAATACAAATTCTTATTTTATTATTTTTATTAACAACCACCATCGGAGACACAGCTGGAGTAATGCCTGAAGTTTTTTCTAAAACACCCATCTTAAGCAATTTATCGATCTCCAGCTTCACTTTGTCGCGAATAGAATGGGGTACTTTACGCGCCGCATAGATTTCAAAGCGCGGATTATCGACTAAATCGATGTCATACTCGTAATCTCGAACACATCCCAGGCCGGTAAAAATATTTTCATCGATTTTTATCCCACTTCTGACACCATGTAATGACCTGATTAAATGGTTCGACCGGTTAGTAAGAGAGAGAATAATAGACTGACTTTATTGAATCATAATAATACAATAGTAAGGTTATTATATAATAGAATGTAGGTACATGTATGTATATGATGTACATGACAACTGTCAACCATCTTCAGTATTATCGACCGTAATATCGATTCAAATAAAGATTTTATGCGTTTTTCTGAATTTTGTGTGTTTTTATTTCTGATAGCTCTTAAAAAATCACTCGTTAGCATCGTGCTAAAGCTATGTTTTTAAATAAATTGCTTCTGAACACACCTAAAGTAATGGCAGTTTACGCAAAAAACTAAGTAAACAGACCTGTTTTGAAGTTTGTAAATGTCAAAAAGCTATATGAAGTTAGTACGATACTCAAAAATAAAATAGTTATTCGATGATTTCAACTGCAATTAAAGGGTAGAGAAAGTATTGTGCTATATTCGATTTTAATTTACAAAATCGTTGTTTTGACTTAGTTTCATACTTATATTGCTTTTACATTATATTCCATTCTTAGCGCAAAAAAATCTACATAAATCATACTTTCTGATTCTAAAATTAAAACTATTAAAGTTATTATTACTTAAATTAGGAAGTCACTTTTGACCCACCCTGTATATTTTACTTTCACACGATTTTATTTATTTATTTATTTATTTATTTATTGATCTACAAGCTTATGCTAACAGATATTAGAAATAATATTTACAAATAAAAATATATAATTACTTATTTACAAAATAAATTACAATGAAAAACAAAAAGAAAAAAAAAAGAAAATACATAAATGAATTATATTAAAATTTAGATATTAACAATAATTTTTTTTTGAACAAATCTTTTACCCAAGTTAACTCAACACTCTGGCAAACTTCATTGAAATGTCTCTACAAATTGGTTCATTTCTACCGTAGTTTGTCCTGTGGTATTGTTCAAAAAGCAAATCTCTGGGACGTAAGGCTCTTGAAGGAACATAAAATAATATTTTAGAGAGCAAGGATGGGCATTTAATTTGATTATTTAAAATATCCCTCACAAACGCTATATCATATGATTTAATTCCCAATAGTAAACAACGGGACTTATAATCCGGAATAAAAGGCCATTTCATTTTATAAAATATAAATTTAGAAAAACGTCTTTGAACTTTTTCTATACGATCAGAATAGGTTTTCAAATCAGAATTCCAGACAATATCTGAGTATTCAAGTATCGATCTAACTAAAGATGTATAGAGAGAAAGCAAGGCATAAGGATCGCAAAAATCATTACTATTTCGTTTGATGAAACCAACAAGAAGATTTGCTTTTGCAATCATATAGTCAATATGAATTTTAAATGAAAAAGATGAATCTAACATAATGCCAAGGTCCTTTATTTTTTCCACCCGCGAGGGGGAAATTGAATCAATATAGTAGACAAAGCTTGTGTTTGATTGAATTTTGAAGAATGAAATGACATTACATTTTGTATGTTTAATTTCAAACAATTCAATTTACACCATTCAGAGATTTGATCCATTTCACATTGCAAAAGGCGACAGTCATCGACACTGTTAATTTTTATAAACAATTTCAGGTCATCAGCATAGAGAAGCCAATGTGATTATTTTATAACTGATGTAATATCGTTTATAAAGATATTAAACAAAAGGGGGCCAAGATGGCTTCCTTGAGGAACACCAGACATACAATTCAGCGATTTTGAAAAAGAATTATTGATGAGAATCGTTTGTGACCTACCAATCAAATAGGAGATATCCAACTTAAGAATGAAGAATGGAAACCATATAATTTAAGTTTTTGTATTAAACTAAAATGGTTTACCGAATCAAAAGCCTTACTGGAATCAGTGTAGATTGCATCAACTTGATTTTTCCTCTCAATATTCTCAATAACATACGAAGAAAACAGTGCCAAATTTGTAGTTGTAGATCGCCCAGACCATGTTGTAATTCAGAAATGGATTCCAGAGTTAAAAACTCTAATTTTGTTTTCACAATGCTGGCGAATAGTTTAGGGATAGCGGATAGTTTAGAAATTCATCTGTTATAGTTATCAATTAACTTCTTAGAACCTGACTTATGAATTGGAATGGAGGTTTTCCATTCTTTTAGGAAGATGCCTTCAGAGAGAGATTTGTTAAAAATACAGAACAGAGGAAGGCTAAGCGAAGCAGCAGATTTATTTAGGATTAAGGCTGGTATACCGTCTAAACCAGGCTTAGCATTGGCCTTAAGGGACTAAAGTTCTAAGAGAACTTCATTTATACTTAAATTTAACTCACCAATATTAACCTTACTACGTATATTGGGCAAATAAGATTTATTCACATCATTTGGATTTAAGTAAACTGTTTGGAAGAAGTCCGCGAATAGATTGAGAATTTCTTTTGTATTTGAAGCATCTATATTCTTATATGACATTGACAAATGTCCAAAATGAGCTACTATTGGACTTTATTTTTCTTTCAATACTCATAAGATAACATTTGTAAAGGAATTTATTAAGAGTAAAAAACTCTTTTCTCAATTTACTATATTTAGCAAAATCTAATTCACTATTAGTACTCTTATACTTTTTAAAGGCTTTACGTTTATCATTTTTAAGATTTTATAAATTATCATTATACCACGGTAGCTTTAGAGTTTTCTTAGATTTTGAATTAGAAATGAAAGGAACAAATTTGGAAAAACAATCAAATATAATTGATATTATAAACTTTGAGTACATTTGTTCAATATTTAAATCACTAAATTCTAGAATCCAATCAAAAGAATCAAGAAAATTGTTTACTTCAATGAAGTTAGCTTTGTTAAAATTATATGATTTTAAGCAATTTTGGGATATATAAGAAGAAAATATATACAATTCAATTTCAATATATAATTCCTTATGATGAATAGAATCATTTAAGAGAGAAAACGGAACTAGAGAAACTTTAGAATTTAGATACAAATATAAGATCTAATATTTTGTTCAAAGCATTTGGAATTCTATTAATTTGGTTTAGATTTAGTGAATGAAGAGAATCAATAAAATAATATTCAAAATCTCTATTCATATTGGAAGCTAACAACATTATTATCAATTTCTGACCAAGTCCATGTAATATTAGATAAGTTATAATCTCCAAAGCAACATACATTATCGAAATTAGAGCAACTGTTATTAATATAATCGATATTCAAAAAGTGTTTTTCATATACATCAAAAGTACTATTAGGTGAAATTTAACTTACTATAAAAAATAACGAAGTATTATATGTAGAAAATAAGCTCATAGAAATACATAATCGTTCAATATCTAAGTTAAGTAAAATAAATTCTTTGTTACAAAAATTAGTGCTTACGGCAATCAGGATTCCTCCTCCTCGTTCAGAGAAAAAATTACATCTGTCACGACGATATACCACAAAATGCTTTGAATCAAAGAGTTCGGCCGAAAATATATCCGGGTATAGCCAAGTTTCAACGATTAAGATTAAATCATAATCAAGGTGACTTGAGTTGTTGAACAATTGTGATATTTTTGTCCCAATACCACCTGTATTGTGAAAATATAGCCTAAGCGATGAAAAATGCTGTTGATTCGAACTAGAGGGTACCAAATAACCCTATAATTTTCCAAGTTTTTTGGCTTAAACACGAAAGGTCTTATTTAATCATATCTCATATTTCAATATGATGTTCGTAGATCGAAGAAGAATAATTTGCTGAATGCCCATACTTCATAACAAGGGCCTCAATAACATATAACATAACATATGAAATTAATACTGTAATTTTGAATATTCAAGCCTTTTTGAATATTGATAATTTCTTTGGATATATGAAGTAAAAATCGACTGTATATTTAAGTTTTCAAAGATTTCTGCTTTGAGATTTTATTGAAAAAAAAGGTATGTCTTTACTCTATGGCGTACAAAGAATGATAAAAAAGTTGAAAGTTAACCTAAAAGCAATATGCAAAATTAAGCGTGGTTTTTGACATTTACACAAAGAAGAAAAAATCCGATAAGAAATTGTATTATAATTTGTGTGGATTGTACTGAATGACTCCATTATTTGAGTTACTGGTATAACATCAGTTAATTTAAAATGGTGAAAGAAAAAGATACAATTCAAAATTAAATAAATGAAATAATGATTAAAATTTAAAAATACAAAATGTTATTTGTAAAATCGAGGAAACATACTCCCCCTCTTGGAGAGCTTAAGGCTCTTCAAAAATTGGTAATCTGCAAATTTGTGTGGATGCTCGTTTGGTGATTCCATTGACCGTCTTCAAAGTCACCACTCGACATATGTTATCTACTCCGAGATGAACTTCAACTACCCTTCCAAGTTTCCATTTCAAAGGGGGAAGATTATCTTCTTTGATAATGACGATATCATTAACCTTTAATGAACTAATATTTTTTTTTCATTTTTTACGCTCTTGTAAGGTGTGCAGGTACTCTGTTTGCCAACGACGCCAAAATTGCTGCATCAGCCACTGCACTCTCTGCCAGCGACTTAAATATGAAATGTTTTTATCCGTTAAATCGGGTTCAGGAAGCGCTACAAGTGAAGTGCCAGTCAAAAAATGACCTGGAGTGAGTGGTTGTAGGTCATTAGGATCTTTGGAGAGAGGGGAAAGAGGACGGGAATTTAGGATGCCTTCTATTTGAACAATCACAGTATTGAGCTCCTCGTAAGTAAGAGAAGCTAAGTGCAATATTCTCTTCATATGATGCTTAGCCGATTTAACTGCGGCTTTCCATATACCGCCAAAGTGAGGAGATCTTGGGGGTATATTGTGCCATTTAATACCATCGTCTAAACAAGCCTTTGCAATATCGGATCTCGATTGTTGATTGTTGAATAAATTGTATAATTCCCTAAGCTCATTGCGTGCTCCAACATAGTTAGTGGCATTATCGCTGTAAATCTCCCGACAAATACCTCTGCGACCTATGAAACGTCTTAGAGCACCAAGAAATGCGGATGTGGTCAGATCTCCTACGAGCTCCATATGGATGGCCTTTGTGCTTAGGCAAATAAAAACAGCTACATAAGCCTTAACAGCTGCAGTTCCACGACGTCGAGAATGAACCATGAACGGCCCACAAAAATCCGTACCCACGGCACTAAAAGGACGAGAAGGTGTCACTCGACAAGCTGGAAGATTGCCCATTTCGGGATATTCAAAGCGAGGATTTGTTCTTGCACACAACACACATTTACTTATAATTTTTCTTACTAATGTATTAGCATGCACTGGCCAATATTTTTCTCGAATAATTGCAATTAAACCTTGAGCTCCAATATGTTGATATTTTTCATGCAGATACTTAATAAATACATTGATAAAGGGGTGATTATTGGGAAGTAAAATTCCATGCTTAGTTTCGTATTTTAGCTCTGCGTTATTAAGTCTTCCACCCACGCGAAGTAATCCCTCTTTATCAACAAATGGACTAAGAGATTTGATATGAGATCTAGCAGCGATGGGTTTTCCGTTCTTCAATACATGTATTTCATTTGCGTATTGACTAGATTGCACAAGCTTTAAAATCCCGTTGAGAGCTTTATCCACTTCCAATGTTGTCAGTTCTCCAGATTGTTTTTGTCTCCCTTTTGCCTTCGCAGATGCATTGAAGCAGAATCTAAATAACCAAGCCGTAGTTCTGACAATACTTAGGTAATTATTGCTATGTTTAAAAGTGCTAATGAAATCATTGTTTTGGTGAATAGAAAATGTGTGCTTAATTTGTTTTCTTTCGAGTAAATCTTCATTGGTGATGAGGACAGGTTTCACATTGGGCCAGCACATTTGAGGCAAAGACAGAAAATTGGGGCCATAAAACCACAGTGGGGAACTACTCAACTCATGTGGACTTGCTCCTCTGGACACGATATCCGTGTGTACCAACGTGTTTCCATTGTTCAACTGATGAATGCCCCTGGATAGCTGAAACCCGATTTGCCACAAATGTTTGCCAGTGATGAGACTCAGATGATAACCATGATATGACAATGTTTGAATCCGTCCAATAATGTACACTCGCAAATCCATCCTTAAATATCGCTCTGACGCGCTTTACGAGATGAACCATCAAATGTGCAGCACATAGCTCAAGTCGTGGCAAGCTTATGTTTTTCACCGGAGCCACCTTTGACTTGGCACATAATAATCGAACAATCACTGTTCCATCCCCTTGGAATGAACGCACATAAACACAGGCTCCATAAGCACGCTCAGAACTATCAGCGAACGCATGCAATTGTGCTTTACGAAAGTCACCTACCAGCACGTGCCTTTCAATTTTTAATTTATCTATATCAGCTAATTGATTTCGAAATGTAATCCAAAATTGATGGTATGACTGAGGAAGAGCTTCGTCCCAGTTGAAATTGTTTTTCCATAAAGATTGCATGAATATTTTGGCCGATACAATTACAGGATTAATGAAACCCAAAGGATCATATAATGTAGCTATATCTGACAGCACTGTTCTTTTTGTAACTTTGTTGTTACCTTGATTATTAACTGTGTAAAGAAACGCATCAATTTTGGGATCCCATAACAGACCGAGAGTTTTCACTATATCATGTTCTTTAATTTGATGAAGAGGTTCTCTATCTTCAAGAGAAACATCGTGCAGAATCTGTGGAGAATTTGAACACCACTTCCTCAATTCCTAACCAGCTGTGGCTAGGATTGACCTCAGCTCTATTTTTTGCTCCTCAAGTTTTTCCAAGGTTTCATCTCCCGTTAATATATCATCGACATAAAAGTCATTTCTTAACATATTTGCCCCTAAAGGAAATTTAACCATTTCCATATCTGCAAGATAATGAAGTGATTTGGTGGCCAAATAAGAGGCTGGTGTGGTACCGTATGTCACTGTACAGAGCCGATAGATTTTAATTACATCTCTTGGGTTTTCTCTCCACAAGATAAGGTGAAACTGTCGATCACTCTCATTGAGCCGAAATTGTCGGTACATTTTGGTGACGTCAGCAGAGAAAACATATGTGTGGGATCTGAATTTAATTAGCAATGAAAAAAGGTCTAACTGCACTACCGGTCCCACATGCAAAATTTCGTTTAGGCTTAATCCGTTTGTACTCTTTGCACTAACATCGAACACGACTCTTAATTTAGTAGAAGAGCTTTCTGGTTTTGTGATGCAGTGATGGGGAATAAAGAAATGCGGGCTATTGACATCAGGTTTTGATGTTAACTCCATGTGAGAGAGTTTTATATATTCTCTCATAAAAGATATGTATTGCTCTGCAATCTCAGGAGTTTTATGTAATTTTCTTTCTAAACAAAGAAATCTGCGGAGAGCCAGTTCATAAGATCTGCCCAAGCACTTTGGGTCAGATTTAAATGGAAGTCTTACTTCAATGGAACCATTTTCTAAACGACGAACATGTTTATAAAAGTGATCTTCGCAAATTTGTTCTGTTTTTGTAAGCGCGTGGTTCTTAGCCTCATGGTTCTCAACTTCCCAAAATAATTTTAAAGTTCGATCTAAATTTGTGTTTTCTTTTGATTCACAAAATAAAGTATTGCAAATTAATTTTGATTTTTCATTTTTCTTTTCATAACTTCCAGATACAATCCATCCGAAAATTGTATTTTGCAATGTAGGGAGTTGATGGCCCAGTTTAATTTGGCCAACCGATAGAAGCTCGAAAAAGTGTTCTGCTCCAATTAACAGATCAATAGAACCTGGTACTGCAAAAAGTGGATCTGCCAAGTTTATATTAGAGGGAATTGGCCAGTTTGATGTATTTATTGGAACATCGGGAAGAAATTCCGCTATTCTATTGACAATTAAAGCTTCTACAGTGTCAATATATCCATTGAGCCGTGATTTTATGACAAGGCTGGCTTGATGTCGACAGTATAACGGAGTTGAACCTATGCCGTAAACAGAAGTTGTTGTACTTTTCCTGCGCATGCCAATTAAGTTGGCAAACCTTTCCGTAAGAAGGCAGACGTGCGATGCAGAATCAAGCAAAACACGGCATGGCACTGGAGTATTGTGCTTATCCATGACGTGGATTATGGCTGTGGCCAAGATAGTACTTGTGATGTCAGCTGTGTCACTGTGAGAGTCTATGGTTAGGCTCTGAATATGGAAGTTTTGTGGGCTTTGGCCATTGAAATTGTTTGTTGTCGGGCAAACAGCAGAAGTTGATTGCAATGCGGAACTATTTTGAGAATTATCGTGAAGTAGGGTATGGTGAAAATTGTTGCATTTTCGGCATTTTATAGCTTGACAGTTGTGAGCTGTACTGTTGGGCTTAAGGCAATTTAGACATAAATCATTCGTAGTTACAAATTGTTGTTTCTGAATAATGGGTAAGTTTATAAATTGGTAACATCTATGTATAAAATGACCGATCTTCTTACAGTATGTGCAACTAAACTTTTGTACTGTTGAACCTTCCCGTACTATGGCAAAACTTTTTGTTCGAGAATTCTTACTTGGCTTTGGTTGTATACTGGTACTTGCCTGTAAATTGTCCTCTGTGAGTGTGTGACTCCTCTTCGTAAGAAACTTAGATAGCTCTTGGAAGCTGGGCATTCTGTCTGTGGGTCCTTCATCCCTCCATTTGCTAAGTGTTTCCTGGTCAAGCTTGGGTAAAATTATTTGGATAAGTAGGTCATCCCAATGAGCTACTGGACGTCCCAACGTTGAAAGCGCGCGAAGATGGCTGTTGGTCTCTTGAAGCAAATGACGAAGGCTGCTTGATGAAGGCTTTCGAATAGGCGGGTACATCATTATTTTCTTGATGTGTTCGGTTGCAATAAGTTTTCTATTGTCATAATTCTCGCTCAGAAGATTGATTGCCACATCATAGTTTGATTCAGTTATCTCCAACGACTGAATTGTCTTAGCTGCTTGTCCAGATAGCGATGAAATGAGATAATGGAATTTGGAAACATTATTTAGGTTAGGATTGGTGTGGATAAGGGAGTTGAATGTCTCATGAAAGGATAACCACTCAGTGACTTCACCTGTAAATAAAGGAACTTTGAGATCAGGAAGTTTTATTTGGTTTGTTTGCTTAGTTTGGACCGATGCGTATCGAGCTGTAGGAAGTTCTTAAACTTTAGTCGATTAGATCTTTAGAGGATCTTAAGGCCACTGAAATCTTTTGAAAATATACGACATTTCTTAAATGTAGAGTTACTTGATTGACTTTCAAATCAATCTAAGGAGAATAAGGACAACAAAAATAATATTAATAAAAGCAAAAAGAAAAATAAGACAAAAAAGAATACAAAAAACCAAATTGATAAAAGCGAGTGGTCGTCAACGAACACTAATAATAATTTTGCAAATAACAAGCCATAAAAAAACAATATAAATTGAAGTCTAGTTCGCTTTTTAATTGAATAACATTTACCAAGTTTCAAATTAAAGCTTGTGGTCCTCTCCATTCCTGCCGACAAAACATACACAGGAATGATTTAGTTGTAATTCACTAGGTTAGGGCTTTCTTCGAATCGTTGGCCTTAAATAATTTATTTATGTATTTTATTTAACACTTTATTTGTGTGGTCTTATTTTCTCTCTGCTGAAAGTCGACGCAAGAAAGAAAAAATAAAATTATGCAGTTAAATAGGTAACAGATGAGAGCTCCAAGGCTCAAGAAAGTTTAAACGAGAATATTTTAAAATAAACCCAATAAAGTATAAAATATACTAATGCGTTTAATGGAATTTTAACTTGAATGGAAAATGTTGTTAAAATGTAAAAAGATTCTAATGTAACTTTGCACTTGCATGTTCTAAATAACTTGGGTTATCCTGGGCTAAAATTATTTCTAACAACTTCAGTTCATTTATCTAACTTACTTTCAATCTATAAATGACTTGTTAATACAAGTTTTAGGTTGTGATGAGCATAGGATTGCGCAAGACCATTCTTTAAATCTTAGTAAAAGAAATTCCTTTTTACACAAAAAAAATTCTCAGTTCTTGAAGGGTTACGAATATGTTTTTGAAGAAATTTATATTCGCTTTGATTATATTCGAGGATGAAAATACTGACTTCATGAACCAGCATTTGTAAATGACTTTTTATGTTTTTAGGCGAAGTGTATCCTTAAAGATAAATAAATGATTAAAAGCCTTCTGAATGTTTGCCTACGAAAAATGGAAACTGCGTGTTGAAATCAATCAATTGTTTGGAATTGTCCTTAACTTTATTTAAGATTTCATATCAGAAAACTGTTGTAATGGTTAGTCGTTCATATTTTCCCAGTTAGAAACAGAGGCGCAAAATTTTAATTGAATTAGTACGGTGCTAAAGGAACATTTCAGCCCTTCATTTCTGAGAAAATGTGACGGTATCTGGACAGCCTCTCCAGCTGAGTCCTTGGAACTGCTGATGACGACACATTTCCCGGGTTGTGAGAATAGCTACACCGAATTAGGACTACAAATACCATTATAGCTCATAAGGAGCAAATCAATTCTGTTATAACAGGAGATAGTATTTTATGTGCGATTAATACTTTCTCCCATTACAAATCACCTGGCCCTGATGGCATAATCCCAATTATGCTGCAGAAACTGTAAGACTTGGCAGTACCATGGCTAGAAATGATCTTCAAAGGTTGTCTCTATCTCAATCATGTACCCGAGTCATGGAGACATATAAGAGTGGTCTTTATTCCGAAGGTCGGCAAACGAGGTCATGAATCCGCGAAGGACTTTAGGCCAATTAGTCTGACATCTTTTGTACTAAAGACACTAGAGCGCATCCTTGATACTCACATCAGAGTTTTACTAGAGGGTCGTCCTCTTGATGAATCCCAACATGCATACCTAAAAGGCAATTCTACGGAGACTGCCCTGCATGAAGTAGTGCGTACAATAGAGAAGACGTTTCACTACAAAGAATATACTCTAGCAACCTTTCTAGACGTGGAGGGTGCTTTTAATAACGTCCTAACTGAATCCATTCGCGAATCACTTGCTCACTTTGGTGTAGAAAGCTTCATATCTAAATGGATTGTCTCTATGCTCAGTGACAGAAGGATCCAAGCAACGTTAGGAAACACAATTTCTACTAAGCATGTTAGTAGGGGAACTCCACAGGGTGGTGTTCTCTCCCCTCTTCTATGGCTCTTAGTCGTGGACAAAATTCTCGTCAAGCTCAGAAGTAGTGGTGTGAAAACTGTAGCGTATGCTGACGATCTGGTTTTATTGGTATCAGGTAAGTTTACCACTGTGATTAGTGAAATCACTGAATTGGCTCTGAAAAGAGTTAGCAAGTGGGCCACTAGTAGTGGACTAGGAGTTAATCAGAGTAAGACGGAACTAATGCTCTTTACTACCAGGACTAAAATACCTACATTCACCCTACCTCGGCTTAACGGTCAAACTCTTTCCTTATCTTCCAAAGCCAAATACCTTGGAGTTATTCTCGACCCCAAATTGAATTGGAAGGTAAATATTGAAGAACGGGTTAAGAAAGCCTGTATAGCTTTCTATGCCTGCAGAAAGACTTTTGGTAAGAAGTGGGTCCTTCAGTCGAAGATGATTTTGTGGACGTACACTGCAGTGGTACGGCCGATTTTGTCTTACGGATCGATTGTTTGGTTCTCTGTTGGTTCTCCAAACCCTGTGGTCATGGAAACATAACAAAATTGATTCCTCCGGATATTTTCTTATCGAACACCGACTACTGCGTACCTCCTCTAGGCCCAAGCGGGGATTTCAAAGCCATTTTTCCCACTAGAGAGGATTGCAAAAATGATGTTGTCACAAAGGATTTCGATTCGATAATCTTCACTGATGGATCTAAGATGGAGTGCGGTGTTGGTTCAGGAATTTTTTCCGAGTCCTTTACCAAACTTTGCGAGTGTATTTCAAGCTGAAATACTAGCAATCAAGGAGGCATGCAAGTTGCTCCAATCTAAACAAAACCAATTCAGAAATATAGCTATCTGCTCAGATAGCCAGGCGGCCATTAAGGCCATTAAATCATCTACATCTACCTCAGTACTTGTCCAGCAATATCGGGACCAACTGGCGAGTCTGAACATTGACCTCCAGGTCACTCTCATTTGGTTTCCAGGTCACAGTGACATAGAGGTCAATGAACAGGCTGACGCTTTAGCTCGGCAAGGCTCGGCCTTACGTAGCTCACTAACGGAAAACGTAAATATTCCTCTTGGTGCTATGAAGAGAAAAATCTTCTCGATTTTTCTCAATGAATCCAACCGTAGGTGGAGCAGTCTCACAAACTGTGTCATATCAAGAAAGATATGGCCTACTTACAACAACTCACGTTCCAACGATCTAATATGCAGACCCAGGCGCGACATAGCCAGGATCACAGCAATATGCACCGGGCACTGGCCCATAGGTGAACATGCAAGAAAGCTAGGCATCCCCTACAACCCACAGTGCCGTAGTTGTGGAGATCCACAAGAAAAAGAAACTGTGGTTCATTTTCTTTGCGATTGCTCCGCCTTAGCAAATTACAGGATGACTTCCTTTGGGAAAGCCTTCCTCGATGACCCCAGCGAACTTTAGGAGAAGAAAATCAAAGACCTGATTATCTTTCTGAATGCGACAAAATGGTTTTAGCAATGCTCCGCTAAAGTATATAAAAGCCATTTTCTTCCGTACTAAATCCTTATTAGGTTGACACGAGTTAATGGTATCAAAACGGCGCACCCCAGCGCTAATTGAGTTGCGGGCCCAGGGCTGGCGACTACCATCTCTACCTACCTACCTACGGTGCTGAAGATGTTTTAGTATGATACTAGGTTAAAACAACGAATTTGCAAATTTTAATCGAATATAGCATCATTTTTTTTTAGCTTCATATGACTCTTTGACATTTGCATACATCAAAAAAAGGTTCGTGTACTTACTTCTTTACACAAAATGTCATTGGTTTAGGTGTGTTCAGAAGCAACTTATTTAGTACGATACTAGTTAGAAAATGTTTAAAATTAAGAATGAGTTAGTAAACTACTATAAAGTTAGCAAATTGCTAAGTAGTTTCATACTAATACCTTAATAATAGGCTGTTTAAAATTTTGCGCCAGAGCTTCTTCTTAGCATGTTATTTCGTCAGCCAACGAACTTCGTGATGAAAAAGTGGGTGTCCAAATGGTAAGTTTCTTTGAGCTTGGAGTAATATTAAATTATGTGCATATAAATTTCAAAAACAGAAAAATTCAACATTTATATTTTTGGAAATGTTATCTTTAGATTTTATAAATAAGTAATTCAAAATGATACAGAAAACTGTTTTTTAGAACAATGTTAAAAGTTTAGTGTTTACAAAATTTAATAATTATAGAATTATTGTAAAGATTTCTTTAAATTTGTTGGCTTCAAGAAGAAAAGGTGGAGTTTTATTTTTTTAGTCCAATCTGTTTAAGGAGATGTTATTTCAATTTAAAGAATGAATTTCATAGTCGAAATTGTATTGAATCCTAATAGGAAAATTGTAAGCAATCTAGGATTGAAAAATGCTCAATTAAAAATTTATCTCTGAATTTTCTCAACTGCTTTTGAAATTAGCTATCTTTAACTTGCGCTAAAAGCCCCCAACATTCTACCTGTGCTTCGCCCTGATTAGCATTTCATATTATGTAGAATCATTCAAAGTGGGGCAGAAGTAACATATTTATTTTACTACAATCAAAGCATATGACATTGTACTCATATGATCAACGGCCGGATGCATTGAAACCAAAACCAAGACAATAGGACTACAAAAATTCAAAGTATTTGCTTATGAAATTATGACCATTTTAGGCAGAAATGGTTACATATTATCAAAAACCTCTTAGATGGGTACGACAGCGTCTAACTGACTAGCCCAGCTGCCGTCCCTGGGCGAAACACATTAGGTCTTAAGGTCGCAAAATACTTTCAATTGATATTATCAAAAACCTTCCAAAACTATCGGTATGTTAATGGAGAAAGCTCTTATTTTTATGTCTTTGATAAGAGAAGTTATATCACAACTAATCCAGCCACTTGTTTTTATATAAATAATGTTATTTAACCTCGGAGCGATAGCAAAATGCTTGTAAAAAAGGTACTTAACATTGATAATGAAAATATGTATTATTTAATTATATCTTAAGTACTTAGTTTACCCTTCAATAGATTGAAATCAAAATTCAATTGGAAATTATTGTCAATTTATAAGTGTTTGATTTTATGATTGCACGTACTATGAAAATAAAATGCACGACTGGGTCGAACGAACTTGCTCTTATGCAAAAGCATAAGCATAAAATTGATTTTTTAAATGATTAAGACAACTCGTTTAGTAGTTGCAGCTAAGCACAGGATGCCATGTGTTTTAAGCAAATATTAGTTTATGCAAGAAAGTTAGCATTTACAAATTTTTGATGGGCATGTTCTCAGAATATTTACATTTTTCGAAAAAAGTATCATACTAAAATGTTTTGTTTTTCGAAATTTGAAGTTTATTGGTATGAGATCTTGCGTACTTTCTCCATACTGGCCTGCATATACGATAATTGCTTGAAAAATTACGTTGAAAATAATAATTTTGTTATAATTACTTAAATTATATCGTCGACAAATCAATGGATTGCGATACTTACTTTACTTAAAATGTTACTTACATGTTCCCGGTAAGTTAATTTCGTGTCTAAATATACACAAAGATATTTAACACAATTTACCCACGGAATATCACAATTGTTAATTGTCAAATGACTGAATGGCAAAGCACCAGGTTTTCTTTTCCTAGTGAAAAAAGATTGGTTGAGTTGAGATATTCCATATTCGTAATTATGCTCGTCATTTGTATACTGGTCATTGTTAAAGTTTGGCCATGACCGTGTCGACTTTGTTTCAGTGATTTCATTTAACACTTCTCCGACAATCATCATTAAAAATAGTTCGTGGCTTACAACAATAACTACCATATACTTCGTCATTAACTTATATTTTAAAAGTTGAAGATCTGGCTTTTGATGTCATATTGGTATAGTCTACATACATACATTTACATATATCTAAGTACCAAAGCTTTAAAAATTACCTGTTGGACCGCTTAATAAAAATCATACTGGAGGTTTGAAGCCTCATATTCATAAAAGAAATGCTGGTATGTCCCAGAGTTACGTTTATTCTTATACTCTCTTGCTCATATTTAAAACGATCTCCTGTCTAAATCTTCCTACGCATTAAGTCGGTTGGCAGAATAAAATACGCTCAGTTTTTCATAACCGTTTCATGATTAATTTCCTTGTTCCTAGGATAAGGGTCTTGAATGACATTGTCTTCAAAAACTCCATGTTGTTTTTTGTTATTCCATCCGGTATTTTGGTACCTTTGAGTGGTTCATGCATCTAAGAAGCCGAACAGCTTTCAGTTCTTGGTATTTGTATCACAAACCACCTTTTGTGCAATGATCACATATTCGAGGTCTCCAAAAATGCTGCTGAGTCTTAAGGTTTTCTCCGAACATGCAAGACATTTTTCTACCCTACTTGTCTGCCGGTTATCTATTAAGCTTTATTCATCCAAATTCATTCTTTTATATAGAATTCAAAAGAGTGCTTTTTTCCTGGATAAAAGAAACTACCCAACACGATGTGGTGAATATTTGGTCAACAAAATATACTCCATAAGACAGTCCACTGAATTGTATAAGGGACCAATCGGCTCAAGACCAATGGACTCAACAAAAAGGAAACCACTGTAGCGTGTTTGCTGGACATCGAAAAAGCTTTCGACAGCGTTTGGATAAAAGGATTACTATTCAAACTCTCGGAACTTGGACTTGCTAATTACCTGGTAAGAATAATCAAAAATTTCCTAACCCATAGACTTTTTTATGTACAGGTAGAAAAACATGTGTCATCAACCAAAGGAATTAACGCTGGAGTTCCTCAAGGATCAAAACTTGGACCACTGCTGTTCAACATTTACACTGCTGATCAACCAGCCAACATATCAGGTACAAAGACGAAGCTTTATGCAGACGACTCAATCACATACGCCACCGCTTTTTCACCAGAAATTGCTGCCAGGAGAGTGCAAGAGCACATTAAAAACCTATGGGAATACTATGTCAAATGGGGACTGAGGATAAACAGCGAAAAGACTGAACTCATCTGCTTCCGAACACCAGTGACTGTCATTCGAAGACGAGCGTTTGCAACACGCTGTGATGCAATCAAAATAAAGCTTCCAGACAACACTGAAGTGACAGTCAAATCATCAACGAAGTACTTAGGAATCAACTTTTCCAATAAATTCAAATTCAAAAGGCATGCAGACTTGATGTTGAAGAGAGCCAACTATTCTCTGCACTTGGTCCATCCGCTTCTCAGGAGGCGAAGTGGACTAAGTAAGAAAACCAAGCTGCTTGTGTACAAACAACTTATCCGACCCGTTCTGACCTACGCCTTTCCCATCTGGTTTACTATTTCACCTACAGCAATGAAAAAGATGAAGCTTTTTGAAAGAAAGATGCTCCGCATTTGCACTGGACTGTATCGTAACACACTGACGAAGAAATATATACCAACAAGGAATCTGTATAAAGAAGCAAAATTAATACCATTGGACAAGTATTTACTGCAGCTCTCCGGAAAAATCATCAGGAACCTGGAAGATCATCCCAACACAGAAGTGCAACAATTTCTCCAGCATGAACTGGAGCCACGTGACAAGTATCTATACACCCGAGCCATCACTGACGATCAATTTGAAGACATCATCCATAACGACAACGCACCCTTTTACGAGAAGAACAACAATCAATACTACAGGGGATAAAACGTCCACTCATCAAAAATTATTATTTAGTTAATATTAAAAAAATCATGAATTAGATTAAGAAAACATTAATATGATATTGTAAGCAAATAGCATTATGTAAAGCCAAATGAAGAACGTTGGGCCCCTATTGTTGAGCCAACATGATTTAATTTAGTAATAAGTTAGTTTTAAGTCAAATTGTATATAAAACAAATTGAAAAATAAAATTCTTAATCTAATCAAGATCGTTT